>CBXJ02000086.1:21412518-21745395 GCA_000612645.2 Trichuris muris | reverse complement strand
ATTATATCAACGCTATCTACGCACGCACAACGAAGGGACAAATTCGATTAAGCAATGCGCATAACCATAATGGTCCAGAGAATCTGTTGCAGCCGGCTGCCCGACCGTTATCAATAGAGAGCCAGCTGCCCCTGCTGTTCGAAGTGAGAGCACAATAGCACCAGATGGACGAGCGCGTAAGCGCGTTTTTGGCAGTGAGGTAGCTGAGCCCTGTAGGGTCGAGTTGTTAGTTAACTTCAGTAAAGCTGTGTGTGCATATTTCTGCCGTGCGTATTCCTCTCGAGTAAACGTTTTCCTACAGAAACCCTTACTTATATAAGAGTACCGTTTTCTATTACTGTCCGATACGTGTTATCCATTTCGAAGAAAACGCACACAAAGATGCGTCACAAACAATAGCTGAATGTGCGCATCCCCATACATATATATAACCGTTGGCTGACTGGGCAGTCGACACAGTTTGTATTTTTGCACTGAGGACGGGTACATGAACCGTACCCGAAGTTTAGTAATAAACGTTCTGTTCAAGCGGGGTTATACCGTGTTGGAATTTGTTTGCAAAAAGTGACTATATATATATATATATATATATATATATATATATATATATATACATATATATATATATATATATATATATATATATATTATATAATAATATATATATATATATATATATATAATATATATATATATATATATATATATATATATATATATATATATATATATGCAGTCACTTGATAAGGAGCGCACCTGCTCAAAAAAATAACTTATTCCGATTTATAATCACGGAACCTTGAGGACATAACTGGTTTCATCTTCAGCGTGAGTACAGTGGGCACAAAAGTACTTGTGCTTGCCGCTCATTATGATGTAAACGAATGTAAAAAGTGTTTTGAAGTGCAGATTACTCCATCAGTATTGGTGATATCCACATTATTTTTAATTACCTCTACTTAATACACATAGAGCATTCAGCAATTACTTTTAAATGCTTTTTACATTCATTTACACCGTCATAACGAGCGGCAAACGTACGTATTTTTACGACCACCATATGCGCACACGCTGAACATGGAACCAGATATGTCCTGAAATCTCGGTGATTATAAATGAAAATAAACAGTTTATTTGAACGGGTATCTGCTGTACCAAGTAGGAGCATGGAAGGTCTCCCTGTCGTCAAAAATTCAGTCCTCAGTTTTGTACATATATATATATATATATATATACAACGCGATTCCATTCCCATCAATAAACAAAAGTAGTAAACAATTTAGGAAAAACGTTATTGAATAGAAAATACTTAATCAATAATTGCACGATGCAATAGACAGGACAGTGCGCTGAAACGCGCGTAAGGTTTTCATAATCAATCGTTTCTACGCCCTTTGATTGGGATGAGCTGATCTCATATCTGAAGCATAACATGTCGTATGCTATTGCCGCTTGTCTAGAGCGCCTACTGGCATTGAAAGCTTTCTGTACATGTGTTCATGTGTGCAGATGTGAAATAGCGTTATATGAGAATTGATTGCGCATATATATATATATATATATATATATATATATATATATGCGTGCGCAATCACTGAAATGATTAAAAACTATCGGGACAACGCAATACTTTTATTGATCACTACAATGCGGCGAAGAAACGAGACCTGGAAACGATAACTGAATGTGCACATTGTTTCCATTGACAGTTACCCGCTTTGAAGAAGCAAAGGAAAGAAAGATTGTTGTTCATTCAACCAAAGAGGAAATGTACACTTGTAGTGAACGAAAGCTAGTTTTCTGCTTACTCGTCAAATCGTTAAAAAAAGGATACTTCACTTTCTTACATGTGCCATATGCACCTACGCGTCACCGTTCAATTGCCAGTTGGCGCCTCAACCCGTTAAGGTGAGTTTGCCAATCGAACGCCCTATTGTTCCTACAGTTTGCCAGCTGCTGCCAAGGCAATCTCACAGTGCAGCAGGCCGTTCATACGGCTAAGCGAAGCACCCATTAGGTTCGGCAGACCGCTCAGCCGAAAGCGTTGCCAACGAGGCGGTCATATATTCCAAGTGTGCAACAACCGAAGCGCGCTTACTTGATCGAGCAGAGTCTTCGTGTCGTACGAGGTCAAAAGAAGCAACGAATCGGACGTGTCCATATCGAAGCACAGTTGATCGCCCGACTTCAGGAACGTTCGCACCCGCTGGAGGGCGGCTTCACAGTCGTTGACGCTTTCGAATTCCATTGCGGCGCCCGTCAGCAGATCAACGCCGACTGCACACCACTCATTCGCCTAAATAACACAAACGCTTGTACCGTTGCGTACACCGACGGCCGTACGCCCAAATGGGGCGTCCATTCAAAAATTCCAACGTGAATCAAAATCGGCCGCCATTCGCAGCGGCAGCCTATTATTGTTCATTCATTTTTTTAAAAACAATGAAAAGCTACGCGTATGGCCGACGAGGGAAGTTGAACGCAACCTACCAATGAGATGTAGTTTTGAAAACGCCTTGCCGAATGCAAGAATTGGGCTCGCTTTCGCAGGGCAGCGTCAAGCTGCACCGTTAGGCGGTTCAATTCCTGACATTTTGGGGTGATACTGCCGATCAGTTCTTTTTCTTCGGTTTCGATCAATTGCTCTCCGCGTAGTTTGAGCGCGTTTGCCGCTTCGAAGTCTTCCTGCAACAACAATGATAGCAAATCCAACTGAAATGATATTATTATCGTTTGCCTTCTCAAACGACAGCCGACCATTAGAGAGAACGTTAACGCAACGCAATGATCATCACCATCTTTACTATTGGAATAAAAACCGGCTGCCGTCAAGAGAGAGAGAGAGAGAGTGCTATTTACTTTCTTCTTAGCGTTAAGCGTCTGCTCACCTCTGTCCTCTTGGCGTAACTTTGATATTCGTCGATCAGTCTGTCCGTGTCTTCAATCGAGCACAATCGTTGTTCGTCCTCTCGGCAATCGTTGCTATTCCTTAGGCGGTCGAGATGGTTTAAAAAATTAGCTTGAAGCTAAAAAACAAAAAGTGATCGTCAGATCAGCTGAAACGTCAGCTGTATTCGAGTACGCCTTCAGCGCATTGCACTACTGGTATGCAGATGGCAGAAAAGCAAAAGATGTCGCAGCTTATTGCCCCTCAATGAAGCGCCAGACGAGAAATAGCCGTAAGCGAAGCGACAGCGTCCCCGAACGGTCTCGGCAAGAAACGTGCGAAAGCCCAAGGGGATGTCTGCCCAATGAAACAACTCCCGCAGAGACTGACTTCCGACGTGGCCACAGGAGGAGGTAGAGCATGCATTATGTTCAACGGTTGCTTTGTCAACAGAATGCGGGACAAAGGTTTGACTTGACATGGGCAGGTGAACTTCTATTGACACTCTCCAAAAGGAAACGGTAGCCAACTGTGGCGACGGTCAGTTGGGTCTCTCTCTCATGAGGCATCCACACCGTTCACTTCGCTTCAAAACATTTGTCGAAGTCTATTTGGAAAGGCCCGTATTGGATCAGCATTTTAGGAACAACAAATCTGCTATTTCAGCTTTCCCATTGATCGCGCGGCAAAAGACGGCAAAATACAAGAACGTCACGCACCGGGCGGAAACGCGTTTGCTTACGTCAGCATTGCTCGACGAACCTCCGCTGAGGTAAGTGTTTACAAAACAAAAAGCCTCTGACGAGCACACATGCAAAGAGGAAGGCGCTTCGTAGGAACAAGTTTTAAAAAAGGTTACATTATTGTTGGATCGCTTAGTAGGCGCAGCGATCATACGACGGGCGGACAATAAGGGCGGCCGACAAAAGGCTGCCCATCAAAAGGGGAAAGTTCCCCAATCAATCAGCGGCGCATCGTTTAAGAGGCGTCAAACGATTCCTGAACGAAGCTAACGAAACGGAGGTAAGTGAGGAGGCGGCTCGAAGTGGAGAATATATAGTCGAAGATTTCGTCGAGCGGACCGTGGCAATGCGTAATCTCTCTTTTTCCATTCTGTCAATGATGCGACCAATGGACGGTACATATTGAACACGTGGCGCTGGCTTATTCCATCAACGGCGAAAAATAACGAAGAAAATTAAAATCCTCTCGCCGGCGCCAACGCGATGCTCCGCGTCAATCCGTTGAAGCTTTTGAAGAATGCGATGACGAGGATATGGGACTCCACTTCGGTTACAAAGTTTGCGCCAAATAGCTGAACGTCAACCGGGAGGAGAGCACCAAGCGAACGTTGTCATCTCAACCTGCGGGCGAGTCGGTTAAGTACATTCAGCTCTGCAAGCAAGCACTGCCGGCCTTTTTTTAAATGACGGAATGGGAGGGAAAAACAATGATCGGCAACAATAAGTTGCGCAGCGTCCAACGCACTTCATTCAAGAATGCGTCTCAATAAGCGAAGCGCCTGCGGCTAACCGTGCGCACATGTTGACAGTTCAGGCGACCGCAGCTCGTCGGACAAACGTATCAATGAACGCTCCATTCTGAAGGAAGGAACGTCGTTCCCGAACGCAGAAACGGCGCGTTAGTTGTTCATTGAAAAATTGTAACGTGCTCCAACATTGACAGCTGCAATTGAATATTGGCGTGAGCGCAAATATCCGACAAAAAGTCATGCCGTCAAGACACGCTGGCGTCTGTCTAATCAAAAATCCTCAATCGAAACGATGCGCCATCGAGAGACATCTGTCGTCGATCGGCAATTCACGGAATTCAGCCAATCGCACTTGTTCTACTATCTGCTCTCGTAAAGCTTTCAAGCAATTCCAGCACCGACGCATCGCATAGTTGACCTACGTGTACTCATTCGCTTGGACTAAACATCTTGAATAAATGGCTTCCGAGAACTGGCGAAACTTCATTAGCGCCATTCCGCAAGCGTTTTGCGTACAACCATGAGACATTTGAAACGCTTATTCACCGCCTACAGGTTGAGAGCAGATCGGCGACGTCAATTCCACGCATACCAGGTTGCGCACATTCATAAATATTATATTCAATGGATACAATGACTCTGCTGAACGACGGCAGCTGACGATGTGCAGGCAAGAGTTGGCTGGCATTCCACAGGAGCAACGGCGAAGCGTCAGCCGTCCCAATGGACCCATCCACAATTGGTAGCAACGAGGGAAAGAAAGCTTGGAAACAAATAACGCGACGCCCATTCGCGACCACCCAATGGAGAGACAACGCAGCGTACGGGAAACAAGCACGGGGCGTTAGGCGACTGGAAATAACGATTCCGAAATTGTTCTTTGGTTAAGCACGTATGCAAATAGGCGAACAACATGGAGGGGATATTTATTCTTGCGCCGCCTTGGAAACGAACAGCCGTCGTCGCGTGCGAACGCGAGTTCAAGGATGGCCGGTGCGAATGAACGTAAACAATAAAAATAAATTGTACAACCGCTTTGAGGTGTCGCCTCGGCAAACGACAGCTGTAAAACGGACACTGAAGTGACACTTATTCGATGGGAACACGACAAAGACGAGTGCCTAATATGGCGGTCGGCGGAAGGAGAAAATTAAACATTCGCGTCCCCAAGTCGACGAATAGGGCGGCAAGCGGAAATGTACAACAAAAGCTTTTGACACGCAGCGACCAATCGGAACGGAACATTTCGATTGCTTTTGGGATAATAAATTTCCCTCCATTTTCCCTCAAACAAAGCTAACGGTTCGCAAAGGCGCCAAACAACCAATGAACTCGTTTACGCCTTCCTCTGGCGTAAAAGTTCAAGGGCGATAGGTCGCAGCAGAAATGGTGGCATAAACAAAAAAGCGACGACGACCATTGAGCCCTAAACAATGATCACCGACTCACCTGACGCAAAGTATCGCAAAGACGGCCAACGATGAGGAACGCCAGCTTTGCCCTACTGCGCACTAAGAAGAGTCCATAGAAATCGCTGACGGCTATCTGTATAGGCGCGCGCGCGCTCGTGACTGGACGTCCCCGTCTGAACAAGCAAAAATCGCTTCCCATTCGAAGCGGCTAATTTATGCAACCAACAAACAGCAGCGAAGACGCGCGTCATATGTTGGTTGGTGGCAGCAGCGATCGACGCGGTCGTTTTATCTCCTCCCCTCGTTTGGGGCGGCTGAAAGGCGAGCAGATAGACATCACGAGAGTGGTTTCGTTTTTCGAAACGGCAAAAACGTTTTCCAAAACATTTGCCCAATGTTTCGACCAACGTTGCATTGACGCGTCCTCTCGTTGACAAAGGAGATAGGAATGGAAAAAACCAAATTGAAAAAGATCTGTGCAACACAATGGCCGGCGATGAGTGGAAGGAGGACGCGAGAAAAGAAAGTATTGCAACACAGCCGACCGATTGCGACGGAACGACGCGGCAAGGAAATGGACCATCGGCGGTTAACGATTGTTTGAAAACTGGTAGAATTGGCGGCGAACAATTGCGCCGCCGCCCCCAATGAAAGCCTTCCTACCTTTTTAAAGTCCTCTTCGAATTGACGCAATCGAAGGCAGTGTTCCAAGCGAAGTTCGTGGTCGGGCCAAAATTTGTCGAAGCTTTTCTCGGCGTCCTCCAATTGGAGCAACGTTCGTTGAACGCTGGTAACGTTGTGCAAGCGCGTCGGACTCAATTGGTCTGCGTCCGGCTTAGTGTCGACCTGACGAACCGCCTTTAGCAGGTCGAACCCACGGCGAACCACTATGCGAAAGTCCTCCTACAAAGGGACCATGTCTTAAGGTCAACTAACATGCGGCCGTTAACGCTTAAGCCTGCGTTCATTACACGACGGGATAGGGATGACAAGGCGAGCACAGTTGTAATTCAGTTGTCCATATGCCTACCTTAATGGCGTCCCTATCGGTCCGCTGCGACGACAGTATATGAGCGGTGGTGGAGGCGTCGTTGGGCAGTTCGGTGTCCTTCAAACTTTGCACGAATTCGTCCAACGTTCTAGCTATTCCCTCGGCGCTGCAACGCAATCGTTCGACCTCCTAAAAAAGGTAAAGGAGTCGAGTTAGAAAAACAGTTGTGGTCAAATTGCCGGCGCGTACCATTCGATGTTGAAGCCATTCAATATGATTGTAACAGAAGCTGCCTCCGAGGTCGACGGTCAGACGTGACGGGTGGACATGGCGGTGCAATTCGAGCAGGTTGTTGCAAACGAAAACCTGCAATGAGCCTGTCGCTATGACAGCGGGTCAATTTGAGCCATTAAAAGATGATCGGCCAACAAATGAGGGATGGGAGGATGGAAAGGGAAATGCTATTGTTACTGTTATTATCAAAGATCAATACTTTGAAAGTTTGAGGCGCATCCATGGCGGTGGCGGAGAAGACGCTGCTGTGCAGTGGTATCCCCTGAACGCGCGAATACCAAACTTTGGCAACGCTGACCGCGCGTCTCAGTGCGTACGTACGCTTAGGTTTAACGAACTGCCAAAATGTGGCGTCGTCGAACGCTGGAACGACGGTCATCAGATACATTAAACGAGTTTGCGGACGCCGTTTTGAACTGACGTCTTCCGTTCTCTTATGGATGGACGCGGTGAGCGAACGGAAGGAGCTTCGCGTTTTCTTTAATTAAAAACAATCATTCGCGGGCTCTCAAATCGACGCCTCGCATTTAAAAGGAGACGCGCCGAATGGGCAAAAGCAGACGGCAAGCGAACTTGTTCATTCGGCTAAGCAACTGCTTCGGAGAGGAGCTGTAACATTTAGACGACGTCGTATGCTTCATTGAGAATGATCATTACAAACGCGAATGGTCAACAGGTAACGTACTGCACTTAACAACGCTCAAGACGGGAAGAGAGTAATCCTGAAAGCCGTGACAATATTAAATATACATTATAAAAATGGTCACAAATATGCTTCTCTTGTAATGGTGCAGATGTATTTCTGCGAAGCAATTTTTTTCTTCCATGATTTGACCCCGTTCAGTAAAAACTTCTACTCTTTCTTCTGCAAAGCATTCAAACCATGCTCATTGGTCCGTCACCAGTGCAAGAGCTTCTCTCAACTGCTCAGTGAGCCGACAGTCCTGCATCGACAGTGAGCCGATGTCCAGGAGGCAGTCTTTCTCCTGGAATATATATATATATATATATATATTCCAGGAGAAAGACGTAGACGGATTTTCTGTTCTGTGGGCTTAGAAGTTTAATTTGCGGAACCGACGAGTTCCGTCCCCAATTCAGCTCAGTGCTTCTGCACGCTGAGCTGCAATGACGAACATGAAGACATTATATATATATATATATATATATATATATATATATATATATATATATATATATATATATATATATATATATATATATATATATATATATATATATATATATATATATATATATATATATATATGAATTACGAATTGCATTGACGACAGAACACCTACTAAAGCAAGGAAAACAAGGAAATCATTTTGTCATTTTCCATCATAATGAAACGCTTTGTTAGAAACAAATCATCCTTCAAGATTATATATATTGAAAATGGGATGTCTTGTAACGCGTCTTCTATACGTCATGATGGAATATACGGCTTTATCCCGTCGCAAGTTGAAAACGTGTCTGAAAGTATACCAAAAACAACGCCCTACCAGCGAATGGATGGGTCGTCTTGGTTCCTCGTTCAGTAAGTCAGCCATTCGCTGATAGGGCGTTGCTTTTGGTATACTTTCAGACAGTTTTCAACTTCCAACGGGATCAAGCCGTACATTCCGTGATGAAGATTTATATATATACATACATATATATTTGAATAATAGATTTCTGATGGGTTTCGGTTTCATTGTGTCCAAGGACGGCAGAAAAACCCGTTCATAAAAGATTCTTTATTTTATAGCGGAACTTTCGGGACCTACCTTGGTCCCGTCGTTAGCGCAAGTAATCTTCACGAATAAAAACCGATAAGCGATATATATATATATATATATATCGCCCACAATTTCAAGGAGGGCAATTTGGATATAATTGATGGCGCATAATTCCTTCGAATGATCTCTTTCCTTCTCTCTCGTTTGGCGCTCCCTTTTCTTCGAAGCAGCCAAATTGTGCAACGCGTTAAGTCTGCAGAAGCTGACGAATTAACATTGCATTTAATACTTACCTGTCGTGACGCAAATGCAGCCTTGATGAATCGACCAACGGAAATAGCTGCGCAGCAGCGAAGTTCTAAGGACGGATCTTATTGCAATTTTTGTCCTTTGAATGTCAGACATCAAATGGACGATGCACTAAGTTTATCGTCGTTTATGCTCCGTTTATAAATTCTGTTATTATGTTCACAAAGCGATTAGTCTTAAACTTCTGATGAGGTGTTTTGTTGCTTCCGTTAATAAACGCAAAACCACTCGACTTAGCGTTATAATTGCCTAATAGCATCCGACAATGAAGTCTTATCAATTTGTTATCAAAAATAGGAATTCTAACTGCAGAATATGAATTCATTTATGTTCGAACATGATCGATGATCCCGCTATTGCCACAACTATTTTTCACGAAACTTTCCGTACTTACCTTGTCACATCTATAGCGTTCCAAACAAGGCGTAAAGTTTCACTGCGCCTTCTTTGACACGCTGAAGGTGAGTCCGGAAAGTTGGATGAAAGATAGTTTCGGCTATAACGGAGTCATCTGCCGTGCTCTAAAATAAATGCGCAAGTTGTTAGCCATTTTATAGCAGCGTACGTACTTAACTGGTCAGTTTTCAATGATCACTGATGGTTATTACGCGAACATAGGAGCACTCTTTCATTGAGCGGCTTTATGAAACCGCTGCACAAAAATTTTTGACAGCATTGCCACAATGTTTCTTCCTCAACTTGCTGCTATATATATATATATATATATATATATATATATATATATATATATATATTATATATATATATATAGCAGTTTCTTCCTCAACTTGCTGCTATATATATATATATATAGCAGCAAGTTGAGGAAGAAACATTGTGGCAATGCTGTCAAAAATTTTTGTGCAGCGGTTTCATAAAGCCGCTCAATGAAAGAGTGCTCCTATGTTCGCGTAATAACCATCAGTGATCATTGAAAACTGACCAGTTAAGTACGTACGCTGCTATAAAATGGCTAACAACTTGCGCATTTATTTTAGAGCACGGCAGATGACTCCGTTATAGCCGAAACTATCTTTCATCCAACTTTCCGGACTCACCTTCTTCAGCGTGTCAAAGAAGGCGCAGTGAAACTTTACGCCTTGTTTGGAACGCTATAGATGTGACAAGGTAAGTACGGAAAGTTTCGTGAAAAATAGTTGTGGCAATAGCGGGATCATCGATCATGTTCGAACATAAATGAATTCATATTCTGCAGTTAGAATTCCTATTTTTGATAACAAATTGATAAGACTTCATTGTCGGATGCTATTAGGCAATTATAACGCTAAGTCGAGTGGTTTTGCGTTTATTAACGGAAGCAACAAAACACCTCATCAGAAGTTTAAGACTAATCGCTTTGTGAACATAATAACAGAATTTATAAACGGAGCATAAACGACGATAAACTTAGTGCATCGTCCATTTGATGTCTGACATTCAAAGGACAAAAATTGCAATAAGATCCGTCCTTAGAACTTCGCTGCTGCGCAGCTATTTCCGTTGGTCGATTCATCAAGGCTGCATTTGCGTCACGACAGGTAAGTATTAAATGCAATGTTAATTCGTCAGCTTCTGCAGACTTAACGCGTTGCACAATTTGGCTGCTTCGAAAAAAAGGAAGCGCCAAACGAGAGAGAAAGAGAGAGATCATTCGAAGGAATTATGCGCCACCAATTATATCCAAATTGCCCCCCTTAAAATTGGAGGCGATTCGGAGCATTTCGAATTTTAAACATTTTACTCCGCGTCCAACAACACCAATGCAACGGTCGACTCTAGCAAAAAACGAACGCCATTTTCTTCGCAGCAAACCGCGCAAGAAGGCAATCAAAGTTTTCAATTTGCCTATGGTAATCCGAAGTTCACTTGCAACGAAAAGGAAGAATGCCGGCGGCGCTTTGCTTTGCCGTTGCACGCAGATTCCATTAGATACTTATTCGGTTGGAAGGTACGAAATGTCAGCGTTAAGTACATTACAAATATCGATCCGCATATCTTGAGTCATTGCGGAACAACGTTTCGCGACTTCCAACTTAACACAATGCAGCTGTGGCTTGGACGCACTGCTCGTACTGACAGGCATAAACGCAGGGAAAAGAATTAATGTTCATGGAAGGAAAAGAGCATGCCGACGATAAATACAAGTGCCACTAGTTTACCGCCCGTAGATCGTATGCTTGAAGTACGCATTAAGGCGTAACGGCAGGAGCATTTCGCTGCGAAACTTTGTCACGCATTTCCTCGGCGGTTTGCCCATTTCACCATTTTAAGAGCACGTTTCTACTGACGAACGGAAAAGATGACAAATAAAGCAAATATTGATGTTTGTGCATTTTGAAAGCCATATATAGTAACCACAAGTGCGCACAGCGATTCAGCAGTATAGAAGCGCTTGCTGGATGCACCAGCAGAAGCGTTTCAAGACAATCACCGCATGCTTCCTAATGTCAAATGGGTATGACAGATGGAGGAAACGATGAAGGCACGCTAAAGAAATGGAAAGAGAATTTCGCTCGCGAAAAGCTTTACTCAATCTCGTTAGTCATTGCTTACTGGCGCACTGTGATGATCATTGTTGTTCATATTTGTGGCTGAACGATTATTCGGTGCTATGTTGTTTTTGCTGAAATCATTGCGCTCTAGAATGGTGATCTCGCATGGCCGTTAAAGACGGGATATGAGAATCCGGAAAGTAATCATAATAACGACGAGAGGTCAGTTATGAAAGATAATGCTAACCCCCCCCCCGTTACCAAAAATGGGTAAGACATGGAATTTTCAATTTGCATGTGAACTAATTCACAAATGTGAATTTTCAACTTCCACGCTTCCAACCATCGTTCATTAGAATTGGTTAGCAGAGACACCGTGGACTCGGCTGCGACTGTGTCGCTCACTACATAACGGCACATACTTACTGCTAGCGGAGTAAATAACTTCAATTAAAGGAGAAATACAACGGGAACAAATGCGACCAATTTTAAGCGGGAAAAACTTGCCTGAAATCGTTTTGCTTCGGATATCCTTTTGTAGCCAACTTCCAACGCGCGTTGCAGCATTCCATCCGGCTTTAACACGTAGGCAACGCGGAGACTTCCGGGAAAAAACAGCTAAACGACCAAAAAACAGTTGCCGCCACCGACGTTGGCTATTCAATAATGATATTGCAATACAGTCGGCCCTCCGTATACGCGGTAATTGGTTCCAGCATATGCGCATAGTCAAATTCCGCGTATAATGAAGTTTACCGTACAAAGAATGCAAAAATACGCAGACAACGCGCATCCTCCTTTCTGCAGACTTCAAGCAGAGCCCAACTTGGTTATAATGTCTACTACTATCCATTGAAAACTGGATGCATCGTAACGGGTCGTTGAGATGACATTTGTGTGTTGCACACGGTTTTCCCGTTGGTATTGTTTCAGTGTATCTGCAATTAACCAAAGAACCTCACCAGTCAACGATGGGACCTAGCTCCTTTTCGCTGACGACGGGACTAGAGCGTCCCGAAAGCTTCGATTCGTACGTTACAGTGTTCTCGCAACTTTACCAATAAACTAACCCATCGTTGACTGGTGAGGTTCTTTGGTTAATTGCAGATACACTGAAACAATACCAACGGGAAAACCGTGTGCAACACACAAATGTTACTACTATCCATATCCTAAGGTAATAGCGGCTACTTTGTGCAGCGAATTGTCAAGCAACAAAATCATCATGATACTGAGCGAGTTCAATTATGCGCACTTTCGTGAAAACACTGATGACATTTCCAGCGCCAAGATATAAGCTGCAGTTCTCCGATTAAGAACATGAATATTCCTCCATCTTTGATGGCAAACACAGCACACACAATGTTTCAATATTATAACAGCTAGGGCGAAATGTAGCGTCACAGAAGATCTTCAGTTTTTGGTGCCTAAGGGGGACAGCTCAGACATGAGAATCTGCAACACGTTTAATGTTGGTCCCGATGTGGACATGACTGCGCGACGTAGCGCTTCGATAGCGTATTACAATGCTTTTCCCGTTTAACAGTGTAATATGCACCAATCAAAGTAACCACACGTGATCATGCGAATATGCACCGTGGATTTCACGTTACAACGCCCCTCTGAAGAGGGGCTTCCTTGTAACATGCATATGAACATTCACGCGTTGCCTCCACGTGAATTTCTTCCCATCCAATTTGGTTCGACCTTGTTTGCAAGAAAACTAAACGATCAAACAGCTTCTGCGCTCAAGAGTACCTATGTTCACTAAAATCTCCTCCCATCCATTCGCTGGTATGAAGCCATTATGACTAAATCTCCTGCAGATCATCCGAGTTACTATGAACCCCGTTTTCAACATAAATCTCTTGCAGGCAAAATCAATTCAAATTAAGGTGTCAAAAATTCGTGAAGTGACAATTTAAGTCAATAAGCTGTACGAACAGAAAATCGCTTGTCAAGTTGCGCGACAGAATTATAGATGTTCGCACAGAAGAACTTGGAAAACCTGGAATGCAGCCGTACTCGACAGCGATTCGCCAGTCTCCGTCGAGAATGACGTCATTGCATTCTCGGAATACCGCGCTGAGTCGAATCAGCGTATAAAAAATCGCGTATACGTAGGACCTACTGTATTAATATTATAATGCAGTCAGTTGCCGGCAGCAGTTAATGAGCAGAATATCGCTTTGTCGCAGCGACAACATTGGCATCTTCGACAACTGCTTTCGTGGGAACCGTTGACAGTTCCAAAGTGCGAAATTGTTGCATTGTCAATATCGGCTTACCGTCAGGTAGGAGAGCACCGTTTTAACCGAGGACCAACGATCGGTCCTTCGATCAATGACTGCGATGAAACCGTTGAATATATCTTCGACTCTAAACGGGGGCAGTAACGTTCGGCTCATCCGCTGGAAATGGCCCTATGGCTTACGGCTGCAGCCGAGCAAGATAGTTGACCAATATGCGATAGTCGGCGAAGGTGAATTGGACGTGACTGTCCGGAAAGGTGAGCACAGGTAGACCTTGCTCACTTTTTGCACCTATCGAATGATCACACGTTTCACATTGTTAGCAAGAAGCGAGCGTCGACAACCTGAGATGAAGGCGTAGCGGGTGACCAGCAGATCTGACACCTCTCGGATCTTGATGCGCTCATTGTCAATGGTCATATAGCCATCTGAACACAACAAATCGCCGTTCATATAACGAAAGTGATCGCACAATCGTGAAAAGCGGCGCCTTGAGAAACATTCCCTTCAAAGAAAGCGTCGCTCCGTTAACAACGCGTCAGACAATTCAACGTTTGCGCAGCCCGCGTAATGTCCATTGCTCGAAACGAGTGCACGACACGTTAAATTGGGCAAACAAGGATTTCGCTTTGAAAAGAGCCGATTCGCGAACGCCCACCTCGGCGAACGCCCCGAGCGAGTACAGTGCATTAGGGACGCATGGGCATGAAAAGAAAAATGAATCATTCCTCTTGACGGATATCAGACAATGCTGAAAAAGAGGGTGCAAGCAAGTACGCTGGAGCATATATAGCACGAAGGAAGTACATCAATCACACGCTGCCGCTCGACCAGGTGCTCGCACAGCCGTTCGGAGGTAGTACTATGACGTCAATGGCCTAAGCTTGTTCAGACGACATCCGGAACAGGTGGCCCATTTGAGAGCCAGATCCTGGTAGAGCACGTCTCCATTTTACGTCTCCGACGTGCGGGGCGAGCGGAAGACTATGCGCTTCTGGGTGCACTGAACAGCTGCCGGGAAAAGTCTGCTTCCGCTAGAATGGAGCGGAAACCAGTCAAGGCAAGGGTGTAGGATGGTTGCCACCGATCGATGGTCACTGCCTCGGATGAGAGGGTCCAGGTTGATCCCTTAACTTGGAGCGCCTGTCGGGTACACTCCTTGGCGTACTATAGTCAATTCGGAACAACTGCCTTCGCAATGACGTCATGCAGAGAAGGTACGGTAAATACGTCGTTCAGCGTCATCGTTCTTTTGGCTATTGTACCATTAATCATTCAAAAATTCAAATTCGAGTCCCCTCCGCGGCAGCTGATTGGTCAATTTGAATTCCTCCGGCCGATCGCCTTCAAAAATTCAAAATGGCGTCCCACAGGCTGCCGTTGATTGGTCGCCGCGACGGCGTCGTCCGGGCTTCCATTAATAATTTCAAAAATTCAAAATCGCGTCGCCGGATACGGTTGATCGCCTGCGACGGCTCCCGCCTGCAAGCCGCACCCATGACGCCGAGGGACCCAATTCAGGTTGGCGGAGAGTAAAGGTAAGAAGCACTTACCCCATTCGTCGCAGCTGCTGGTCGATGCGATGCTCTCCGAATCGTGGTACATCCAACCGGTGCCATACTGGGAGTTCTGCGATCGCGTTAACGCGCTCTGATAGCCGGACTCTTCTAGGTCGGCGCGAAGGATCCTCTGAAAGGCGAAGCGTCAACTGAAACGTCGTACGGCCGTAGGTGGCCGAAGCACAATGACCACTCAGGCTTATAAAGGACGCAGCGAAGAGAGCGCGGTCTCCCGGAGGGGAAAGGACAAGTGGTTACTCAAAACAAAACGCGTCGTGCGATGGGGGTCCCAGAGCGTGTCCAGCCGACTAGACGGTGCCCATTCGACGAGAAGCGATAGATGTTGGAAAACTTGAGTTGCCGCTCATGCGCAACATGCCACTCACAAAGCAGCCAGCTGCCGACGAAATTCAGCTACAAGGAAGCCTGGGTTACCTGCGTTGTGGGCACACTGTTGAAGATGGTGTCCCTGCTCGACCAAACCATACTTCAAGCCGGGTAGACCGGATCGATCGAAGCCATCGACTCGGGTAAGGAGCCGACCGTAGTGATTATTTTCAAGCGGAATGAATGGGCGCGCCTTCCAAAAGCGCCGCGGCAGAAGACTATCAATGAAGAGGGCAGATCGAACTGGTAGCTCAGACGGGTGTCGTTTGGCCTTATGCCAAGCTAATGGATAGAGCGGAAGGGGCAGACGAGCTGCTGGGCCGCCTGAGGAGAAAGCGAAAAGCCGCAGTGCATCAACGTTCGCTCTCTTTCTCCGTATATCACTCACCGTCGCTCCCACCAGCAGCGGCGAGACAGCAGCGATGCTTAGATGCAAACTTTTGTCATCACTCATCAGGCGATTACCAGACGAATCTGAACTTTCTGGGCACAATGCATGACTTCATCATTGCCGCAGCGGCGACCAACCGTATGTCCGTTCGGACGAGGCAGAGTGGCCAAACAGGAGTGGCGGAGTTGGAAAACGAAAAGCAATGCTTAAGGCTACTTAATACCGCTCTTTTGGCTCTAACAATCGTGATTACCGCCAACTGATACGAGACAAAGTCGGCTGAGCGAACAACGACGTAGGCGGAGTGTGCGCAACCGGGCGGCAATTGGTTTTGCACGCAACAGCCGCTCGGGCAGTCGTTTTCGGCCTCTCTGCAACTATACGCAGCGCGCCAAAATATCCCGTCGTATGAGAACTTTAGGAAGTGACTCCCGGGGAAGCGGTGGCTAAAAGTCGAAGCGTTTTTAGACGGCGTGCGGGCTTCGTTTCGGCGTCTGGCTGTTAAGGAAAGATCTTCAGGTCCGAAGGCGTCGTTCACCTCGTCATTTGCACCGCAGTTGTACATTTTCTTTTCTTTTGGCGACTTGACGCCTTTTCGTTAAGCAATGTTTATGTACGAAGCTTTTTAGACCTTCTCTCTTACACCTTCGTCGGCGGATTGGTAAACGACGTGCAAACAGAATGTGGCAGTGAAACCTTTCGCCTCAGGCTAGGGACGAACATCCATTCAACAGGACAGAAATTCATGCTCATCTTAAAGACTTGCAGTGCGCTGCTGCACCCCGAAGGTGATACTTGAGTACAAACCTTTACCTTTACCGCGTTGTTGCACGCCTTTTCCAAATTACGTATGCACGAGCGCCTTTTGGATATGGAATGCCTAACGTTTGACATACGGACGAAGTTCGCCCTCTCTTGTATATGGTATCGCCCATCCTACGCAGCTTTGCTGCCAGTAAAGCGAACAGTCGAGAAGAGACGAGTGAAAAGAGGGAAAGCAGCGCAAGTTCGGGCAAAAGTAATACGATTTGACGTCTCCAACGTTTTCATGAAAAGGTCATTCGTATCGTCGCCACGGCACTGCAGAAAAATGCATTTGCATGGCCAATCGAATGTCGAGCACCGCCCATGAAGGCGACGAAAGCGTGGAACCTCAAAACAGGCGAGTTTGTGGACAGGCGCGTTTATGCAGATTTAAAAATCTTAGGCTCGCCTGATAAGATTTATTCCGTGTATAACAAGGGGAGTGCGTCGTTGAATAGCTTTATCTTGAGTAGACGTTGCTGGACGTATACTAACATGTACAAAGTTTACTAATACCTTCAAAGTAGTTTTCCGCTACCGCCTACTGGAACCCGGTGCCGTCATGCACACTAATGGCCTGTTGTGGTGCGTCAAAAATTATTGCGACATTAGCACTCCCTTGTGATGGACCACTGCGTGGAAGGGAGGCCCGACGCGGCCTCTTCCTATTGACTAACGAAGGAGATGCAAGTCATTGAATTTCGCTGCGGCAAAGCGGCGGAAATTTTGCAGAGGACCATCTTGGAATGAAGTTCGAATGGAAAATTCGTTCCAAGAATAATCGTTCTCTTGGTCGCTTTGGCAAAAAGTGTCGTCGGTCGGCAAAGAGGAAACGACAAAATCGAAGTGCCCAATTCTGAAGCCGCATTTCGGCCACATTGGACCGTCGGCGAAAATCGATGCGGCAAATACGACGGCGGCGAAAGGGAACAATGGCCGGCGGTAGATTGCGGCAAAGGAGCTTTTTTCGCTTTCTTGCAACCGTTGCTAAGCATCGGAGAAGGAATGCAAAGCCGATTGGAAGAAGGGACCTTCCAACCCAAGGTGGATCCAACTTGCTGAGCTTATTGGATGGTGTCGAAAAAGCTGCCCGCCGCCCAGCGTTCTCGTTAATCCTTTTTCACGAATATTTGCACGTGTAGAAAAAAATGTATTTTTCGTTTGTTTAACGCAAGCAGTTATCTCACCTTTAGCAGCTGAAGATCGAAGTCAAAGTCGTAGTGATAGGAGGCTCTCCAACAGTGGTCGCGGAAGTCGGCGTTGCCCTGCTTGATCATTTCGGCTTGTTGCGCCGCTTCGCAATCGGTTTCAGCCATATTCGTTCTTCTCGTTGCCGGTCGACCGTGGATTACACCAAGTCGTCATGGTTACTATTCTCGAAAGGAAGTCCCCTTTGGGCATCCCAAAAGTGACCGCCGACAACGACAATCGACATTCGCCATTTCGAACGGGGTTTTCGCAGACGCGTTATAATGGCGGGCGGAGCAACAGCAACGCTGCACAAAGTGGCGAAGAGACTATGTCCAACTCCGCCGCCTCCTTTAGCTGTTGACGCGCAAAGCCTCGGCCGAAGTCCAGATTCAACGATAACATCTGAGCAGCTTCATGAGAAGTGTCGTTGAAGATCGATCGTCCAATATGTGCGTCAGAGGCTAATGACCTCTGCTCATGGGCGCTTAAGTACAATGGGCAGATGGCGCTTCAGCAAAGCCAACCACTTCTACACCAATCATTTGCATTTCATTACTGCCGATTAAGTATGAACAAATTGCGGCGCATTTAACCAATAAGGACGAGCTGTGTGCGAAAGCAGGTAACATTACTTCATTGTGTATTTATTGACATGTGAATTGGTCGTCGAAAATTGACCAGCGACTGTGCGCGGAATAGCGTTCAGGAAATTGATCGTACTGCATGCTTAGACGTCGGCCTCGTGAACATGACAAACTTAAGCGTATTACTCAACTGTTGCCTTGTTTTGCTCTTTGATTATCTCGAACGGAGAATCTTTCCATTCTGCATTGCATGGCTTAAGTTGACGCTCATTGCTCTGCCTGCCTGCTCATTTGCCAGACTTGTCGGAATTCTCCTTGACGCGACTTGACCGCATTAGTTTACTATGCTACCGCTTTACCTATAGCGGGAAACGAGCACGACAAAGCATTGATAGACAATAATTGAGTAGCGAGACCGTTCATTGGGTGCTCAAGCGAAACATCGCAATATGAGAACTATGAAACCCTGACCTTTAAAGCGTCGTCTGATACGATGTCGAAACGAGATGCGCCTCTGAGGCTATAGATCAATACGCCAAATTTTCAAAATTAGCGTAGGCGTCGATATTGAATGAAAATGATTTTCAAGTTTACATCACTTACTAACGAGGGTGTATTTTCGCCACTGACTTTTGCAGCAGCATTGCAAATAACCTGCTGTGCATCTTTGGTTATTCTAATATAAGAACTGGAATAATGTTGGTTACGGAAACAGCCATCATTTGTGTAGGAACCACCACGCAGCAAGTGTGACATAGTACCTGCGAATGGCTTAAAGGTTACTTTATTATTGGATTCTAGTTCGATAGGTCGTGTCTCTGATAAACGATCAGACATCCGTCTCTCCACATTGGTGACCCGCTCGTTTCTAATGGCAAAGAAAGCTATGCAGTCGTCAGACTCCTGCCCGTCTAGGGAGACTATGCAACCGCATGTCTCCACGACACTGTCCGTCCCGGCATTCACGATATCCGGTCCGGAACTGTGGTTAGCTCGCCTGCAGCTTTTCTTTCAGCGTCGGCAAATTCTGGACGAAGCAACCATGTTCGAAATGGCTTTAAGCGCCATGCCAGAATAATCGTTGTCGCAACTACGTGACTTCATCCTCACAGCGGATACACAGCCTTCAAGGTAATTTGTTTGCAACGTCTGGTTGACAGCACAGAAAACCGCATCCGGCAAGCCCTCACAAGCGAGGATCGTGCGCCGTCAGCTCTCCTGCGCCGACTCTACCAACTGCTGCCAACCTCGACAGTGGAGCTCGAGGAGATGTCTCCTAAAACGGGAACCTGGTTTCAAGGTAATGATTACTTAGCGCAGTGTTTCCCAAGGGGGGCGGTACCGCCCCCCGGGGGGCCCTGGAAAGTCTTAGGGGGCGCTGGAGCCGAAAGGGGCAGTTAGGGGGCGCTGGTAAGCGTGGAGGACATTGGTAAGCTTGGGGGGCGCTACCGCCCCCCTTCGAGAGCTAAAGGGACGCCGAATAGTTCTGCTGAGTAATGTGCATGTGTGACGTTGCCGGCGGGCAGACAGGCGCGAGAAACGCAAATAGCAGCAGTATTGTACGGCCAGCACAGATCACGCATGGCGCGTTTTTTCGCCTCTTTGGAGAATGCGCCCTTCGTCTAGCCTGACTCACAGACGCTGCCTAGTCGCAGAGCATAATTAGGCTCTGTTTGCAGTTTAACTTTGAGCTAACACACGCATAGCTTTTTTCTAAATAACGAGGGCTCGCAACAGGTGCGGGTCTCTGTTCTCTAGAAAAAAAGCAATGCATGTATAGATATCGTTCTTCAAAGCGTCTCCACGCTGGAGAACAAATTAACGGTCATTGGTCAGCTTCGTTTGCGAACATGAATTACTGTCTGGCGTGAAAGGAGAAAATAGCGTTCGTTGTAGCGATTTCTATTTGGCGTTCGGTAGCTCGTAGTGTTAGTAACCACCGTTTTCGTTGGTTTTGTTTCTGGATTCCGTCGTATTCCATTCCACGTAAGTGCCCACTCTTTTACAGCGTAGTATTCTCTCTACTGAAGTCAACTTTGGCATTTACACTCAACTAGCCGGTTGTTTGAGCTACTGAAAAGGAAGCTGCAGGCAGCCTGGTTTAGCAATTTTCAATCAACGTTCGCCACTTAAAAGCTATATGTTTGATCAGATTTCCCAATGGCAGAATCGAAAAGGAAATATAGGCAATACAGCTCAGAGTATCTCAAGTACGGTTTCATCACTGCGCCAAATAATCCGCAATTACCCATGTGCCTGCTAAGTAGCAGAGTATTCTCGAACGAGTCGATGAAGCCTTCAAGATTGAAGGAGCATCTTGCTGAAATACATCCAGACAAAGCAGGCAAAGAGTTCAACTACTTCAAATCGCTCCGCGTCAAGTTTGGAAAGCAGCCCACCCTATCGAATATGTTTTCTTCACGAACCACGTTGCAAATGGATGGTCTGCGCGCCTCGTTTAACATTTCGTTGATGATCGCTAGGTCTGGAAAAGCGCACACCATCGGTGAAGAATTACTTCTTCCTGTTGTAAGCAAGGTCTTGCATAGACCGGCGGCAGAGACAATTAAGAGCATTCCTTTGAGTAATAACACCGTTCAAAGGCGGATCGACGAAATGGGAAACGATGTGGAAGAAACGCTCTGCAAGTTTTTGAAAAATAGAAAGTTTTCCTTACAAACATATGAATCGGCCCTCCCTGGAAATGAAGCGCTACTGCTTACATACGTGCGATTTATAAAAGAAGAGGAGTTATTGTTGAAAGAATAGGCCGCGGGTCTGCATGTAGGCCAAGGACGACCAGTAAGAGAGAGAATACATTTACGCCTCCTATTCTCAGTCTCTCTCGTTTACTCCTTGTGGTTAGTTGTTCTCCACGCGTGTCTATCCAAGTAAAGAGTTACATACCTCTGCTCTTAAACATAACAAAGAACAACAGTTATCTCAAGAATTTCTGTTCGCAAGACAGCTGCTCACGGACAGTAAAGGAAAGTCCATTTTTCAGATCGTGGAAAAGTATTTTAAAGAAAAGGAGATTCCCCTCACGAATGTGATCTCTGTCGCTACCGACGGCGCGCCCTCGATGGTTGGTTGCCAACGAGGTTTCATTTCGTACTTGAAGAAGGTCGTCCCAGAAGTATTGGCCATCCGGTGCGTGATTCACTGACAGCACTTGGTGGCGAAATGCCTAAGTGAGCGCCTCCATCATTCCCTTCAGCTTGTCATTACGGCGGTGAACAGGATAAAGAGTAGGCCGTTAAGCGATAGATTATTTCGTCAGTTGTGCGAGGATAATGGGGAAGATTTCCATCGTTTGTTGCTTCATACTGAAGTAAGATGGTTGTCGAAAGGAGCCTGCTTGTCACGGTTCTACAATCATTTTGCTACAGTTTTGGAGTTCTTTAAAGAAGATTACGCGTCTCTTTGTGAAAATCTGAAGACTTTCGAAGGTGACATTGCTTGTATGGCTGATCTATATATGAAATTCAATGAAATGAATTTACAGTTACAAGGCGACGACTTGAACTTGATAAGAACGAAAAGTGTCATTAGCGCGTTCGTTTCTAAGCTGTTATTCTTCAAACACAATCTGGCCCGCGGGGAGTTTTACAACTTTCCAAATCTTTGTGAAGTAAAGAACAAAGGGCAAATCAGTGAAGAAGACATCGAAGTTTACTGGCGTCATCTAGAGTTGCTTCACCAAGACTTCATCGAACGATTTCAGGATATCCTTTCTCTGGAGGTGCCATGTTGGGTCACAGACCCTTTCTCTGGGGTCGAGAATGCAGAACTACAATTGCAGGAAGAGTTGCTAGAGCTGCAAGCCAATGAGGAGCTCAAGTCAAAATTTAAACTTGGATACAGAATCTTCTGGCTGCAACGCGATATCCCACGTTTATACCCAAGATTGTGGTCTGTAGTGAGGAACCTACTTATCTCATTTCCTTCTTCGTATATAGTTAAGCAAGGATTTAGCGTCGTTGCTAACCAAAAAGAGAAGCAAAGTGCAAATTGTAAATCGGGGCGACCTGAGACTCCGGCTAACCAGCGTAGAGCCGAACATTGAAAAGTTGCTCTCAATGCGTGGTTTCCAAGTCTGACAGTGAAGTTTGCTCGCCCTATTACACTCGTGACTGCGGGAAATAAATTTATCAGTGTTGAGGGTTACTGTATTTTTGGATTCTCGTTCGATAGGTCGTGTATTATACTCTCTAATAAATGATCTGGCATCCGTCTCTCCACAATTTGCATCTTCCATCCAACAGGAGGCTCCTGTACGCATCGCTTCCCGCGTGCACGCGGTTCAGACTAACAGCGTGGCTGCTTTAAACTTAACTGAAAGAAAACTTCTGAAAGATGTGGCCTCTTACAGGCTCGCGTCTCATGTATACTTCTTCTCTTCTTTACGTATCGCCTGTGTATAAAGATAAAGTGTTATTGGGAACTTACCCAAAGCGACGTAGCTTTCGGGAGAAACGACTCCCGTCTTCAGCGTTCATTTGACGCTGAAGACGGGAGTCGTTTCTCCCGAAAGCTGCGTCGTTTTGGGTAAGTTCCCAATAAAACTTTCGGGTCTGGCTTTACAGCGGCTGTCTCAAACAATTTCAAATATACCCCGTAAAGAGAGAAGCACCATTGTAGAATTGAAAATGTCCTACAAGGGGCCACTGAACATACCAACGACGGAAGAGAGCAGATACATCGGAAAGGGCGAGGGAAGAAGGAAGGACATCCTGATTTTAAGCATGTTACAGCCGGCGTCGGCCGAGGCGCAGGCATCCTCCGACCAGGTATTCAACAAGAGGATGCGTATCCAATATGCTACGATTTTCATCTCAGGGCAGACGTCTCGTAGGTCAACTGCGGTATATCGTCGACCATGAAGAGGTTTTGCATCGCATAGATATATATATTCGTAACCATGCGTGTAGCGAACTGCCCAGTCAGTCGACAGTCCTGCAAGCTCCTCCATTCGACAGTCCGGTCTGGTAGCGTCAGCTATCAGGTTTAATCCCTGACCCGTCCATCCTCCCTTATCCGTCCAGTCAGTCACACAGACGAGCGAGCGTCCCAACCAACCGACCGAGACAGTGAGACATCACAAATTGAAACGAAAGGACGACAGTAGCTCGCGGATTCCGGCTGTTCCAAGCCTAAGTTCCAAGCCGAAGATTATATTCAAAACCATCTGTAAATGCATTCAACGTGTTACGTCATTCATAAATCCTCACATATTGAACCTGCTTATGGATCTTTTCTGTCTCGTTCCCCGTCATACTGTAACTTCCTGGTATGACGTCATCCCCACGTTAATTGGTCCGTTAATTGTTGGAGACATAGGTGGCGCCACCGTCAAATTTGCAGGCCGAGCGCTCGAAACAATCTTTCCTTCCCTTACCTAAGCCTAAACTATAAAATAAGAGTCATGTCAATCTTTCCTTTTAAATTATGAAAGCAACACGACCGTAGGCATCGTTTTCTGCCCATACCTAAGCCTAAACCATAAAATAAGAGACATGTCTCCCTTTTAACTTACGAAGGAAACAGAACCATAGGCATAGTTTTCTGCCCTTACCTAAGCCTAAACCATAAAATAAGAGACATGTCTCCCTTTTAACGTACGAAGGCATCTTACAAAGGCTCTTGAAGTTTACGATCGCTAATGCATCTCGGCGCCCTCTTCGTAGCATTTTATATCAGCGTTCGGCAACAGAAACGTCATTAGCGCCCCCAGCGCCCCCTAGCGACATGATAATCAAGTAGGGGGAACGAAACAGAAAAGACCCCTGCTTATTTTTTCTTACGATCCGTCTGTAACGGACGCCTTTGTATTCTTGATAGTGCCTGCTTGCTATATGATTGATCGCAGTAAATTGGGCAGTCAAGGATCCTAAGGTGAACTGCGTGCGCTGTGGTGGCTTTGCTGTCTGTTTCGTACTTGACCGCAGGGGTGACTGAACCTGCGCGAACTTATACAGTCCACTGAACATTTTAAAGAGGACACAGTGAAATGATGACTTTGATTTGGATGTTAAGCTTGGATGGGTAGCAGTAATCTGCCGGCAGAGTTGCGGTAATGATTACGGTTAGCAATAAACTTTACCACTGTTACGGTTGCAGAAAATGGGATGCAGTGTAACGGGACGTTCATTTGGCACGCCGGCTGATTGCCACGGCGAACCCGTTGTGAAATGGTATGGTTGCTGCTTATATTCGGCTGCGTAGGTCACAAGACTTGCTTTCATTGCTGTCAAGGATTACGTCTTGACAAGGAATTCTTATACTCACAATCGAATGCGCTGCGCCGCCACCTGTTACGCCGCTTGCTGTCGCACTGCTTTATTTTCTGTCGCGATCGTCAGGCTCGGTAGGAACGTAAACGCGAAGCAAATCGAATGGGCCAATTCATTTCTCACGATACCTATTCGTGACACTCCGCCCTTGTAGCTTCGCTACAAAGCTCTTCGAGTGATGAGGACGTTTCCAGCAGAGCGATTCTGGAGGCCGGCCTTGTGTACGATCCGGTAGCGGTCTTCACTGTCACCTTTCTGACGACGTTATCCGCGCTCAGATGAACTTTCTCAACGCGTCCTGCGATCCAGTCGCCCCTCTTCGCTAACGGGTCGATGACCAACACGTAGTCGCCAACTCGGAGATTTGGTCGGTCCATTGTCCATTTGTTACGTGATTGTAATGTGGGAAGGTAGTCTCTGAGCCACCGCCTCCAGAAACGGTCAGTTATCGCCTGAGCAGCCTTCCAATGACGCCTAAGTGTAACAGGGGCAGTTGACACCATTGCTGGTACATTCGCGTTTTGTCGACCGATTAAGATGTGAAACGGCGTCAACGGTTCGTGACTCTCCGGATCCGATGAAATGTATGTTAGCGGACGACCGTTGAGTAACGCTTCCACCTCCGCTAACACCGTGACCAGCACTTCGTCACTGACCGTGTTTCCTTGTAACGTGGCTACTAAGGCGCGTTTAGCCACTCCAATCATTCTTTCCCAACTGCCGCCGTAATGTGGGCAGTAAGGCGGTGCAAAGGTCCAGTCGATGTTCTGTCCGGTCAGGAAGCGGTCCACCCTTTCATCCGCGACTATGGACTCTCGTAGCATACGTTCGGCCGCGACTAGGTTTTTACCATTATCTGAGAAGATCCGTCGCGGACAACCGCGTCTTGCAATGAATCTTCGTAGGCAATTAATGAAAGAGTCGACATTCAAGCTGTAGGCGAGTTCTATGTGGCAGGCTCTGCTAGTCAAACAGGTAAATAAACAACCATATCGTTTGATCTTCGATCGGAATATGTTAACTTCAATCGGGCCAAAAAGATCTACTCCAGTATTAGTGAAAGCAGGAACAAAACTGTCTACCCTACAACTGGGCAAGTCGGCCATCAACGGCTCGCACGGTTTGACTGAAAGCCTCTTGCAGTAAAGGCAACCCCTTAAAATGGTTTTAATGGCTCTACGGCCGCTGATAATCCAGAACTCGTTTCTTAGGTCTGCCAACAGCAGTTCGGTCCTTGCGTGCATTAACTCCAGATGGCGGTTCCAGACGATTCGATGTAGTAGACTTCCTTTACAAGGCAGAATTATCGGATGCTTTACCGTTGTAGCGACGTTCGCTGCCCCAATACGACCACCGACACGTAGTAGTCCCGATTGGTCCAGGAAGGGTCGCAGACTGACCAACTTCGACCTATTATCCAATGGTCGGCCCTTCTTCAAAGAGTACATTTCAGACTCAAAGTGCCCTTTTTGTTCCATTCGTAGACATGTCTCGCGCGCTGCGACAAGCTCCTCCACGTTTAGGCTTCCCTTTCGTCGCAAAGACTGCCCCTTCGTCGCACGAAGTACCCACGCGACGACGCGGACAATTGTTTTCCAACGTGAGCATTTGTCGATTAGACTTGCAAAGGGATTTTCCCATTTCCTTACCCGATTAACAAGTCCGACGGAAAGTGAAGTTTGACTGGACACTTCTTCGGGTTTGGAAACCGGGCAAGGTGGCCAATGTTCCTCAGTTGACCATATGAAATCGGGTCCGCGGAACCAACGGTGGTTGAGGTTCACGGTTTCTGGGTTCAATCCTCGCGACAGATCGTCCGCTGGATTCAGTTCTGTCGGCACATAGCGCCATTGTTGAGGTTCAGAACTTTCCAAAACTTCAGCAATTCGATTGGCCACAAAAACGTCAAATTTCATGGACGTTGACGATATCCAATGCAATACCGTGGTGGAGTCTGTCCAGTAAGTGATGTCTAAGGTAGACATGTCGATCTGTGACCTGATCGCGGCGCCTAGGCGAACTGCTGTGACAGCTGCCTGTAGCTCCATACGCGGTATGGTCAACGGGCGTTTGGGCGCTAGACGCGACTTCGCCGTCACAAGGGCGACATGGATACCAGTTCGGCTGATCGTCCGTAAATAGCACACGGCTCCGAAGGCGAGCGTAGAAGAGTCTGCGAATATGTGTAGCTGCCCGGCAATAGTGTCCACCTTGACGCCACACCACCGCGGGATCTTCAAATCTCGAACCAATCGCAGGTTAAAGGCCCACCGCCGAAAGCGTTGTATCAATACTTGACCGACATCCTCGTCCCAGCCTTGGTTTTCGTCACAGGCGGCGCGCATAATCAGTTTTGCTTCCAAAATGAATGGCGCCATTAAGCCGAGAGGATCGAAAAATCTAGCAACGGCACTGACTAACTGTCTCCGGGTCCTTACATCTTCTGCGAGCTTTTCGACCTGGAAGAACAGGCAATCGTCTAGGAAGTTCCACCACATCCCAAGGACGCCTTCGACCGGTTCACCTCCTGAAGTCACATTAACAGTTGCCTCTGACCACTGTTTCCTTGAAAATGCCTTGAGTGCGGCCGGCGAGGACGACGCCCATTTGGAGAGCGGGAATCCTCCGCCCATTAAGGCAGCATGTAACTTCTTGCCGAATTCCACAGCTTCTCGAGCGGTTGGAAAGGAGTCCAAATAGTTGTCTACGTAAAACTGGTTCATTGCTCGGGTACCGTCCGTTCCCAAACCTGACTCCATTAAACACGTGTTCAGGGCATGTATGCAACTAGCAGGAGCCGAAGTAAGTCCGAATACCTGCCGGGTCATTTGGTAGGTTACCACAGAGTCATTTCCGTCTTCCTTCCACAAGAAGCGTAGCACTGATTGGTCTTTCGGAGGAACTAAGACTTGGTGGAACATACGGTCTATATCTGCCGATATGGCCACTTCATATCGTCGGAATCTAATGAGAATACCGCACAGGTCGTTCAATAGGGGTGGGCCCTTGCTCAGCTTATCGTTTAATGCGACGCCATCGTATCTAGCCGAAGCATCGAACACGATGCGAACCTTTCCTGGTTTATTGTGGCGCTTCACGGCATGGTGAGGGAGGTACCATATCTTGCCGCGCGGATGATGGATCTCGAAGTCTTGCAGCCTCCTGGCGATCCCTTGTCGCAGCAAGTCACTGATGGCGACATTATAAGCTTCCGTTAATTTCGCATCCGAAGATAATCGTCGTCGTAAAACCGCTAAGCGGCCAAGCGCTTGTGCACGGTTATTTGGCAGTATGCAGTTCGGTTCCTTCCACAACAAACCTACTTCGTAGCGGTCCTCGCGTTTTGTAGTGGAAGTACGCAGTAGATTACGACTTAAACGTTCCTCTGCCGACATTGGGAGGGCGACGTTAGGTTTTGTTCCGAAGGCCTCCGTTGACCAAAACCTTTCCAGTGCCCGCAGCAACGGGTCATCATTCCGTGAGACCTGATTCACTCGTCTAGCTGAACCATAGCGATCTGATCCTGCTTGCCACTTCATAGGACCAATGACTGTCCAACCGAGAGGGCCGCGAATAGCATAAGGTTGATCTTCCTCGTCTGGCGCTCTGACCTCTAATTGTCGATGTACTTCGACCAAGTCCGCTCCTAATAGCACAGTAACAGAGCCATAGTCTAAATCGGACAGCGGGATGTCCTTCAGGTGGGACCACTGCCACTTCGCCTGGGACCAGTTCATACTACGCTTGGAGAGGTTCAGTCCGGGAACTGTAATCGCATTTTTTGCCTGCACTCTATAATTTCCATCGGTAGAACTCACTCCGAAAGACACTACAGAGGAAAAACGCGTGGGTACGTTTCCGTCGAACGTGGCTAAGCGTACGGCGCTCGGTCTCTTTGTTAGTCCGAGTCTATCAGCCATCTTTTCCGTTATCAATGTAGCTTCACTGCCAGGATCTAACAATGCGTAAGTCAGGATGGAACCATTTTTCCCATGCACGCGTATTTGGACAACCGACAACAGAACCGTCGAGCTCGACAAATGGGATGCCATCCCGACACGAGCGATTTCGTTCATCTTCCCAGAGTGTTCCGGATGGGAAGACTCAGAATCTACCGGCTGCGACCGGTGTGATTCATGTAGCAAACGGCTGTGTTTGAGCGTACAGCCTTCGATGCCGCAAGCTTCACGGTTCTTACAATTTCGCGCAATGTGCCCTGCTTCCAAACAGTTGAAGCAATGTTTTGCATTTTTAACGACGCTGGTCCTCTCTTCAACCGACAGCGCGTTGAAGTCTGGGCATTCTCGCAGGCGGTGACGCCGCTGGCAATGGGCGCACGTCTGTGTGGCCTTAATAGGCTTGGAAGTCACTGCATTAACTCTAGGCTCCCCATAAGCCTTGTACTTAACGACCCGCCGCTGCTCTGATCTGTCATCGTCAGCATCAAATATGGCAGCTGAGCGCTTTGTTAGGACCAGTTCCGACAACCATTCGTCCAGGTCCAGCAGATTCACAGGACGTGACAAACGTCGAGCATTCTCCAACCACCTTTCGCGGAGATGGGGCGTCAGTTTCTTGACCACATCATGCAGGTTGCCAACCGAATGTACTTCCAATTCATTACCGGTCTTCATAAGGGAACTCACAACACCGTGTAGCTCGCATACGAACCGATCTAGTCCAGCGATGTCTTCACGTCTCAGCGGCTTGATGCAACGCAGCGCATTTACGCTATACTGAGCAATCAGCCTGCGGTCACCATATTTGCGCTTCAAGGTCTGCAGTGCCTGATGATACAGCGCGGGATTGTAGAGATAGGTGGCAACACTATCGCGCACTCGCGGGGCCAGTAATCTTCCCAAATATGCGATCCGTACCGCATCCGATGGTATCGTGTCATGTACTAGAGCCTTAAAGCTTCCGATGAACATGTCCCACTTGCGGGGATCACCATCGTAAGGCTCGATACCAGAAGTTGGATCGATCGCAGACGGTACCGCATACCGTTGCGTAGCGGCTGATTCCTCTCCAACCAAGGAGGAAATCCAAGCGTCCGGGGCCATCGATTCTGACGGAGCGTGGTCATCACGTGCGTTACCTTGAATAAAGGGAGCGGCCTGACTTGAGATTCCCGCAGGCCATGACGACCGAGCCCGTTCATCAACGACAGCTGTCAAGCCTTGCGCTGTCGCCTGCTGCCCCAACGCAGAAGCTGAGACGACTTCGCAGCTGCCTTCCTCTGTCGCAGTGCCGCCCTGATGCGACAGCGATAACGTTAGTAGCTTCTGCTCGTCACTTGACACATTGTGTGCTTTCGGTACAGCGCTGCTCGTCTCTGCTTGGCTTCGTTCCAACTGTGTCGGCGTCTGCCGTGCGGATGATTCACCATTGCTGGCTACGCTGGCCGCCTTCAATTCCGATATCTCGAGACGAAGGGCGTCCAATTCTGCTCGCATCACTTTCAAATCGTCAACAGTCTCAGGGGCTTCAGGAGCTGATTCAAGCATTCCATCATGAGGAGGTGAGGTCGAATTCCTTCCACGACTTCTTACTGAAGTCTGACCTGTACGCCGCGCCCTCATGACTGGCGACCGAAGGGAACGCGCACTCAGGGCTTTCCACAACTGCAGGGAACACGCGCTTAGGGTGTTCCAAGGGAGGACACACTTACGGTCTCCCAAGGGAGCGCACACACAGGTCTCCCGGCTCGAGGCACCAGTACTTGTCAAGGATTACGTCTTGACAAGGAATTCTTATACTCACAATCGAATGCGCTGCGCCGCCACCAGTTACGCCGCTTGCTGTCGCACTGCTTTATTTTCTGTCGCGATCGTCAGGCTCGGTAGGAACGTAAACGCGAAGCAAATCGAATGGGCCAATTCATTTCTCACGATACCTATTCGTGACAATTGCAAAGAAATCGCAATCGTTCGGCCTTGATCAGAAATATTTGCACGGAAGCTGCGGTGGCTGGCAATGCGCCAGTAGTTTGTCAACTGTTCTCGCAGAAGGAGAACTTCGGGAAACTATGGGAGCAGTTTTTCCTAACGAAACACTTTAACCCTTCTACGATTTTACACACGCGCCAAGGTGGCGGCAAATGAATTCCAACGGATTCACGCGTTTTACACTTGTTGAATGCGTGCAATGCGAAATATGTAGCTTAAGAGGTGCAAGCGAAACCTCAATATTCCCTTGGAAGGGACCTATCTTTAACAGCAAAGATTCTTGACGAATTGGGGTGCAACGTACCTGAGCATCTGTTACCTACAATGCGGTATTACCGTCCTTTGAATAATGTAAATCGCCGTTGCGGTAGTTTTTGTCGCTTTGATTGTTGAAACTTGGGAAAGGAAGTACAATGGAGTGTCCCGAATCAGAAAACGGTTATTTGCAACATCTGCGGGACTTGGTAAGTTATTACCGCACTTCGCCCATGCTTAGCTTCTTTCTGTTCTTGCTTTACTATTGCCGAATGCTTTCAGTGCACTCAGCGTGAGTTGATTATCACTCTGGGTTGTAGCGTTTGAAACAATTGAAATTTTCAATTTCCGCGCTCCGTATTTAGAAAAGAGATCTGATGAACCTGGTTGCCACAATTAGGGAGCGCATCCTTGGGCTTCTGGCCAAGCAGTGCCCTTCGGAGGAACGTAAGGATGAAATTGCCAGTGCGTTGGGTATTCGTCGACCGTACGCATTGCGCGCCTAAATTTCGGTTCACCTTCCTTTTAGAGTTTCACGGCGGGAACTTGATCAATCAAATGACGCAAGAATTTAACGAGGCAGTTGGAAATGTGGAACAAATATTGCTGGAATTTTCCGACGTAGTCGCTAATTTGCCTCCTTTTGGCGAAGTGAAAAGTGACGAGGAGTGCAATGATTTAGTAGAAACGGTAGGTGGCAACGGAGTAAACATTTCGCGGTAAAATGTTCAATGTTTCAGTTTTGCAAATGCCATGCTTATGTTGACGAATTGTGCGAGCTGTTTCGCAGTCTCCATTTGCCGGCAGCTACAATTAAGGCATTAATGGGCAATTTAGTGAGATCTCTCTCTTAGCCAACGCATGTTAAGTGGATTTGTTTTACAGGACGCATCGTTAAACTCGTTGCATATGCGCTTAGAGGAACTGGCATTGAAAGAAGAAGGGGAAAAGAATGTCGAGTCAATTCTAGATGATATCATTGGGTCTGTTGATCCGCCGTGCACTTCAGCAGGACATACTGTTCCTGAAGGCTGCTTCAATCCGTTGTAACATTTTTTAAAATTTACATTTTGCCGCCAATTTTTACCGCATTGCAGAAGTGTAATTCGGGAAACGCTGAACTTTTCAAATTTAAAATGGATTACAGGACAACTCGTAGAAACGGAATGGAAATCATCAGAAGACACACCATCCGGCGAGCCTCTGAACATTGTATTGAAGTATCTTGCGAATCGTTTGCCCAGCTTCGAAGCTGTAGAGGTTTTCGTTGAATGCATGAGCAACTTCCTTCGCCATTCGGTTTGTCTTTTGAGGTACGCAAGGGCGACCAAAGTCGTCCGGACTTACTGGCCAAAGTCAAAGAGGATGGCTTGTTGAGCTTTGTTGCGCAGCTCACCGAAGGTGGCACGTACGGAGTAACCTAAGGGACCACGACGAAAGGATGGCTTACTTGAAGTCGTGGCTTTCTTCCGTTTAGCGAATCTCATTGCCACTTTCCCGCACTGTAATTCTCTTTCTTAAGTGGAATTCCTTCTTGACTATGTGGGCGCCCCCAATTGGCGGAATGCTAATCCGTGCAACTACCTGCGAAACACGTTATGATTACTGTAGTTTGTTGTTGTACAGTTGTTGGTTGAGTAAACTAGCCGCTACAACTATGTAAATCTGACCCAACGATTACCTTCTGATAATTTGGTTTCGTAAACTTATTAAATGATCAAGGTAAATTGGTGTTCAGAATAGCTTGGTTCTTAACAGTTTCGCGGGGAAACTGTGTGGCCACTCAAACGAGCGCCGCTAAAAGTCCTGTGGTTTACTTGCTCAGCTAAGCGTCCATAAACATTTTCCATCCAACGGGTGCTCCGAAAAGATGCAAGACCTAAGTCACCAACTTCCCGACGAACCGAGTTTGCACACCATGTGCGTTACTTTTTCCAGCCAAATTGTTCCAGCCTGTTGCTAAAAATTAAGACGCAGAGCTGCCAAGGAACTGTCCATTTTGACGCTCAGGTAGGTTACGGTACTTATCAATAGAACCCTGAGCATTGCTACGTTAGCAGTACAGTAATTTGTGTTCGCTCGCGTCGTCCAAAGATGCCTCGTTCGAAACGCGATAAAGAAAGTAAGATTTGTTTTCGCCTAATTGTAGAATTAGTTTCAATTTGTTGTAGTATCATTGACCCGGGTAAGGAAGAAAGGTCGAGCGGCAAATGAGAAGCTCGTAGAAAAAGTGCGCAAATTTGTTGACGAGTACGAGCATGTTGTATTGTTTACGGCTGACAACATGCGCACTACTTGTATGAATGAAGTTAGAACGCATTTCCGTGATGATAGCAGGTGAAGATGCCGTTTTGATTTTCCTACTAGCGTTGTTGCTCAGGTTTTTATTCGGTCGGAACAGCGTGATAGCCATAGCATTGGGACGTCAGCCCAGTGAGGAATATGGCAAAAATCTGCACAAGCTTAGTCGATCTATCTCTGGACAGTGTGGTTTAATGTTTACGCAGCGTTCGGCAGAGGACATTGTGAGGTTTGTCTTTGTTGATTGTTCGGATATCTTTTTTCGACTGTCGACCCGTTTGATCGTATCTGTGACAGATCTGAAACACGCCCTACAAGTGGATGGATGGGTGCCCTTTGTTGATTGTTATTAAATATTTTGGGGACTTTGACGGAATATTTCGTAGCCAGTAGGTCGAGACACCTAACTGGTATGTACTTCTTTGAGGAAACTTTGTTTTGAAAATAGGTTGCGCTTCAGCCCATTATAATTCTAGTTTAAGATCAGTTCTCCATAGATATGCATAATAGGTTGCGCTATTGAAAATAGGATTTTTGATAACGGGATGTGATCTCATATTCTTTGTTAGAAACACGGCTTTCACCCGTTAGTTAAGTTTTTAATTTCATCTTAGTTTTCTGTGTCTTATTTTGACAACCGTGTTCAGCGAATGTCTAGTTATGAACAGCTACAGTCAACGGTATCTTATTTAAAACGCGTATGTTTGTGTCTGCAGTTTCGTAAAGCTGTATGTTTGGTTTAAAGCCCCATGTTGATGGGGACAGTTCGAGTGAACAATGTTTACCAAATGTCACTAATTCCCGTGCCTTCATCTCTATTTATGGACGAGCAGTGTTGGATATAAATAGCTTCCTTCAATTTTCTAATCCGGAAATCTCTCTCTTGTTACAATTTGGTTACTTCCAAACTGTCATCCGGGTGGGAGCACGACACAACATGCTCCACCACCGCAGATGCCTTCCTACATTGTTCTATAACCAATTCCGGGTTTGCAGCTTTGCATTTGAATACGTTTTGGGAATAAAACGTTTTTACTGAACGGGGAATAACCGTGATGCAAGTTGTTCGCTTATGTGCACAAACCCCGTTACGCAAAAAGAAAATTTGTAAGTTGTTCGCTTATAACCAATTCCGGCTTATTGTTTTGCGGCCGACCTCTCCTAGGGTTGTCTTCACCCTACTCCTTTGTGCAATCCGGTGTCTCTTGACTAAGGCAATATGCTGCTTAAAATGGTGTTCTATTGTATGTGCCGTTTCGCCTATATAGACATTTCCACAACCACATTTGGTTTTGTAAACAGCTCCTGGTGTCATGTCACTTGGGGTCTTTTGTTTATCAGAACGTAGAATACTTCTTAGGCTCATGTGGCTGAATAATGAAATTCTCTGGCTCATGTGGCTATTAAAAACCACCTTAACCCCAATCGACTTTGCAATGTCTTGTATTTTTTCACCCACACCAGGGTACTACGGTATGATCAGTCTAGTGTCAGTCCTTTCATGCAGTGTAACGTTCAATTCATTTTTCAACCGCTTTTTTATCCTACCCTTTATACAGTAGGATGTAAATCTTGGAGGATAATTATTCTCTAAGAGAATCCTCTGAATGTGGTCCAATTCTTCTTCTAAAAATTCCTGACTGCATATTTCGAGTGCTCTGTCAACCATTCCTATAATGATAGCTCTCTTTACCGTATTGGAATGTCTTGAAGTGAAATCCAAAAATCTATTCGAATGTGTCGGTTTTCTGTAAATCTTCGTTCTTAAACAGTTTTTCTTCCTTACTACAAGGACTCTAGGGAGGGTAGTTGTCACTGTGCTTCTTTCTCCATGATGAAACTGATTTTACCAATGAAAAGACTATTTAAGTGTGCAAGTATGTTTTGTTCCGTGCCTTTCTTAACTATGGCAAAAATATCATCAACGTATCTTTTGAAAACCTTACGTTTTCGACCTGAGACCCCTGATGTAAAGGCCTTTCCTCTAAGTGTTCTATGAATATATCCGCAAATACCGGGGAAAGAGAACCCCATAGGACTGGAAAGAAAATCTACCATACAAAAAATTCACTATCTTTCGCACATTAAATCAAAGCCATAAAAATGGACGAAGAAGATGTTTTGTTAAGCTATGACGTGAAAGATCTGTTTACCAGCATACCACTTGACTACACGTACAACATTATTACGGAGCTGTGATCATCAGACCCTACGCTGAATGAAAGAACAAAACTAAATTCACACAACATCATTGAGCTGGTTAAATACTGTATTGAGAAGGGTAACCAATTCCAATGGAACGGATTTTACTTCTCACAAACAAAGGGAGCTATGGGGAGTCCTCTTTCCCCGGTATTTGCGGATATATTCATGGAACACTTAGAGGAAAAGGCATTTACATCAGGGGTCTCAGGTCGAAATCCTATGGTTTCTAAAAGATGCGTTGATGATATTTTCGCCATGGTTAAGAAAGGCACAGAAGAAAACATACTTGCACACTTAAATAGTCTTTTCTTGGTACAATCAGTTTCATCATGGAGAAAGAAGCACAGTGACAACTACCCTCTCTAGACGTCCTTGTAGTAAAGAAGGAAAACTGTTTAAGAACGAAGATTTACAGAAAACCGACGCACTCGAATAGATTTTTGGATTTCACTTCAAGCCATTCCAATAAGGTAAAGAGAGCTATCATTATAGGAATGGTTGACAGAGCACTCAAAATATGCAGTCAGGAATTTTTAGAAGAAGAATTGAACTGCATTCAGCGGATTCTCTTAGAGAATAATTATTCTCCAAAATTTACATCCTACTGTATAAAGGAGTATTCTACATTCTGATAAACCAAAGACCCCAAGTGACATGGCACCAGGAGCGGTTTACGAGATCAAATGTGGTTGTGGAAGTGTCTATATAGGTGAAACGGGACATACAATAGAACACCGTTTTAAGCAGCATATTGCCTTAGTCAAGAGCTGCCGGATTGCACAAAGAAGGAGTCGGGAGAAGACAACCCTAGGAGAGGTCGGCCGCAATACGATAACCCGGAATTGATTATGGAACAATGTATGAAGGCATCTGCGGTGGTAAAGCATGTTGTTTCGTGCTCGCACCCGGATGACAGTTTGGAAAGTAACCAAATTGGAACAAGAGAGAGATTTCCGGATTAGAAAATTGGAAGAGGCAATTTATATCCAACACTGCTCGTGCGTAAACAGAGATGAAGGCGCGGGAATCAGTGACATTTGGTCGACATTGTTCACTCGAACTATTCCCATCAACAGGGGATTTTAAACTTAACCTGCGGCTTTACGAAAGTGTAGACACAAACATACGCGTTTTAAATAAGATACCGTTGACTGTAAGTGTTACAAGTTAGACATTCGCTGATGACGGTAGTCAAGGCATGACACCGAAAGCTTCGATGAAATGAAAAACTTTACTAACGGGTGAAAGCCGTGTTTCTAAGAAAGAATAGGTAGCGCTATATGTAATCTTCGAAGCAGCACCGAACGAACTGCCGTTCATTTGAAAATCAAGTCTTAAGGTTTGACTGTGGTTTTGTTTCAGCTTCTTCAAGAATTATTCACGTCCGGAATACGCAAGAAGCGGAAACGTGGCCACTCGAACGGTTTCCCTTGCCGCAGGTCCCCTTGTGGAGGTTCCCTTCAATATGGAGCCATACGTACGCAAGCTTGGTCTTCCCGTCGTTCTTCAAAAAGGCAGGAACTATTGATGTTGTCACATTGAAGTCACGGTCTAATTGTCTAGGTGTCGTAATGCTTGAACGAGACCACACGGTTTGCAAGCAGGGAGACACGTTAACTCCGGAACAGGCGAAAATTTTGGTAACGCGTACTTAGGCTGTTCAAGCTTATTTCGTGCGAACTTGTTTTTTATAGGAGATATTTGGCGAAAAACTGGCAACATTTAGGGTACATGTGTTGCTTTTATGGTGTAAAAGTGATGGAACGGTTAGAAGTTTCGCGCGAAAGAAGTCGACATCGAAAAGCAAATAAATTTAATGATTTCATTGCGTACGTCCGTAATTTGCTACCTTTGACCTATTTTCCGTCTAATCATGGCGCAATTGAACGGTATACTCGACAGGACAAGAACCTGCCGAAATAGCTACAACGTGCAGTGAATCGCCTGTAGACTTTTCGCGTTCGGTAGCCGCGACAAAAGCATCATGAAATAATTGTTTAGCCCTTTCGTAAGTAAGGGGGTTCTTCGTAGCCGGTGGTAGATGCTTCCAATCAATCTAAAAGTAGTCAATAACAAAACGAGTACTCTTAACATTCTACGAACCTGATTATCCAGGAAGGGTTCTATCAAGTACGATGCTTCGCCCTGAGATGAGTACGGTAGCATTTCAATTGTACCCACCGGATCATATGAGTACACTGCCGCTTTGCCTACCGTTGGAAAACGAAGAGTTAAGCTGAACAACGTCTGGCAAAGTTACCTGCGGCATCGAGGCCGCCTAAAAGAACTCCTGCATAATACGGAAAGAATCGTTTGTAGTACAGAGTTCTTGAAAGCAGCTGAGCCGCCGCATGCACGTCCATATGCTTGCCATAAGTGAACAAGTATTGCTGAACACTAATAGTATTACAGAGTGATACGCGGAAAGAACTACAAATCTACCTTAACCCTTGTCCGCAAAACCCTAATCAGTTGCAAAACGTCTCCATGAAAGCCGGTCGCCGCCAAGTAAATTGTTCCTGTTCTAAAAATATTTGTCTACCACGGGCAAGCCCTACGTTCCAGCACTCACAGCTGAAAAACTTTCGGGCTGCTTCGCGTAAGAACGCAATAGTCCGCATGCGATAAGCGCGTATCGCCGCCAATGAAGACAAAGTTGTCGCCGGCAATTGCGGCAATCGTGCTGAAACAAGTATGCAATTTAAATGAACCATGAGGCAACCGGCGCCGAGATTTCCGTTTGAAGTGCTGCCGAACAACCGCGTCCTTACCCGCCCGACTGCGCGTACGGATTGAACGACAGCTGGGTTGGACCGCTTTCCGCATAAGCCTTTTTCAGTGCCTCGCCAAAATGGCCCACCGTCTTTCCGGAAACGTGATCCAAGAGCAGAGAACTCATTCTTGACTGAACTACTGGCGAGGATTCCAACGTACAGTAAACCTGTTCACAAGTTCCGTCATAGTACTGTGTAAACGGATTCTTGGCGGGCGAATAGTAATGCTGCAGCTTGGACGGAATTTACCTGCGGATCCTCGTACTGTCAAAACATTGATAAAATCTCAAGGCACATGTTCGTTGCCGGCGCATCTTGGCAACCAGCTGGTTTTGCGAACTGCGCACCCACCGCCAGCAGTCGTTAATTTTCCGCTCGCCGAAATTCGGGGCAATTCACAATGATGATATACCGCCTATGTTGTCTTAAATCCGCGTCGTCGTCTTCGTCCTTGCTTTCCATTCGATGCGCCAACAGGTTTGCGCGCTTTGGTCGCCGGCAGGCGTACGGAAAGCTTGACGGCCAGAACAGCGTGAAACCACGAGAATGGGGTAGAAGGAGCCCTCGCGAAGTGTTCGAGCAATCCACCGGTCGTCATGTGCCCAGAAGGAAGAGCGAGTTGTACAAACCGTTACTGTTCACTTTGGCGGTGAGACTGCGCTTGCCCACTTTCGTTGCTATTCGTTCATTGAAATTTGCAGTTCGGAACTTCCTGCTTTGTCGGCGCCTCCGTTTGGCAGCATGAGAGATATCGCAATTCTCGCGAGCGCACCTTGGACAGCCGTAATTGGGTCTTCAAGTTCCCGGAGCAGAAGTACGGCCAGTTGCGTCAGGAGGTGCAGCGTTGATATGCACATTGACTTTCTCTTTTCCTACGGACGTCTTATGCTTTTCAGCTGAACGACATATGGCGAAAAATTTCCCTGGGTACCAAAACCGTGCTGTACATTGTTTTGGTCAATGCGGCCGTATGCGCAGCGTGGCGCATCCCTGCGTTGCAGCCCAGCATGAAGCGTTATTTCATGAGCTCCTTTAACGGTGGTGAGTGTCGTAAAGTTGCCAAACATAAATGATCATAATGTTACGAGAATAGGCAGCGTAGCGTGTACTTTGTTTAGAAAAGTTGTGCATTCCCATGCTGTTATCCGTCTTTTCCCACATAAGCCCAATTCATTTGGCCGTGAATATGTATGTGTTATGGTCGTTTGCTCCTCTGCTTGTGGAAAGGATTACTGGCCTGGAACAATTTTGTGCCTTCTACTTGACGTCAGGCACGTTTGTCCCTCGCTAGCTTTGGTTATAAATTCAAGTTTCAGGCGTTGTCGCTTCCTTTGCTGGAATTATGTACAAAGCTTTCACGGGAAGTCCAAAAGCTTCCGTTGGAGCGGTGAGACCACTCTGTTCTGTCGTCACCTTTTGCTTATGCGTTATTAACCGAAATCTTGCAGTTCTAAGTGCTTGCTCGAAGTTTTATTCAAATTTGTTTGTAGTCGGGCGCTATATTAGCGCTATTGATATATACGTGCTGTAAGATACCAACGGCCGAGTTGATGGTCATTTTCCTACCCTCTGTTACGTTCACTTCAAATACGGTATGGTCTAAAGAATGCAGGTTGTAAAGCTTATACAGAAGTTCATCCTTAAAGGCAATATATATCGTCATTGGGCTTGACCTTGCCGGATTGCTATTTCGATGGCAACTCTTCGACCAGGCGGCTCACCTGGGAGGCAGCCTGTTCGGAATGTAAGCTCTAATGATTTGCCATTCGCACTGCGATTAATATTGCCTTAAGGTGGTACGCCTCCTACGGTGAAAGATGGTGGCAACGACGTAGCGTCGTGGTCGACGAATTTCGAAAATGGTTCGGCACGACAATATAGCATCAGAAGCCGCCGCACAATTTTTCCAGATTCTTGCCGTGACTTGCGCGCTACTCCGGTGAACATTAGTCTGAATTTAAACTTGCAAGGAACATCTTTTGAGCGACCTCTTCGTGAGCGTAAACATTGCCTGTCAAGTTATGATTGTACTTGCAGGCTGTTATATTACGGTATGCACGCTGTTCACGTTGCACATGAGGGCAAAGGAATGCGTTGTATCCCTTTTGGTTTATCGCTGACGCGGAGATGGCGATTCATTTTTTTCCTCCTGTTGTAAGTGTTGAATGAGTTTTGCTCTTTGCTGCTGCTTTCCCATTTTGCCGCAGTGAAAAGATTGTAGTGGCTCGGTATTACGTTTAGCCTTAAATTTCGTTACGTTCGAAGCATCAGCTTTGGCGTAAGATCTTTCTGCAGCTTTACTTTGACTTGTATGTTCGATATTTGGTAAAATGGATGTTCCTTTCTTCATGTCTTATTCGTGGTAGCTTTGAACGTAGCTCATTGCGTGGTTGTTGGCTAGCAAAGCGTCCGCGGGAGGGAAGTGGATTGCTAAAACGTTTAGATTTCGCCCTGCGACTCCTTTGGGTTGGACAATTTTTTCGAACGTCACAAGGATCACTTGGAAAATGTAACTTCTTAAAGGCTCGTATGATCTTATGCTTTCTTTCTTCATTACGTGTTGCCTGTGGAAGGGGAAATTTTTAATTGTTTAACTTACCCGATCGACGTAACTTTCGGGAGATATCACTCTCATCCTCAGTGTTAAGTATCACTGGCGTTACCTGACGCTGAGGACGGGAGTCGTTTCTCCTGAAAGCTACGTCGTTCGGGTAAGTTACCCAATTTAAGATGTTTCCTTACACAGGCAACACGAAAAGAAGACAGAAAGCATAACGTCGCAAGGAGTGACAGGCCAGATGAGATTGCGTCGGATATCCCGTTTCACCTGCGCATTTGCAATGCTAGGAATTCGCCGGACCGTCTGGGCAGTTGTTTGCAAACTTCCGACTAAATTCTTTCTTTCCAGCAACTTCCTTGGCATTCTTGAACGTAGCTGAGCGTACTGCCATTTTCGCAAACCAGTATTACCCAATCCGTTGTTTTTTTCAGTTACAATTAAGGTCACGAGGTGGGTAGTTTGCACTTTGAAAAATGTGCTGCAATTGTCTCACAATGTGGCATTCCACTATTATACACTTTTATGAGCCTGTTGTAAAAGCTGTTAGGTGTTCGCCAAAATAATCAGCTGTTAATTAAACTGAAGTATCAATAGCTCTTGGATGTTCATCACGTTATGGCAGCCTTGATTTCCTAATCTCAGTTGAAGAATTCAGTCTGTATTAACAATCTTCGATAAAGAATGTTGGAAAGCCAGCAAGTGTTAACATACGTCGCAAGTGTTGTGAGGAGTGGACATAGCTGCGAGCAAATACATTTTTAATTTTCCATCCTCGAAAGGTTCCTGCCTAGTGAAATTACTTGCGATTCTGTATTTTGTTCCCTTTGGCTTTAATGCTTTTCACAGTTTTAGCCTACCATATGACAAAGTTAGTAACATGGAAATTTTGGTGCAGTCTTTAACATTGATTATGCAAGGTAAGGTTCTTTCGTTTGGACTGTGAATTCGTAATAAAGTGACAATTCTTGCCTACAGTGTTGCCGATTTACGGTATTCGAAGAATTGTGATTAGGCCAAGAAACAGTGGCGTTATTCAAGCGCAATGTCAGTGAGACGTGAAATTCAAGTAAAATGGGCAAGCAAAGCGCTTGTTGTAGGCTGTCTTTGTTTGTCGTTCATGCCAGTGTTTGCAATGTAGCTCAGTTCCGCAACTCGTACGACTGTGAAAGGCCAGTTGCTTACATGTACAAAATACGTAAAACTGATTTTTGTCGTCCGTGAGGACTTAAATTGCAAATGGACTGTAGGAGCGTCTTGTTGCGACGAAATTTGCGGCGCGGTGGAATTAGCGACTGTGTGGCGACTCAAATTCGTTCACAGTGCATTCAGCCGATAAATCTAAAAATGTTATTACCTTCTGCTCAAATGAGCGTAAGTAGCGCTTGTTCATTTTGCTCGGCATAAAGCTGCGCACCAAAAATTTTGGCAAATATGACATTTTCGAAAAAGGTGATTTTTGTTTGTCCCTGAAAGGACACTATACCTTAAGTCCAATTTGCTTTACGCCTCCTATTTGACCATTCCGTTTGTTTGTCCCCGTTGCGTTCACTTGGCCGTCGTCTGCTTGGCGCAGTAAGTGGATGTCATGTTGTGCTTTTTCCACTGGATTCTCGTTACGGTGGTTTCACTTTTAAGAACAAAGCCATTAGTGGCCACCTCTGTGGCAGTTCAGTCTAAGGGCACCTGTTCACGGCAGGTAGGTTATTTGTCCATATTAATACATCATTTCACAGCTGACGAGATCTTTAGGAGCACTTACAACTTTTGCGGCTCCATTTTCCGGTCGATTCGGATGACGTCTGCAGAAGTCCCTCCATGCAGTAAGTTTGGTTTTCTAATGCGCATGCATACGTGAACACGTTTACGTGGGTACATAGGTACATTTAGATACGGAATGAGAACGTGGTAAAGATATATATATATATATATATATATATATATATATATTTCGGAAGACGGGATGTCTTTTAACGGGAGCATGGATCTTCATGATGTTGAGTTTTCACGGATTTTTCCCGTTGCTTTGTACGTGGATGGATCTGCAAGTAAACTGACACGGTCTCCCTACCAACGGATGGATGAGAGTAGTTATTAGAAGACACGGTCAGAGAACGTTCTCTGATGTTATTAGAAGACACGGTCAGAGAACGTCAGAACGTTCTCTGACCGTGTCTTCTAATAACTACTCTCATCCATCCGTTGGTAGGGAGACCGTGTCAGTTTACTTACAGATCCATCCACGTACAAAGCAACGGGAAAAATCCGTGAAAACTCAACATCAGATATATATATATATATTTATTTATTTATTTATTTATTTATTTGTTTATATACAGTCGAAGGCGACAGACGCTTGATGCGTCATGGGTAGACCTGATAGTTGATGTCGCCAGCCCGGATGATCGAGCGGAGGGGATTGCTGAACCTACGGCTGACTTGGCAGTTGAGGTAAGGTGCCCTGAAGACGTGTACTAGAGCAGTACCCGAAAGCTCTGCGGACGGAAAAGAGAGAATAAAGTTTTCAATGAACGGGGTCAATCTGTGGAAAAGTTGCTTCGCGTATATATATATATATTTTTTTTTTGAAGTATTCACGGCTTGTACCCGTTCTTGCGTATTCGTAGTGCCTGAAATTAACGGAAACACCGCCCTACCAACGGATGGATGGGCAGTTATTAGGAAAATGTCAGAGCACTGTGTGAACCTTTTGAAGCTTTCGGAACGATCTTGTTCCGTCGTCAGCGATTTATTGGTTGTGTAACGGAATCCCGATGGGTTATCGGGATTCCCTTACACAACCCAGCCTATATATATATCTCGATGGGTATATATATATATATATATATATATATATATATATATATATATATATATCTCGATGGGTATATATATATATATATATATATAGGCTGGGTCAGGTGATCAGTTTGTATGTGCAACATTTCATTTTTTGTAACACGGTTGAATCCCGTTTCTTTTTTAAGAATATTTTTATTATTGACAGAGCTGTCGGTCGTTTCCTCGTCCATCATCAGTGTTAATAATAATGTCCACTGCCCAGTCAGTCGACAGTTCTGCAAGCTCCTCCGCTCGACCAACTGCTTTTATTGATAATTGCATCCCATACTTCACTGACTTCCCTTCCCTTGTCACGGTTGATAGTGTCATTGTGCCATATGAAAAAGGCCTCTTTTATTTGCCCAAGGTGAAATGGCTCTGACGGCAAATAATGTTTGGGTAGAGGTTGCGTGAGCATTGAGAGATATGCTCAACAACCGCGGATGTTTTCTTTGCTTCGTCCATTATCTTGGTAGGGCTCAATGTTTGGGGTCGTCCTCGTTGTCTTGTTTGTATACTGTTTAGCCTTTGTTGTGCGTTCTTGAAGTGTGTCATAGCTGCCATGTGTTCTCGAAATCTCTGAAATAAAGTATTGCCCGTCTCTCCTATATAGGAGGCGCGGCAGTCCCAAGAGGTCCGGTATACAACACCTGATGTTTCTTCTGCGGGTCCTTTGATCTTGTCCGTTCTTGTGAATGCGCGTAAATTGGGTGAGGATTTGAAAAATACACAGAAATTATGTAAGTGCCCGAATCTTTTTATTCTCTCCCCGATCCCAGAGTTCTCATGTTTATTGACCAAACCAACGGCTTTAATCCCGTTAATAACAAGGTACGAAATCACGGAGCTTTCGGGACTCCCCTTGTCCCGTCTTCAGCGTGTCTCTCTGAGAGAGACACGCTGAAGACGGGACAAGGGGAGTCCCGAAAGCTCCGTGATTTCGTACCTTGTTATTAACGGGATTAAAGCCGTTGGTTTGGTCAATAAACATATATATATATATATATATATATATGAAATTTTTTTCTTATTTTCTTTGCCATTTCAGGCCAGATGATTCGAACCTACTGGTCCCGGAATCGGAAAACGAAACTTTGGAATTGACCGAAGATGAACCGTTGCAGTCGTTCGACGAGTGGGCGCGCAAGAAGCTGCAGGAGCAGATGCCCGTCGTTGCAAGCACCGTTGGCAACGGCAACGGCAACGGTGCTACTGCGGCGCCCATTGCGGCGCGCAATTACGCCAGCAAGGATTGCGGCGCCAAAGTGGTGCTGGCCAATGCCGAAGCGCAGAATCCGTCCGCGCTGCTCAAGGACAAGGACAACGACGAGTACATGTTGAATCCATGCGAGACGGACGGTCCCAAGTGGTTCATCGTTGAGCTGTGCGAAACGGTGCAGATTAGTTGCATTGAGATGGCCAACTTCGAGCTCTTCTCGTCGAGTCCGCGGGAGTTTCGCCTTTTGGTCAGCGAACGGTATCCGTCGAACGAGTGGAACCTTCTTGGCGAGTTTACCGCCGCCGACTCTCGGCAAATACAACGCTACACGGTTACAAGCAAATTTTACGCAAAATATATTAAGGTTGACGTTTTCCGTCCTTTGTTCGTTCGAAATGAAATGCCATCCGTTTGCAGGTTGAAGTTTTGAGCCACTATGGCTCCGAACACTATTGTCCCTTAAGTTTGATTCGAGTGCTTGGCATATCGATGGTCGAGGAGTACGAGGCTGAGGCAATGAAGCACGAAGCTTTCCAATCGTCGACCGGAGAGCAGCTTAACATTATGCTCAACGATTCGGAAGAACAAAATGGCAGTACAAGAGCTTATCTGTTGAGTACTGCCAAATATGCCGTGAAAAGTATAGCCGAAACGGTGCTCAACAAAGCTAGCTTTGTATTCAAGGTCGTTAAGACGACCGCCGAACAGCAGCAAAGGTATTCTCATGATCATACCTTTCCTTCCTCTACTTCTGTTCACGTTGAAACCAATGGCAAAGCGGATCCATCGCCATTTTGGTCATGTTTATTGTCATCAGAGAATCGGTCAAAGCGATTCACCTCTCGTCGTTGTTACTTCACCCATTTGCTTCAAGGCGGATTTGCTCCACCGCCCGAATCGCTTTCCCATGTGGATAACGCCAATGATGGTAGCCCCTCTACCGCCCAGGCTAACGAAACGGTCTCAGACGGGCACATTTCCAAGGGTGTCGATGCTTCCTCGCATCGTCATTGCGCAAGCGACGGTAGCGAGCTGCTGAGGCGCCTGAGCATCAAGACCGACCAGTCAATGTTCTGCCCAGTCAAGGGCAACGTTACCCGTCGCATATTCAAGGTGCGAAGACTTATCCCGACCGTTGGATATCCGAAAGCGTTGAACTCGTCGAATGGCGGAAGTTTCGACTCAAAAAAGACAACTTTGAACGACGGCGGTCCAATAGCATCGGTTATGCCACTTTTGCCAGGGTCGAGCACCAGCGGCAAGGAATCCATATTCATTCGTTTGAACAACCGCATTAAGCAGCTGGAAATCAACATAAGCTTGAGCAGTCAGTACTTGAGTGAGCTTAGCCGCACCTACAAACGTCAGATGGAGGAGATGCAGCGCAATTTGAATAGAACGTTGAGTTTGATGGCCGAAACTGAGCGACGTCTTTTGTCCATGATTGAAGTGCACAACAGTTCCCTCTACTCGCTCAAGTCCAGAATGGACGAAGTGTCCAGCATGCTAACGTCGGTGGGCAAAATATCCGTGCCTGCTCAGGATAAGGTGCGTTCCTTTGGTTCCCTTTCGAAAGCTCGCAATTTCCAATTACAGTGGTGGCCGTGGCATTCGGGATTGTTCTTTATGGAGTTGTGCCTTGCCAGCAGCGCCATCTTGTTCACGGTGCTCGGCTCAGACTCGACCTCTCGCGTCAGTCGGTCCGAGGTGGCCAAGGTCGTCATGGACGTCCTAATGTCCGAGTTGTCCATACGAACACCGCCGCCGTCGTATTCGCACAACTCGGACGACGTGTCGAGTGCCGGTAGGCGCTCCCCGCTGTCGCCCACCGCACCCAATAAGAGCTCCCGAGTTTGGGTGAACCCGAACGTCAAATGGAAGCTGTTCGCTTCTCCCAGGTTGGGTCGAGCTCTGCGAAGGACCGAGTCGACCAGCCGGAGAGCGCCGCAGATGCAGCCGCAAAGGCTGCGATGCTTTTCCGGCCACAAAGCGCACATTGGTGCAAATTGGTCCGCGGATGGCAACGACTCGCGGGAGTCCGCCAGGAGCGGGTGTGGCACCTGTAGTTGCTCTCCGGGTGTGCTGTTTTCCAGCGTCGCTTGGCCTACCGTTAGAAACGAATTGGGCAGATGGATTGAGCATCCCGGAGCGCAGTCGCCCTTGAAGGGTCAATGTAGGGATCTCGTCGTTTCGCCCGGTGTTTTTCGCCATTCGAAGGCAAACAATAGACCGTCGCCATCGCCGCACGGTTGATTGAAATGCTGCGCGGGTTTTCCTTTTTTTGTTTTTCCTTTTATCGCGATTCCTTTTGAGCAGTCGTCCGCGCCGCTTGCCAGAGTTCCCCTTGCGTTTAACGCGAATGTGTGCATTGGTTTTACCGTTGGAATGTCGAAAGAGTAAAAGCACTGTTGACGCTGTCAAATGGCGCATCGTTGGCTGTCCTCTTATCTTTCAATGAGGATGAAATGTTTGGACGTTTTACAGTGTATTCCTCGGAACGTGTAGATCATTTTTTGATGTTTCGCGGCATCGTCGCATCTTCGTCTCGCCGAAGTTGGCCAGCCTATGCCGCAGCTGCGAGGCTGGCAAAGATCATTTGTGAAACGATTTCATCATGGCGTATATCTGTTCGGCTTGTGCTACACGGTTGGTACAATCCTTTTGTTGGCCGGCACGTGCTTATGCTACGTGTGCCCGCACGTTTATGGAAGCGACCATTTTCCAAAAACGCTGATCTTTGCCAGCGTAGTGTTGGGCGAACTGTTCGTCAACTTGGTATTGTTCACCGTTCGAGCGGGTTACAATCGCGTTGACGCATTGCTTCGCCATGATCACGGGTCGACGCTGCCAATTGCGTCTTACATCACGCTCTCCCAGTCGCTGTTGAACGACGGTAGAAACTTTGCGACAAAGTTTTGTTTTTCCTGTCAGGCAACCGTTCCCAAGCTTTGTCACCACTGCCCGTTGTGCAACTATTGCGTATTCAAGCGGGATCATCACTGCTTCTTCATGGGCGGATGCGTTGGCTTTGGCAATCAGCGTCATTTCATAGTCTTTCTGCTTTGGGCTTTTCTGGGCGCTGCCTACGCGCTTTGCTTAACGGCCTGGTAAGTGCATAATCCATTATTGTGTTGGTTTTTGACCACTGGAACGACTTGTAGCTACTTCAATAAGTTCGAATGGCCCCTTTGGCCGTTCGGTTGGTTGGACTGCCTGCTTCCGGTCTACCTAACAAAACGCGTCATTTTCTGGGATTGGAATCACGCTCAACTCTGTCTCATTGGGCTCATGTCGTTGGCCTTCTCGAGCACCGTTGTGTCGGCCATTTTCTTCTTTACCCAATGGATGTTTGTACTTACGGGCCGATCGATGATCGGCTACTTTCAAATGACTGATCTCTTTTTGGGAAAGGAAAAACCGACGTTCGGTCAGCGCGTGGCGTTGGTCTTTGGTCAGCATTGGTGGCTGAACTTTCTGTTTCCGCTGCCCTACTTGAACCGGTTGGACAAGGACTACAGGCGCATGTTGTACAATCATTACGTAAAAGTGTTGTGACGGACCGCGTGGGGTGATCCCTGAGTTCACGTGTAAGTTGAAAAGCCTCGCAAAGTGCGTTCAGGTCAACAGAGCCAGAACAGTGGTGCATTAATTCATGAATGTCGTATTCCTTACTAGCTTTGTGCTGTCTACGAAAAAGCGTTTTCGAATTGCAAAAATAGAAGACAAATTTCATGGGCTACGTCTTTGAAATTAATACTGTGAATAATGGACCACCGTGCAAATGCGCTTTTCATTGAGCAACCCGTACAGTAATATCAGTTGTCACTATGTGGTTACCGAAGCCTTGATTTGGTGCACGCGTTTAACTGTTTCGTCATTCTAGTCTGATGGAATATATTTACAGTATTTTGTACATCGGTTTCATATTTTAAGGTCATGCATGGTTTACCGCTGAAGGCCAAACCCTAGTAGTCCCAAGAGCCTTGAAAAGACTAAAGTAAAAAATTCACAGTAATGGCGTGAAGTCTGCAAAGAAATTGTCGTATTGCTAATTTTGACACACCGAACTGACACTACCAATATTAAGCCTTCGCGTAAGTTTGAAAAAATGGATAATAGGCAAATAATGGGACTGCTTATGGGAAGAGTAGTGCCAGCATGTTATACAGTAATCCTAACAATAATCACGCTTACCGCTGACGTTAACTAGACAGGAAAGCATTGCAGGCGAGTACCTAGTGGGAACCTACAACCAAGACAGATGAGAGAGTAGACCGCACAGCATTCTACCATAGCACCCTTTGGGGGTCTTGTGGCGAATTGGCTCGCAATTTCCCTCAGCCCCGCAGAAATTACAGTAATCCATGGAGGTAAACAACGAAATCCAGGTACGCCTGACAAGGAACAACAGCACATCGATCACGTAGTTTACGCATTGCAACGCGGCCGATCCCGCGTTACGGACAATGGACTCCCTTCCAGGAGTTGTACGCTGTAGAAAGCAGTCATAGATAATGTCAGCAAGCGGTTACACGGTATTCGCTTGCGGGCCAATTCGCTACAAGACCCAAATGAGGTAACTGAATCGGCTTCCAATACTCCTTGCAGGGTTGAAATTCAAAAGAGCCGGATAACTGCTATATCCTCTGCCTCGTTGACAACAATGAAGGAAAAATGCGTTCTGTAGGATTTGTCCACCGGTATACGTGTGCAACAGAGAGCAACAAGAATTTTTCGAGCATTGCCAGTTGCAATACCAGCTGTTATCTGCACGTAAGCGTGTTCGCAGGGATTGAATGCAAAAGGTTTCACAGGGATATGCAAATGTTCCTGTCTCTGTCCGTTTTTTCGTTGTCTCAAGCAGTTATACAAGTGAATTTCTCTGCTGTTAGCTCACCAAATTTCACGAACTTTGCCTCAATTGCTCAGCAATGAGCGCACTTATGTTAGCGGGTGTTAACTTTAAACATAATAATATTTCACTGCGTGGAGTTCAGTGGAAGTGATCGACCTCATACGATTCTAGATACCCCTGTGTGGCATACGCATTTATATTCTGTATTAATCTAGCATGTTTAACTATGTACCTGCATGCTGCTAAGTAAGAACTGTGTGTGTGCGTAGGCGTACACGGGTGTTGTCGTGCTCCGTGCGTAGAGTAAAGCTTGGCTACAGGATAGACGTCACATTTTGGCGACGAGGATGAATTCCGAGCACATATCGCTAGCTCAGTAACGATTTTGTTTCGATTCGTTCGATCCGTTGTCAGAAGAATGAACCTATTATATAGAACGGTTCGAATGTGAAGTAGCTGTTTTTGGTCTCCTTGACGGTGCAGCTACTGAGTCAGCCCTCCGTACGCTGTTGCTCTCCAAGGTTGGAAAAGAACACTTGCGGCTAGTAGTTGATCACTTCAAACCGCGAACCATTCATGATGTGACGTACGATGAACCCAACGCTGCCATTAATGCGAATTACATCTTCGGTTATGGTGGATCGCGTCCACTTTTCTATGCCTTTTCGGCATAAGGAAGAATCTGTATCGCAATTTACAAACGCCCTTCGTGGGCTGGCTGGTAAGTGTCACTTTGTTATTACCCTTTGTGAGCGACTACGTGACAAATAATTTGACGTGGCAACTGGAGCTCTGCGTCCGTTTCCGTCGAATGCTTCAACAGGTCGATGGGGCGGCTACCAGATTAGAATTGGCACAATGTCAACTGATGCGAGTGCACTCATGTACGAAGACATCAAATGACTTCCCGATGAGCCGCCTGCGGAGGCAAGTAAAGGATGGAAGTGGACATACCGTCCATCGTCGGCGAATCGATCCTTCAAAACGTTGTCTGCGTTGCGGGGGTAAAGTGCATTCTCAAAACAGCAGATGCCCAGCGGAAGGAAAAAAGTGCTACAAGTGTGGGCACTTAGCGTGTCGTTTCGTCGTGTTGAAGTGTCGCGACAAAAGCAGAGAAGCAATGTAAACACACTTCAAGTCGTTCATGTCGAAGAGGAGAATCCGACGAACCGACGGACATCAACGTTATCATGACGCCCGATGTTAAACGTCGAAAGGCAGTAGTGACGGTCATTGTAGACAATCGGAGATTGAAGATGCTTTATGACCCTGGCGCTGCGTATTCTGTCATTGATAAGACAGCGTAGGACTGATTGGGTCGTCCACCCCTGAATGAAGCAGCTGACTTATTGGCATGTACGAATGTTCCCATGCACACGTTGGGCAAGGCTGAAGTGACGGTAAGCGCTTTTGGCAAGAGGAGAAACGTCGAGGTTTACGTGGTCAAGGGGAACGACTCCCCTTTATTTGGTTAGGATTGGTATATGGCATTTGAACTACCATTCCCTAAGGGGATTTAGGATCCTAAATATGACAGGAAGCGACAGCAGAATGGGGGAGAGTAACCCTAAATGGAAGGCTCCTGTCGATGAGTTTGATGATGTATTCAATTGAAAACGCGGTGCGATCATTGGCTACTAAGCAGCGGTGCACGTGCAGAGGAATGCGATACCTAGAGCATTTAAAGCAAGACCGGTACCTTTTGCACTACGGAAACAGGTAGAGCATGAAATTCATCGTATGCTGGATGAAGAGATCCTGGAACCGGTCGATACTTCTTTTGAGCAAGTAGCATGGGCATCACCGATTGTTTGTGTTGTGAAGCCATATGGCAAAGTACGGATCTATGGTGACTTTAAGGTTACAATCAACCAGTATGTCATCGTGGACCGACACCCGTTGCCTACATTTGAAGAAATGACAGCAAAGTTAAACGGTGGAACTGTGTTTTCTGTCATCGACCTGAAGGATGCATATTTTCAAATGGAGGTAGCTCCAGCTTCTCGACAATACTTGGTGATTGCGACTCACTTGGGCTTCTACAGATTTAAACGATTACCTTTTGGAATCAGCTTTGCACCGGCTCTGTTTCAGAAGACAATGGAACAGATTCTAGCAGGCCTTTGCGGAGTGGCCGTTTACACTGACGATATCATTGTAAGTAGCAGCAGTTTTGGGGAGCATTTGGACCGGCTTTGTGCTGTGTTTCTGCGATTGCGACAAACCGGCGAAAGGGTCCACCAGGACAAGTGCAAGTTCTTACAACGTTCGGTAAATTACTTTGGACATCGCATTGATGCCAATGGTATACATCCTACGGAGGAGCGAATTCAAGCTATTAAGAAAATGCCGGAACCTACTAATGTTCTTGAGTTACGGTCTTTTCTAGGAGCTGTAAATTATTATGCACGCTTTATTCCACATCTCCAGTCCAGATGCGCTTTTTATATGAGCTAACGAAGCCTAGTATTCCATAGACATGGAAATAACGATGCAGCAGGCTCTATAAAGAACTGAAAAATTGCTTAATGTCGGCTGATACATTGGTGCACTATGGTAGTGATCTACCGCTGATCCTATCGACAGACGCCTGCAAACGTGGGCTTGGAGCAGTATTGTGTCACCAATTGCCATCCGGAATGGAGAAGCCTATAGCTTTTGCATCTCGGCTTCTGACGGACGTGGAAAAACGTTATGGTGTTATTGACAAAGAAGAGTTAGCAATAATATTTAGCGTGCCTAAATTTGCACAATATTTGTATGGTCGGCATTTCACGCTGAAAACGGATCACAAGCCGTTGGAACGAATTTTCGGAACAAATCGTGAATTACCCAAACTGGCGACAAACCGGTTGATGCGTTGGGCATTAATATTGGGTAACTACCAATACGCGGTGGAGTATGTGCCAGCCAGCAGGAATGCACCAGCCGACGCACTGTCGCGCCTTCCAGTAGAGGAAGCTGACATTCCTGTAGATGTGCAACAACCAAGTGGTTAGTTACTCCACTTGCGCATAATGAGTTAACCATGTCGAAATGCCTACTGCAACGCTGCTTAGCTCAGGACAGGGTGCTAGGCACATTTATTCGGTACATAGAATTTGGGTGACCATCCTCCGAGGAAGCCATCGACGACGAATTGCGACCGTTCTTCGGTCTTCGTTTGGAGCTTTCTTATGAAGATAACGTGTTGACGTTTCAAGGAAGAATCGTTGTGCCCACTGCACTACGACTGCAGATTCTGGAAGTGCTCCATGAAACTCATCCCGGCATTGCTGCCATGAAATCCGTTGCCAGATTTTACGTTTGGCGGCCAGGCGTGGACAAGGACATTGCAAAAATGGTGAATGAATGTCTTACATGCCACAGGTATCAACGGGGCCCACCTGAGGTGCCGCTGGTATCTTGGAATATGCCATCAGTGTTGGAAATGTTAGTGCATGGTTAAGATATTGCAGCTACTACCGTATCTTGCCTGCTCATATTTACCTGCTTCATAGATAAATTATCTTTTACGTCGTGCTTATCTTCTTCGTTAGTAAATGTGTTGGCTAGCGCTAAGAGTGGTGGTTCGCTCCTCCTGGCTCTGATTAGTAATTTGCCATCTGCAATTCCCTCGCACAGTTCAACAATCGGAACCATGAGCAAGGATTCACTTAGATTTGGCTGGACCCTTCAAAGGGGCAAATTGGTTGGTTGCTGTTGACGCGTATTCAAAGTGGTTAGAGGTGGTTCCTTTACAAAGTACGACTTCGTCCAGTGTGATCAAACGCTGTCGGCGCATGTTTGCGTCTTTTGGGTTGCCTAGACACATTGTGACCGATAACGGACCAGAATTCGCGTCAGATAAGTTCAAGCAGTTCTGCCACAGAAACGGTATTCATATTCGGTCAACTCCATATCATCCGCGGATAAACGGTCTGGCGGAAAGAACCATACGGACTTTCAAGGAAAGGATAAACCAAACTGGTAAAACAGACGATTTAGAGTTAGCCCTGCAACGTTTTTTGTTCTCATACGGGAACACCCCATATACGACAACTGGACGAACACCGGCGGAACTTCTTTTTGGTCATAGGCTACGGAACAAGCTTGACTTGTTGAAACCTTCGCTACAAGCAAGAGTCGATACAAAACTATATAGACAAGCTTTCTATCATGACAGGAGCGCAGTACAACGGAAGTGAAGGACCGGGAGGCTTCTACTGCAACTGAAACACGAAGCGATCTTTTGACAGACCAACGTCCTAAGCGATCAACGAAGCCGCCAACTCTTCCATACGACAAATATCTCGCCAACACTTGTTAAAATAACCGTAAGAGAGATGTGACATACACATTTATATTCTGTATTAATCTAGCATGTTTAACTATGTACCTGCATGCTGCTAAGTAAGTACTGTGTAGGCGTACACATGTGTTGTCGTTCTCCGTGCGTAGAGTAAAGCTGGGCTACAGGAGAAACGTCACACCCTGCAAGACAAGCAGAGCTTCCAAACGTTGGAGATCTTTTTTCGCATTTGGTATTTCGCGCTTAATTTACGCCGGATTGTGTACCACAGCTGAACGACTTATGGCAAGCACGTCGCAGTTTTCACGTAGCTCTTTCCCTGGTTAACGCAGGTGTTTTTTGCAGTTCCGGAGCTTGTTTGACTGCTTCACTTGTGCCCACAGATTCCACGGTCTGTGTGCGTATCCCTGTCTCGGGGTGCACAAACTGACGGGAATGGTTCACTGTCAAATGAGTATAACCATTCCCCGCAAGACTGCGGTACCCTCCCCAGCAGTCGGTTATGACCGTACAGCCAGGCCCGATATACCCCGTTATCAGCGGTATCAATGTCTGGCTACTACGGCCACCGACGGGCACAAGGAAGCACTCACCGGCCAGTTCGCCACAAGACCCCATTTACCCCCTCCCACCGGCTGCAGGCGGTTGGTCCATGGTACGATGCTGTTTTCTGCCAAATCCCCTAACCTTGATCCAAGTTGCGAGCCTATGCTTCCTACTCTCGTATCAGAGGATTCGCTGCCACCAACGATAATTAGCCACTTTTTTCTATAATTCTGTCTCGCCATAGGGTGCGTCATTTTTAGAAAAGGAACTTGTTCCCTATCAGTACATCACCCGCACTGGCAACTTGATTGCTACAGTAATCTCCGAAGTGTAGCGCCGCGCAATTCGCTCTTTGTGGATCGCACCTACATTTTCTTTTACAGCCTCGACGTGTTGGGCACAGTTACTTTGTATTTCGGGCTAAACTTAGGCGTAGGTGGATTCGCTTTGCAGTGAGGAACGTGATAGTTGCTACGGCTGCAAGGTGATGGGCAGATAAGGAAGAGACCCAAACGGTTTGCTTACAAAAATCAGTCCCTCATAAAATTATGCGCCATAAAGGTCAGGTGCAAAATGACAGAATCCTGGGTGTATTAATGCACCATCCGCCGGACGCGTTCGTCACTTCGGAAATAAGCTTCTATTTAAGTAGTTCCCTCCTGACGAATCCTTTGGACTGAACGCTCGCTCGCCTATCGTTTTTGGACTGCCACCGACGAGCTAAAAGGTTGCACGCCGATTTCTCTAGCGACGGTTGCATTTGGCTTACGCTAATCTCCCACGGGTAGGCAGAGTGTTAAAACTTCTTCCCAAACGATGGTGACCATTTAAGTATCCAGGAGGCTAGCCGTATGGCGGCATGGCAAAGGACGAAATGCGGTATGGCCGAAACGCATGCTCACCGACTTGGATAGTACGTGAGCACCAATAAATTGCTCGAGCGAACAGTACTTGCGATGCGGATCGCCGGGAAGTGAGCCAGCGTGGCGGGCGGTTTCGTTTTTAATTCCTTTTCAGATTGTCGTTGTATATTTTGATTGGCTGTTATGCCACGTTTGTAAAAAAATGAAACTTGTTCATTTCTGACTTTTGCTTTGCCATTGTTTGCCGTCGCCGTGCCGGAAAGCTGTTTTAGCGACCTTCGGTTGGCGACGCGTTTTCCAATTGTATACGATGTCAAAAGGCGCGTGCAATATTTTTTCAAGGCTAACTGAACAGCCGGTCACTCAAAAATGCCGTACCGTTAATTGTTACAGGTTCGCCACGTTTCCTTGCGCTTCCTTACCGTGCAGTTCCCAATGGCGGACGAAGAAACAGTAAGTTATGTTTGCGTATTGCTTAGCCAGTATAGAGTGAATGAACAGATAGCCCAAGGACCAGTGGTCGAGGAACCGCTCGATCTTGTCCGTTTAAGTTTGAACGAACGCATTTACGTCAAGCTGCGTAATAACCGCGAATTATACGGAGTATTGCATGTAAGTATCATTTGCCGATTCGAATTTCCGTTTATTTTTCGAAACCGTTTACATGCAGGCTTATGATCAACATTTAAACATGGTTCTCAGCGATGTAGAAGAAAAGGTGACAATAATTGAAGTTGACGAAGAGACATACGAAGAGCTGTTCACGGTAGAGCTGTCCGTTGTTGCGTAAAACGCCTTTGTCGCACTTACAGTACTGCTTTAGGAACGCAGGCGTTCACTGGATTTGTTGTTCGTGCGTGGCGATGGCGTTATATTGGTATCGCCACCGGAGCACGCCGCCGAGGCGACGGCTTAAAAGTTAACACTTGGCCCAATACGGACATTAACACCGAAGTTATAAATAATAAAGTGCGGCTTTTGGTTTTCGGCTTCATGCACGCTCGTTTTCCATCGCTGCACGGTATGATCCAAGTCCCGCTGCCGCGTCCGCCTCCCGTTGCGTGTACTTCGGAGTTCTAGTCAACTCCTTAATTCTGCAAAGTACTTTTCTTTTCGCAAGGGATTCAATTTTTAAAACAAACGTCCGTTCACCTTTGCTTATGCCCTTTGCTTTTCTTGTGCTTCTGCAGCACGTCAGCCGATTCGAACATACGACTGCAACAAAGCGCGTCAAGTCGGGGAACCGTTTGCCAACTTGCTCGGCTAACTTACTCGCATTCGACGCACGGATGTTCGCCTTTGCCAGGCAGATCCTGGTCAAAGTTGCCCCGCTTTACGTCCTCAATATCCCTGTCCAATTCTTCGTGGATTTGATCTAAATCTTTGTACTTGCGCTTCCTTGTTTTTTGTTTCTTCGTCATTGCTGAAAGTGCTACAAACTGATTAAGACTCACGTTGAACAGCGTAGCGCAGCTAGAGGGTAACGATAGCCGGTTGGACATGAACGAAAAGTCCAATTCGGAAAACCATTTAATTTTAAACAACGGATGAACAACGTTGGGTGGAATGCAGTTATGTATTCACTGTTCTCGCAGTGTCGCCGTTTTCGCAGAGATACTCCTGGTAGATTTTCATTTGGGCTTCGAACAGCTTCTCCAATTTCTTTCGCTGCTTTTTGCTTATTTCTTCTCCATTAGCGTCGTGCGTTGGAATTCCTTGCTGGTCGAAGGCGGAATATTTGTCCTTTTCGTGTAGGAACATATCGCTGGGCGGAAGTCGCCTCTGATTTTCCTTTTCTCTTCTTTTCGCTTCGGCTATGGCTGCCAACTTTTCCTTATGAAGTCTTTTCTCCTCTTCAAGACGAGCCTTCTGCTCTCGTTCTTTCATCAACTCTTCACGATCGACCAATTTCACAACGGTCTCTCCCTTGCGATCCTCAAGGCGCACTCCCAAATCGACAAGTACCTCATCGCGAAGGCGGTCGCATTCCTCAAGCAGCGAGCCGATCTTAAGCTCTCGCGCTTCTTCGCGAACCTTCTCCCGGAATTCCGATAGGGCATTCAAGTAAGGCATAACGATCTGCTCTTTACTGGCGGCACCTTTTCCAATATCCGAAAAACCTGAAACAGTTTATGCATGCTCTCTCTATCTCTGCAGTTTGCAAATTTTGAGTACGGCTCACCTATTTCTTCAGTCGTCTCGACCACCCCAAAGGTCCTCATCATCTTGCTTATGTAAAGGGCCACATTGCGCAGCAACAAACAACAAGGCGTACGTTGAGCCTCCGACTGTTCGTTTATGTATATATTGCACTGGCAAACCAATTCTCGTATCGTCTCCAGTGCGGTACGCGTGTCCACCGAGTCGCACAGTGCTTCGTGCACTTTGGACTTCGCTTCGCCAAAGCTTCGCTGCAGTAGCAACTCTCTTTCGCCGAGCTTGACAAAGCTAGCCGACGAGCAACGATCGAAATGCTTTCGAACGTAATGGGATACGGTGAGGAAGAATTCCGAACACAAACGTTCAAATTGGACGGCCAACTCCATACTCTGCCGGCTATAGTCGAGCGTGTCTGTCCAATCGTGCATCAGAAACAGTATCCTCAGTTGTCGCGCAGTATATTCCTTCAGGCATTCCTTTATGGTAATGAAGTTCTTCAACGATTTGCTCATTTTCAAACCGGCAATTTTCAATGTTCCCGCGTGTAGGAAATAGTTGACCCACTGATCGTGCCCATAGTAAGCTTCCGTTTGGGCCAACTCGTTGTCGTGGTGGGGGAACCGGAGGTCGAAGCCTCCCGAGTGAATGTCCAACCTGTGCCCACAAATCGAGGTGGCCATAACGGAGCATTCGATGTGCCAGCCGGGTCTCCCACGGCCCCAAGGGGACTCCCAAGACGGCTCGCCGGGCTTCGACGCCTTCCATAAGGCAAAGTCGCTTGCACTTCGCTTCTCCTGTACTCACGGGCAATTGCACCCAACGACCTAGGCTATATACCGTATTTGCTTACTTGCAGTCGGTCGGCGCCGATGCTCAGCTCGCCTTCGCCTTCGCGCATGGCCGTCTGGAGAAGGTCTACGTCGGCAACGGCTCCCGGAACCAACTTGCCGTATCGATGGCGGCTGTCACGACCAAACGTCACTGTATCGAAGTAAACGGAACCATTCGCCTCGTAGGCGAATCCTTTTTCGATAATCTTCTCAATGAAGGCTACAATTTCGGGAACGTACTCGCTGACACGCGTTACTACGTCGGCGGGAAGGACATTCAAGGCGACCATGTCTTTGTTGAAGTCTTCCTCGTAGTAACGCGCAAGGGAGTCAAAAATTGAATGGTCACTAACGGTGTCTTTTTGGCTACCGTCCAGCCATTCGGACAGCACTTCCGCTCCGGCGTCAGCCAAAGCCTGCTTTCTCAAACGGACCGTCGCTTCGTCTCCCTGAGCGATGGTATTTTCCAACGTGGATACGGAAGAGTCGAGTTTCTCTAACTTTAAGAATGTACACAAGTTTTGTCTGGTGATTTGCGAGCTCTCTGTCTCACCTGTTTACAATACATATTCTTTTTGTCCTCACTTGGTTCGGTCTCCATTTTTTTCACGTACTGTTCTCTAGCGGTCCTCACGTCGTCCAGCAACTGAAATGGCGAACGTTATTGTTGGAATACGTCCAAAAGGAAACAGACCGTCTTCGCCGAGCCTTCCGCTTGCAGGTACCGTTCGAGGAGAAACTTCTGGCGAGCCCTCTTAATGATTTTGTCGTCAATGTCGGTCACGTTCATGATGTAAAGGATATCATAGCCAAAATAATCCTTTAAAACGCGTCTAAGGATATCGAACGAAATGTAGGACCTGAAGAAACGAGAAAGCGCACTTCAGAATGGACAGGCAATGAGTAATATAAACCTGGCGTGTCCCATATGAGCTACGTCGTAAACAGTGGGTCCGCAAATGTACCATGTCACCTTTAAGCGGTTCGTAACGTTTTATACATTACCTCATTAAGAGTCTACCTGATTCCTGTTGAGTGGAACGAAAACGTCTTTACGTCGGGTTAAGCTGTTGTAGAGCCTAAGCGGACACACCGTCCTGGCATCGGGTGCGATCCACCTTGGCGGTTCGGCCCTTTCCTGCGTCATGCTTGAGCAAGCGATTCCTGCAACTTAAGCCACAAGGAAGGTAAGCCCTCGCGCTGAGTAAAAGTGCAATAATTGCCAGGTTCATAACTACTGGAATAGGCATAAACGGACAATAATTCAAGCATATTCCAGGCTGCAGTTCGCACTTTTGTTAGCATAACAATGGAAGCTTGCGAACGTTCGGTCAAATTTCTCTTGCTCGAAAGCAGAATGACAAATAGCGCCTTACCATGTTGAAAGTTGCTAAGCTTACAACACCCAAGCACACGCGGCAGATGTCGACAATGCAGGCGAGTCATTTGTACAGTATAATGATGAAGAGGTAAAGTGAAATTTGAATTCACTGAGTTTCTCGACTGATCATTTATGGAGGGCGGAATAGGTTAAATATAATATCAAATGGTTTGACGCTTTTTGCTACGTTCCGTCGCTGTAACAAAGCGAAGGAATTCTAAATATCGTTAGTACGGTTGAAACACACGCAGACACATGGGACATTTTCGGCAGCTGGACGGAGATTCTTTGAGGGTCAGCATTTGGTCTTTCTGCGGACGATGAACCGACGCCAGCAACCAGACTGCCCAACTGCGAAGGATCGCTGTACTTGAGCATACTTGCCTTGGGAACGGTAAACTAAAGGGCGTATTCTGCCTTGCGATCGTTGTGCGAAGTATCCACAGCCGACTTGTCGTCCGCGAGCTCACCTGCACAGTTTGCCTTATTCTAATTCGAACAGGTAGTTTAGTTCATTTGTGTTGATGGGTTTGTTTTTGTGTTCTGAAGGCAGAGCTGCAGGTCTATTTAATGCACGATCAATGCTGAAGATGGGATGCATGTTGTATTCGTTGTATGCTGTGTTGTATTCGTCGAGTCTCTCTCTCTCTCTTCGCCGTGTGTGATTGTCAGAAGCATTTAGCTTAAGTCTTACATCCGTATACCACGCGAACGAGGCTCAGCGCTTATGCTTTTCGCTAACTTCGGCAAACTTTCTCAATGTATCTCTCATCAGCTGCATTTGCCGTCAGAATTGCACAAAAAAGAAGACCGAAGGCGAAGGGCGTTCAAAGACGCTAGTCTGTACCTTAGGCATGCAAAGGAGGTGCGACTGCGCTGAATGTTTGCCTTTGATTTTCAAATTCCCTCCATTCATGGTCACCACTGCCGAGTATGCTTGGCTTAGGGCTTGGAAAAAGGAGAACTTTTGCTCTTGCCAATGTCGGGTTTTTAGTCACGCAAATTACTGCTTATGGTGGGCTGATTTGCAGAAGAAACTGGCAGCCTTACAGTCAATTAGGTAATAGGGATTAAATTATACTTGCTGGGAAAAGTTCACCGCTTTAAGATGTTCGTTTAATCATTCAACTTCTGAGAATATCGGGTGGCTAACAAGGGTGTTGAACATCCTGAATGGTCTACCGCTGTATCCCTGTGTGGGCTTTACCAACACCAAGCAAATACTTCTTGGAGGAACAATTTACTTGTATTTGCAACAGCAAAAATTGCAGCATAGCTTTCGAGACGTACTGGTTTCGTCGTCAGCGCGGATTGTCCCTCCAAGTAGCATTTGCTTGGTGTTGGTAATGCTCACACAGGGATACAGCCGTAGACCATTCAGAATCATTCAACGTATGCGTATGGCCATGGCGTTTGCATTGCCAGGACTTCTATGTATGAGAACTTTGCAGCTGCCAGGTTTTTCAATATTGGATTGTTTGTGAAGGGCGCATGCAATTTCATGGAGGTCGCTTGCGTCCTTCGGCCCGTTCGTGTAATGTTCAGGATGTCTGTAATTAGTAATAAACCCTTTGTCGCCCAGTGGACATGCGGTTTATCAACAGCAGAGGAAGCATGACACTGCTGAACGTGCTGCTTTTGGATCTTTCGGAACCGGCTCGTTTCATCGTCAGCGAACCATGTAATGAGGCGACAATGAACAAAAATAGGCGACAAGCAGCGTTGAATCACATGTAAATTAAGCTTGCGAAACATGGAGCTGGAAGAGGTGGTTCGCCTAAGGTCGTTTTACTAAAACAACCACTTCTCTAAACTTTAAGTTAGGAGCTACTTCAGGAAAGGAGGGAGCTTTAATAATATTCAAATTTGATGTAATCTGTTTGTTTGTTTGTTACGGTAATGAAGAAATCAAGTGTTGGTCTTGTAACATGTATGTATGGCTGCACTCTTTGTGCCGGAAATTCAGTTAGTACAAATTGGAAACGTTTATTCAAAGTAGTTATTCAACAGCAGCGAAGCTCTAGGAGCGTGCTTGTTCCGTCTTTCGGATTAATGTGATGTCCCGTGAGTTGACGATGCTTAGGTACAAAGCTCTGGTTCTTACTGGCAACTGCGCGTTAGGACCAGATATTCGTAGCTCGACGTCTGCAGGTAATACAGCGTCGCATCAACGCTAAAGGCGGAACAAGTAAGTTCTGAAAGCTCGGTTTGCCATTGTCATACTGCTAATAAGGATTCATCCGTTGTAACGTCTAAGTAAGGTTTTAATGTTTGCATTTATGCAAAGTGTAACTGCGCTGGCAACTCGTATTCGTGCCGATAAGATGGCTTAATAATTTCCTATCTCCAGAGCAGCTATCATGGAAGACATAACAAGGGATGAACGCTTTGCCCACGTTACGTGGGACCCGAAGTTTCGAAGCATGCCGAATAAGGACAGGAAGGTGAAAATAGACAATCGCTTCAAGGCGATGTTCACCGACCCGAGTTTCCAAGTCGACTATACTGTCGACAAGCGCGGTCGTCCATTCCATCGAACGACGGAAGAAAATTTGCGCGAATTCTACGACCTGCACACGGACGAGGAAGAGGAAAGCGACGTCGACGATGCACTCGCTTTGAGAGATAGCGAAGAGGAGGAGAAGCAAGCTGAGGAGGAGGATGAGGAAGAAGAAATACGCATTGATTTAGCCCGTGGTCAGGGCAACTTGCCAACGTCGGAAAGTGAGGACAGCGATTGGAGCTTTGAGTCTGAGGACGAAGGCATCAACTCAAAATGGACCGAACTAGACGCCGACGCTCCCAAGGCCGAATTCAGCACGAGGAGATTGGCCCTTTGCAATATGGACTGGAGTCGCATTTCGGTGCATGCTTTGTTGTCATATATCCAAAGGAGATGATCGCCTATATTGTTTTAGGCTAGGGATTTGTACGTCCTTTTCAATTCATTCAAACCAGTTAGCGGTGTTGTACGTTCCGTTCGAATATATCCTTCTGAGTTTGGCCTTAAGCGGATGGCTGAGGAAGAGGTTGCTGGTCCAGTTGAGCTGCAGGAGGACATCGACGACCCAGAAGCCGGATACGAGCTAATTAAGGGTTCCAAGAGATGGATGCGTCAGATGGCCAAAATGAGAGAATACGAAATTAATCGGCTGCGTTACTATTACGCAGTGATCGACTGCGACAGTGTCAGTACTGCCGAAGCCATATACAATAACTGCGACGGTAATGAGTACCAATCGAGCTCGGTGAAAATTGACCTCAGGTTGCTCCCGCCGAATCTGCGCAAGATGTCATGCATCTTTGTTTTCCTTTCAGGTTCATCCCTGACGACATGGTGTTCGACGATTCATTGGCCAAGGATACGGCTGGAATAGCCGATTGCAATGACTCGTACAAGCCTGTGCATTTTCAGACAGCCGCAGTGTCCCAAACCAAAGTCAAACTAACTTGGGATGATGATGATTTTCACAGGAGGAGAAAGATCCAGCAAGCGTTCTCTGCGGAAGCTATAGAAAAAGAGGACGAGTTTTGTGACCTCTTGGCTAGCAGCAGCAGCAGCAGCTCGGACGAAGAGGAGCAGAAGACGAATTGTCAAGAGGACGAGCAGCATGATACAAAAGAGGAGGAAGATAACCTGCATTCAGCGGACGTGGCGTCCGAACCCGAATCCGAAGCAATATCCGTAGTGAGTTTAAGTAAACGGGACCGCGCCGAGGTGTATCGTCAATTGCTGAAGTCAATTGAATCAAAGCAGAGCAATCGAAAAAGCGCGCAAGAGCAGGAAGAAGAAGATCGGCAAAGGGAAGATTACGATTTGGAAGTGACCTTCGAACCCGCCTTGCAAAGCAAAGCAGAGGAAGTAAGGGGCAAAAATAGGCGCGACCAGGAAAACCTTACTCCTTGGCAACGGTACCTCCAAAAGCGTAAGGAAGCGCGACGTCAGAAGAAGATGGAGCGAAAACGATTGCGCGATGAGGCAAAAGCCCGACGGTACGAATCAGCCTCTGAAATAGAGGACGGAAAGGAGTATACCGATCAAGAGGGCCATTCCCCACAAGGGAATGACCTTCAAAGCGGTCGGACGGACGAACTGGAATTGCTCGTAGCCGACTCGGAGGAAAAGGAGCACTACCATCTGAAGAGCCTAATCAAGGAGGCTCGTCAGAAGGGGAAATACCAAAGCGACAGAATTGGGGAAGCGCCGCCCCCCGAAGATGGCCAGTTCAAGTTGAACGTTTGCGACAAACGCTTTGATGCCATCTACACCTCGCATTTGTTCAACATCGATCCTTCGGATCCGTCGTTCAAGAAAACCAAGGGAACGGAAGCCTTGCTGGAGGAGAAGCGCCGTCGGGCTAAGCGAAGGAATGTCGAGCTTACCAACGACGACGCTGCGGCGTTGCCCAAAAGGTTTTCCAACGGAAAATAAATGAATATTTGCATATTGTCATAGTCAAATTGCATTTAGTAACGGTACGCCATGTACCGTCCCTATATACCGTACTTTCTTTCTTTTGCCACTGATAGTAGTGAATTGCATGGTCAGCTTTAGGTGGAGCTGCATTTGATGGTCTCGCTCCCGGCTTAGTGACCAAACGATTGGCGAACGTGGGACTCCAAATGGACATTGGCCAGCCGGAATACGTCGAGCATTCTTGGTTGCCCATTGACCAGTACGACGATGTTGACCTGTGGGATGACGCTGACAATGCCGTCGATCTGTCTCGTCCAACACTGAATGCTACATACAAGTTGTGCGTTAGGGAATTGCTGCTTGGCGGCATCGGGGCCAAAATTGCCCAGCTCTTCCTCCTTTGCCTCGTAAGAAGAATAAGTTCGTCAGTCGGTAAAATATTTTCAATACTTTCTCAATTACCGCGAACATGGAATTGGTAAAGGTATTCTGCTTCATCTTGTACGTTCTTCTCACGGTAACTTTTTTCCTCGGCTTATTAGTGTTCTGCTTGTCCGGGCTTGCATTAGGCACGGGAAGAATCAATGAAAACGCAAGATCATGAAGACCTATGCTTCTGTTAAAAGACATCCCGTCTTTTATTCTGCTTGTTACCAACTAAGTTGAAAAGAGGAAGCTGTAGAACGAACTGTAGGCGTTCCGCTGAGTCATCATGGCAGAGTGAATGAACCATAGTAATAATATTTAGTATGTTGGCTTGAGCTTGTGAGTGTACGTCAATCTTTTCCGTGAATTAAACCAGTACCCCGTCACTCTGATATTTTCTTGCTATTTAAATATTCTTGCGTACGTTGGGGGCTTCAACTTTTCTGCCTTAATTTTTGCACAACCGAGTTGCGCTTTCACTCAGCCACGTATTTCACAATAGCAGATGTAAGAATTAGGTTGTCACCGATAATCTTTGGTATATGTTGGTTTGTTGAAAAATTGGATGTCTTGTAACGGGTCGTCTATTTGCCTATGATGGAACGTACGGCTTGATCCCGTTGGAAGTCGAGAATATGTCTGGAAGTACTCCGAAAACGCCCTAGCAGCGAATGGATGGTCAATTATTAGGAACACGTTTCAGAACCATATTATGGTAACCATAACATTCGCTGAAGACGGAACAAGAGAGTTCCGAAAGCTACGAAAGGTTACTGCTCTGAAACGTGTTCCTAATAACTGCCCGTCCATTCGCTGGTAGGGCGTTGGGATCTTTTCTGCCTCGTTCCCCGTCATACTGTAACTTCTCGGTATGATGTCATCCCCACGCTGATTGGCTCGTTATTTTTGGAGACATAGGTGGCGCCACCGTCACATTTTGCGACGTATTATGCGCGAAATTGAAGAATACTCGTCGACTGATGATGGCAGTCGTTTTCGCCGATACCTAAGCCTAGACCGAAACACAACCGATCTTTCCAGTGCGCTCTGCTTTCATGCAGGTCGACTGATGAAGGCAGTCGACTTCCCCGATACTTAAGCCTAGACCTAAACGGGGATCATGTCTGCCTCGTGGTCTTAGGTATCGGGGAAGTCGATATCATGCCTTCATCAGTCGACCTGCATGAAAGCAGAGCGCACTGGAAAGATCGGTTGTGTTTCGGTCTAGGCTTAGGTATCGGCGAAAATGACTGCCATCATCAGTCGACGAGTATTCGTCAATTTCGCGCATAATACGTCGCAAAATGCGACGGTGGCGCCACCCATGTCTCCAAAAATAACAGGCCAATCAGCGTGGGGATGACGTCATACCCGGTAGTTACAGTGTGACGGGGAACGAGGCAGAAAAGATCCGGGCGTTGTTTCCGGAGTACTTTCAGGCATATTCTCGACTTCAAACGGGATCAAGCCGTACGTTCCATCATGTTGGTTTGTGTGCAAATTCTTATAGTCTTATATTAATATCATTCACGCATTGATACGCTGGAGGCGGAACTGGTTGACTCCGGTAGTTTCGTGTAGTCAACTTAGTTGTACTAAAGATTAATAGCCATTTACTAGCGGTGCAAAACTATTGTGGATATAGCATGAAAGGACATTGAATATCGTTAAAAATTTTTAACACTGATGACGAGGAGGTGTGTTAGCCTTGCGTGTGAGTTGTACCTTTCAGTGCTAACGAGAACTTTTATTATTTTGTTAGCAACATGAAGAACATGCTTGCTTGCTCCAATGCCAACATGGTTGCTGGAAAATACGAGAAACGTTTGCGTTACATATCCTATTTTTTTATTTACATTTTTTAAAGAGAAGTCACGCTTACCTTGTTGAAGTGTGCATTGAACTAGTTGTTGTTACGGTTAACGTTTGCCCACAACGCCTGTAGTTGCTTCGTTGCTTTCAGCGGTTATTCCGGAATCATTGAAACAGCTGTTCGGCATTTGCTTGGGTGTCTATGTGCTTCACCTTTGGCACGATGCGGGTGCCTTCTGGTGCGTTTTAAATGCGCTGGCCCTCTACGCGTGGATGTTGTTGTGTTGTCACCTTTGGCCGTCAAAGTTGTCCGTCTCCGTTGCGTGCTTCTCCATCGGTTACGTTCTGCTTTGGTGCGATGAAACATGATCATCAGTAATTTACATGAGCGTATCCATTTCAGTCAGTTTCTGCTACTTAGCGCCGTTCAGTTCAACAGCCTCAGCGGCTCTCTTATGATAATGAGCATGAAATCCATCAGTCTGACTTTCGATTACGACGCTCCCTCATTATGGAGGAATCAGCTTCGATTGGCTCCATTTTTTGGTTACATGCTCGACATCGGGACCGCCATGAACGGACCATGGATAACGTACGGCAGCTACAGAAATTCGTTCTCCCAAGCTGGCCTAAGGGTACGTCGAATGCGAAAGGATCGTTCCGTCACCTTTATCCTTTGTGCTTTCAGTCCGTACTGTCTAGTATTGCGTTGGCATTTTGCACTGGACTGCTCTCTTTCGCATTCCTTGTTTATTCCGCTTGTCTTTCTTGGTGGTTGTTTCCCGCTTCTGACACCCGCTTTGGAAGGTCAGCCATCACTTTTGATTGGGCTCAAGTTTATTGCCACGTGTAATTTTGCAGATTGTTGGTCGCTTTTCGTGATGCTCAGGCATTTCGATCTAGTCATTATTTCGTCTCATTCCTATCTCAGACGTCCGCATTGCTGGCCGGCTACACGTTCAGTCTGGAAAAGCCCTCCGATTCGTAAGCCTTCAGACTGATGGCGCTTTGTTGTTCAATTCGAGTTGAGCTTCAGGACGATTTTTGCCATAGTGGATCCGTTGCGATGCGAACTTCCAAGGTCACTTGTGGACGTTGTCGTTAGTTGGAACCGCTCGATGCATCTGTTTCTTAAAAAATGTTAAGCGTAAGCAATTCTTGCTCCATTAATCCTGGCCACCTCCATTGCAGACGTTTTCAAGCCGCTCAGCGGATATGGCAGATTCGTCGCTCTTTTCCTCACCTACTGCGTCAGCTCATTGTTGCATGTAGTAAACCGTGGGCGTCAATTGGGCATTCTAATTTTTCTACACATTTTCCAGGGTGTTAATTTTCAACTGTCCGCCGTACTTTTGTCCTTAGGCCTTTACACGTACAGTGAGCATTGTACGCCGACGTTCTTGCCTTTGTGGAACTCTAAACTTGTTCCCCAACTTTAGTGTTACGCGAAAAGCTTAGCGCAAGGCTGAGTGCCTGCGTTGGCGTTAGGCGCTGCAATGGGCCGTGCTCGCACGCGCGAAAGGAAGTAGGCAACGTTGTGCTGCCTTTTTGAGCTACTTACCTTGGAGCTTCACTTTGTTTAGACCCATCCGATTAGTCGCCTGTGCAATGGAGCGTTTCTTCTACTTTCCATCTTTCATCTCGCCTACTTGGGTATGGTTTACGATTCCAGCGATCTGCAGGAACAGGTTTGTTGGACGGTAACGAGTTGTTTCCTAATTGCAATGCTGCCTTCAGGGCTACAATGTGCGCCACACTATAGGCGTTTGGTCGAATGTCTACTTTATCAGTCACATTGTGTTCCTGCTAACATATCTGCTCGCCAAATGTTTGCCTTAACATTTCGCTTCGTATTATTCTGTCCACTTCTTGCGGCGTCGCTTATACGTCTTGCACTGCTGATTATGCTTTGCGCTTGAACCCGGCTTGGGTCTTCGTGACAAATTGCCATTCCTTTGCGCGGATACCCGTTGGTCAAGCTCATCAAGTTCCCTCCTTTGCTCTTATTTGCGGTTGCGTAAGTTTTAACATTTAATGACTTCATTTAAATTGATAGTATAGGTTCTGCGCAACTTTTAAGTTTCATGAAAGTCGCCCCAAACGCTGATTGGTTTGCTGATTTCCATCCGCTTCCGTCGGTAGTAATTGGCTGTGAATGAAATGCCTTCTGCCATTGGAGTCTATTGCAGAGATTTAAATAGTTTGCACGTGCATCACACGCTCGTAGTTGTTCTTTCGGTGAAGATTTCGTTGTACGTTAAAGTTTCGGTGGCGCATTTCGGCTGGAAGAACTCGCATGCACCTATTTGGGCACATAGCATTAGTGTTGGCGGATTGAGTTGCGCAGTATTATGGATTTCCATTGCACAACTATTATGAAAGGTAGTTGCAATACACTGAAGACTTAAAGGAGCAATTACTGTATAATTTGAACTGACGCGGTTTAGTCCCATTTTTTGGAAAAAAACATTTTATTGTTTCTCCTTTTTCGCAGCCTGCTGCCGCTCGTTCGTGACACTTCGCATCAAGGCTTGTTGTACGTCATAGCCAACTGGGTTTAAACCGTGGTCCGCCACGAAGTCGCCACTCGGCTGTGAGTAACTCGGTTCTTCAAGCGATATAAAGCCCAATCGGCAGATGAGTAAGGCGGCGTTGAAATAAAACTGTTCCCATAAATTGAGTGCTTCAAGTCGCGAAGAACTGGTAACTTTTAACACGGTATCGACCGCACTGTAAAAGGCAAGCAGGTTGGTCACATCTTCTGTACTTCGTTTCAGGACATGGAAGGCATCAGGCACAATAACCATTTTGCAGTCAGTTGCGAGCACTTGGTCGGCTGTCGCACCTCTGGTGGAGATTGCTCAACAAGTCACACACACACACACACACACACACACACACACACACACACACACACACACACACACGTACGGTGTAGTTCACCACTCACCACGATACCATCATTGGATCCAAGAGAACTCAGATTCGGAGGAGCCAGCCAGTCGGTCGGTCAAGTGTCAGGCAAGTTGACCAGAATTCTGGAGGAGAAGTAGGCTCAACATATGCATTCACGTTCGACAGAAGCGCGAAACCTGCGACATTTCACTGAATGGTTGGAAGCCCAAGTCAATGAAAGGCGTTTGTTCCCGGTCCATCGGTGCATAGTCTGTAAGACCAAAGGTCACAGCATCGCTTCGTGTCCTACGTTCGGCAAGATGGACATGACTGAACATCTAGTGGTCATACGTCAGCGCCAACTTTGCATCCGATGCCTCAAAGCAGGCCACTTGAAACGACAGTGTATATCCAAAGGGAGATCTTCGGATCATTTTACCCTGATGACCGGCAGCGCGACGTCAATTCAAGGATGCAAGGGAGTGCAGCAGTGACTGGTTCAATTCAAGGATGCAAGGGAGTGCACCATTCCTTGCTCCATGGAGCCCCCCGAACGTACCCGAACCGAGAGCGTCAGCCAAGTCGTTCCTTGCCGACTGGCGAAGACGCCAAAACCTCAATCACTAGTCCAAGAGTAAACTGGCAATCGAACGACGTTCAAGTTCTTTGAACCGTGGTACCTGTAGTTGTGACATTTGGTGAAAACTCATGTTGTACCTTCGCTCTGCTAGATACCGGGGCCGAAGTCTCAATGGTGTCCGAAAGACAGGCTGAGAAGTTGAAAATGTACGGTGCTAAACGAGCGTTTAACGTCTGCACTATTAACGGAGTGTCGCAGATGTCCGCAACCGAACGTCTGTGCGGCTTTTTCCGCAATGGATGGGTCACCGTCCTTTAATGTGAGCCTTGAATAGTTATACCGGTTCGTCTGCCTTACAGCACTGCAAACGAAATGGAGTCATCTCCATGATTTGCCGCTGTCTGACGTGCGTCCCGACGAGGTGCAACTACTAATCGGCATGAACGTCCCGTTGGCGCATCGCCATTACGATTTGAGGGAACCAGCTTGACGCTACCGGCCCTATCGGCACTAGGACTCCTTTCGGATGGACAGTCGTGGGACAAGTGCCTGCTGCATACCAATGTCTCGAACCGAAGGTTGGACACATCAGCATTCGCAGACATCTCTGCAAGTCTTCAGCAGAATTGGATGAGTTAAAACGGAATTAGGAATGATTCTGGACCATGGAATCTTATTGAATTGGCAACGGCATGAAAAGGATACTGCCTGACGATTCTGCAGCGCTAAATATTTTCCAAAGGTCAATTCGCTTCACTGGCAGCAGGTATGAGGTCGGCATGCTGTGGAAGTCACCTACCTTTCAGTTGCCAAACAACTGAGCGGCAATCCTGCGCTGATTCTGTAGGTTTTATTAATGAGAGAATCGTGGCTGGCAAAGCTCACGAACAGGTGATGGAAGAGAGCCTGCGCCTTGGTCATACTGAGAAGGTGGGCGAAACGATGTCAGACTGCAACGGCGGTCGAACGTGGTTTCAGGCGCATCACGCGGTTACCTCACAGCAGAAACCCGGAAAAGTCCTCATGGTCTTTGACGCTACCGTACGTCATCGAGGCATATCGCTAAACTACTGTATACTCAAAGACCCTGATTTCTTGGTTGATTTAACCGGCTTGTTGCTAAGATTCCTGCTTGGCAAGATTCCGCTGTCCGCTGACATCGAAAAGATGTATCATCAAGTAGAGACGCCTACGACTGACCGCTCAGTTTTGCAATCTTTTTGGCGACCTCCCGGGTCAAAGGGACGACTCCTGAGGTATACAGAATGCGTGTGCATGTATTTGGTGTCAAGTGCTCACCTGCTTGCTGCGTGTACGGATTACGCCAAGCGGCGGAAGCTCACCGGAAATTGCACCCACATACAGCGGACCGAATACTGCGTAACATGTATGTCGATAATCTATTGGATTCTGCTGATACTGTTCAAGAGGCTCGCAAGTCGTGACAAAACTAGACAAATCAGGCTTCCGGTTGAGACAGTGGGCATCTTCGTCAAGGGAGTTGCTTGCTGGTATTCCGGCAAGTGAAAAGATGGATCAGGAGGTCGACCTAAGTCGGCAGCCCTTAGGGAAAGAGAAGATTTTGGGCCTTATGTAGGACTGCGCCAAAGACGTATTTTTCTTCAGTTGGCTGTGCCCGAACAGAGAGAGACCTTCTAAGCATTGCAGCGCGCACTTTTGATCCTCGGAATCACTGCCCCCGTCACTATTGTGGCAAGGATTTTAATTCAGCAATTATGGGTTCGCAGAGCTGTAGCTTCGTTCCGTTCTTCCATGGATTTCCGTCCAGTGGGAGTGATATCCGCAAGGGAATTGGTCGACGCATGGAATACATGCGCAGAAAGCGTCCAACGTTATTGGTGCGATAGCCGACCAAGTGCTCGCAACAAATTGCAAAATGGTTATTGTGCTTGATGCTTTCCATGTCCTGTAAGGAAGTACAGAAGACCTACTGTCACCTTCTTCAGCGGATATTTCCGCTGAAGAAGGTGACAGGAGATCCCGGAAAGCTCCGGATGAATAAAAGTTTTTCGAAACAACGGTGTGGATTCGTAACAAAGCCTAAAAATTGCTTCCTGTATGAAATACATACAATTTGAGCAATTACTGTACATGCAAAAGGTGCAGCTGCTATCACGCAGTACTGTTCGTCACTTGAGACTCTTATTGATGAGCCGCGAATTTTTGAATTGCATTTGAGCATGGCAAAGTGTCTTCAAGCATCTTACGTTCTTAGTGTTTCACTTCCGCTTGCGTAAAGGCTGGGCGTGCTTCCTGCTGGATTAAATATGAAATTGATGTAACTGCGGTTGTTACCTACTTGAAAGCTTAAACTTACTAATAATTGTTGGAAAGCACTCGTCCATGATGCAGTGCATCACTCATCTATGTGCACCGCCTGGAATGTTTGTTTTAAATTGCTTTAAACTGGGATCGTTCCGGAGTGAACAGTTGGACCTATGCCTGTAGCCGCACGTAATCGGCTCACGCATGCTTATGAATGAATTCCAGCTGCAGCAGCAACGTTGTGGATATGAACTGGCGACGTGCTATTTGTTCAAAGGTAGGCGTTAGAAGGAATACGTTCGGCAGAATAGCTGTACTTTCTTTTGAATACTTACTCGGCTAACCAAGTCGCCAACATTTTCCCGCCATTCCAGTGACAACGCTCACATATTGAACTGTACAGGTCGTGTGCTTGACCGCGCTGGCAACTTTGTTCGGTTGCACGCCTGTCGAGAGCAACAACAAGTCGGAAAGTCGATCAAAGTTGTCTTGCCAGTTCGGGATCAATTCCACCATGAAGGGCGTGTTGCTTCGCGACCGCTGCTTTGACGCACTTGTCAGCAAGGCGACGGACGGTCAGGGAGATTCCTTTGACGCCGCGGTGCGTCACTGTCTGCAGATGCACAATTCGGAAAATATGCTTTCCGAATTTAGTATTGAGGATTTGCGCGAATTGCCGCTGGAAGACTTTGCCAATTCGTCCCTGAGAATTCTGCTTGGCGTACGGTTGCTTCTGAACGGAACGGACGCGTCGGAGAGTTATGGAAGCGACATCAGTTTGGGTAGGATACTCAGAATCCCAATGGCGTACTCGAATGGCACCGTGGCTGGCAAAGTTGACATACATTTCCCCCTGGGGAAGCGGAACGGTTTGATCACTTTTCCTCATTTCCCTCTTCGTCTTCAACTGAAGGCATCTGCTATGACAGCAACGTTGGAGCAGCCGTTCAGCAGTCTGAATAGACTGTGCGTCGTGGTCGAGGTAAAGCGCAACGTCTCATATTCCTATCCTTTGGCGTCCCTTTCCAATTGCGACAACAGTGATGCCTGGGATGTTGCCTTCTGCGAGTTCGCCCCCCAGACCCAGTGCCGCAAAATGGTCAAGAGGGAGTGCGTTTGGGAGAAGAAGCGCAATAGCTGCTTTTGGCAGCCCTACTTTTCCGAGGATATTTACGAATACGCTCCCAGCGGTAGTGGTTGTCCCGGGGAAATTGACGAGCCCTGCACCTGTACACACTGCGAGCACACCGCATGGACCAGTTGGTCGACGTTTGAAGACCCGATCGGTACCATGGTCGCCGTTCGGTACAGACCGTTTGACTTCCTGCGGCAATGGGATTGTAACGTCTTCTCGGGGGTCTGTTGCACTGAGTTGGCTATTCTGTCGCCAGTGACCTTTCCTATGAACGAAAAGATGGTGTTGGCAATGGTCCAATGCCTTAACGGTGGCTATAAAGTGACACCAGGCTCCAAATGCAAATGCCCAAAGGGATCCAACGGGTTGTTCTGCGAAATAGGTGAAGCGTTTCTTATGCCTTCCGGCCTGATACCGTATACTTTGCGCAGACTTTGACGACTGTGCTCACAGCATTTGCTTGAACGGAGCGAGTTGTCGTGATCACCTCAACGGTTACGAATGTATATGCCAGCCAGAATTCTACGGCGAATATTGCGAATTAAGGCGTAAGATTAATCTTTTGCTTTTGGTCTGCCGCAGTTCTTAACAGCCGCATTCACAGCGGTATATAATGGTTTACTTGTATTTCTGGCAGTCTTGCGTGGCCAATTTGCGATGCGGTATTCTGCTTTCAAGAAAGCCGTGCCGCAATTTGTCATTTAAAAGACGTTGCATTTAGCAGTACGTGATTATAGAGTCGCAGTTTTTAACCGCAAAGCGCGTATAGCGTTTCGTTAGTTTAGCTTTGCCACGACTGCATGCCTCTACGCTTAGTCAGGTGGAAGCTCAGTTCTATGTCTCCTACCACCACTCATTTTTCAAATTTTCGATTGCGTATGATGATGTGGGATATCATCATTGTTATTTGAAGTTTCACTAAGGAATATTTGAAGTTTCACCAATGAATACTGGATATTTTGTATATATATACTGGATATATGTACAAAATATACTGGATATATATTGAATACTGGATATTTTGTAACGGTTTTCATGTTTTCAAATTGGTGGTATTCCGGCTTTCCCATTTTTTGTTGATAACTGTAATAAAACCACAAATGCCCTACCAGCGGATGGATGGGCGATTGTTAGAGATATCACTGGTCAAAAACACACTTCTCGAAGCTTTCGGAACGCCCTGGTTCCGTCGTCAGCGATGTTGAAAGAGAATCTATATTTACTGCTCCCTTTCAACATCTTCCACGACGCCACTGAATTCATCAACAATTCTGTACTCCCTTTCAACATCGCTGACGGCGGAACTATGGCATTCCGAAAGCTTCGAAAGAAGTGTGTTTTTGACCTGTGATATCTCTAACAATCGCCCATCCATACGCTGGCAGGGTATTTGCAGTTTTCTTACAGGTATCAACAAAAAACGGGAAGGCCGGAATACCACCAACTTGAGAATATATATATATATATATACCGGAAGACAGGATGTCTTTTAACGGTAGCATGGATCTTCATGTTGTACTTTTTCACGGATTTTGTCCCGTTGCTTTTTGTACATGATGGATCTGTAAGTAAACTGACACGGTCTCCCTACCAACGGATGAATTAGAGTAGTTATAGGAAGAGCACGTATATATATATATATATATATATATATATATATTCTCAAGTTGGTGGTATTCCGGCTTTCCCGTTTTTTGTTGATATCTGTCAGCAAACTGCAAATACCCTGCCAGCGTATGGATGGGCGATTGTTAGAGATATCACAGGTCATATATATACATGCTCGGTGAAGACGGAAGTCGAGCGTTCCGAAATATCCGAGAAACCGTATGTTGTGTTCTGACCGTGCTCTTCCTGTAACTACTCTCATCCATCCGTTGATAGGGAGACCGTGTCAGTTTACTTACAGGTCCATCACGTACAGAAAGCAACGGGACAAAATCCGTGAAAAAATATATGAATGTATATGCAAAAAATTTTATGCACAAAAATTATATTTACGCTCAGTCTTCTATCGAACGTTTAAAGCGTCATAAAATGTCTTCATAATGATATTGCTCAAGTTTTCCATCGTAATAACACCGCTGTTCCCAGTGATAAACAACATGAGTAAGCAGTTGGCTCGGTGTGTTATTGAATTGAATAAATATATGCAACAATGAATAGGACAATCTTCCATGCAAATACAAAAGTTTATATATATTTTCACTGTTTCTCTTGTGCTCTTTCACTGGGATGATCCGATTTCGCTTTTGATATCAGACGCGAAATCTTGTTATCCTGAAATCAGACATTGCGTCATGGACAGTCCTTTGCTGGATTTGTAAACCGCGTAACAGTGAAACCACGTTATTCTGGATCGTGCACAATGCCGTTAGGCCAACGAACGGAGCATTAGTGAAATGAATTACGTAGATATGCGTGTTTGACGCGAGCATTAGCAAAATCAGAGACTATCCTTCTAGGCGGACTGCACAAGGCTCATGATTTCCCATCGAATTGGACAATCGTTTACGTGTGCATTTTGCTCCCGATTGTTATTCTGCTGATCCTTAGCATGTTTTATTTTGCATCCGCGTGCTCAGAGAGCGAAGGGAAGGAAGAACCTTACCAGAGTAATCCAGTGCCTTTTGTTTACATGTCACGACTTCCCAACGAGGGCAACTTTGGCCAAGAGCCCGTAAGTATGAATCAGTTGGCCAACCGTGTGTACAAACGGGAGCAGGAAGTTTTGCCGTTGAATCCTGAGGTTGCAGTCTCGTTTCAACTTCGTGCTGCTGACGCGGTATGCATCTATGTAGGCACTAAATGGTTCTGCGGCAAAACGCGCGGAAATAAACGCCGATGCCGCCGTTTTGAAATTCAACAAGCTGATGTCGGAGAGTAGGGACGGTTTTGGAACGAGCAGCGAGAGAAGACGTTTAAGGAATATTAGGCACCAAAGAGCCGGGCAGAAGCGCAAACTACCGAACATCTCTGGAAGACCTGATTTGGTAGCTGTGCGCCCGGACCAATATATCTTAAGGCAGACGGCCAAATGTTATTTTAGAAGCGGCGTATCTCGGCATCCAGTAGTGTCAAGCCTGGCAATGCAAAGTACAACGCAGAGATTAATCCTTCCGCTTTCAAAGTCCGCAAGTTGGAAGAAGATTCGACAACTGTGCGGGTGAGTTCATTTCGTCAAACTTTCAGTAGCGTCGTGGAAATGATCCAACGTCTGCACACACATTCCGGTGAGACAGTCAAACTGACAGGAAGTATTAATGAAACACTGAACATTAGACAGTAGTTCGATTCAAAGGAAGTTCCAATAAGTTCGAGTGTGACAGTGCAGGAGCTCCCTCTTTCATTGTTCTATTTGAAATGTTTTAGGGTCCAGATACGGATGCCGCTAAGGCAAAGGTATCAACGACGTGCGTAAATAAAAATCTGAGTGTTAATCATCCATTGAGATCTGAAGAAGTGTCGACAAGTTTGAATGTACGACTTACTGGGTTTCCGTTTTATTGTATTAAGATGTTGCAGTTCTCGACAATAAATACAGGTGGATCAAGCGGAACACAACCCATGACACACAGTGGTGAACATGAAGCAATCGCCGGTCAGTCGCTGTCGTCGAACAAGTTGGAAGTAGGATTTCGAATTGGGCTTTCCCGATGGTACTAATGGGAAAACGTTTGCAGCATCCGCTTGCCGACTCAAATGAAGCGGCGGACGGACCTGCGAGCCTTAACAAAACGCTCAGCTCTAATCCATTGCAGAAAGAAGAGGAAATGGCGGTGAGCCTACAGGTAAATTCTTTAATGGTGGTTATCGAATTTCGTTTTGATGCTCGTCATTTACTAGTTCGCCTCTTCCAAACCGGTCGTCAAAGATGAAAGCGATTCATCGAAGCCCGCGATGAAGCGCGGAGATATGCCTCCAAACAAAGGCAACTTTTCGATCACTGAAAATTCATTGAATTCGCCGACTTCATCGGCTGACAAAAGGCGCGGCCGTGAACTCTAATTTGGTTTCTACTAATTGGTATTATTAAAACTTAGACACCATAGTTAAAATATTCATTCGATTCAATTGATCTTTAACTGCCCCTCGACAAAGAGGAATATGAAGTTGTAATTGAACAATGCTGCGTGGCATTACAGAATTCGTACGTTACTTAAGAGCCGTGTATAGTGAGTTGACTTAGCAAAAGGTAATTTAAGCGATATACCAAGTATTATTCAGGCTTTCCAGGTCTACGCGTGTGGCCTACACTTAAATTTATCCAACAGGTGTTACCGTTCTACGTTTGCCCCGTCGTAACCGCACTTTTCAATTTGGGCACATATTGTTCATATGTAGACAATGATTTCCGAATGAAAAGGTTACGAAAAAATACAGTAGAACTTCTATAAGTTGATCATTCAAAGGCGGGAAGAAATTGGTCAACTTATAGAGGTGGTCAACATACAGAGGTACACCTTGAATTCAGTCGTAAACACGCCATAACTCCTTCCAAGCACTTTATTGAAGAAGGAACGTAGTAATCTATATGAAGAAACAGTACGAAAGTAAAAGAACAAAAACTGAATTATTGAAGCCAGAGGAGTTAGTAACAAGGCGTCTCCTAATTATGAAAACAACAAACAGTGATACGGTATCCTTGTTCAATGAACTTTATTGAGCGTAGCTTTCGGAGCAGTCGTGTTCCGTCGTCAGCGCAGTTGAGAAACTGAATTAGTATTAAGACAACGAAATTGAAATAGAAGTAAAAGAGCATTACAATCTATGCATCTTATAACCCGATCATTGCACGTGTAAAGAAAGAGTCTATCGTTGTCTGCTTCGCTTTCTTGCTGCTGTTTGGTGAAAACAAAGTGAAAACAAAGCACAGTAAAGTACAACTAAAGCACAAGTAAGTTAAAATGTTACGTCGGTGTGCGGTCGTAAACGGACAGCCGAATCGACAGATGGTAAAGTAGGAGCGAACACAGATATGGCAGCAGCGATGTACAACGCTTACTCTCAGAGACTCCAAAACGGCAAAACCAAAAAGCGCACTGAAGGCAAGCGCTCGTGAATTAGCAAGAGGGCGAGTGCTGCTTTTGCCAATCTGTAAAGGGGGCACAAATGCGAACGGTCGCAACAGATGCGCGCTGCCATGGCAGAAGCAGTGATGATATGATACGTTTTAGATACAAACACATTGATAACGCAAACATGCTAATGATTTCCACATGTTAATGATTTCTGTTCCACATGATGCAGTGATGACACATGCTCATATGAGGGAACACGCTCACAGTCATAACACATGCGTGCACACAGATAACACAAGCAAACTTCAGTTTGCAATGTTCACGGCATTTTGCTGGTCAACATAAGTAGTAATTAAAAGCCAATGTCTCAGCTATGGTGGTCAAGGTACAACATACGGAGGTGGTCAACATATAGAGGTAGCTCTCCTATGCTTCATAATGGCGAGCCAACAAACCAAAAATGTGCGGTCAACATATGGAGGGTGGTTAACATATAGAGGTGGTCAACTTTGGAGGTTCTACTGTATATTCGAACGTTGACTAGTTACTTAACGTGGGATTTATGGGATGTAAACCTAACCTGTTTTATAGATCTACAGAAACGACATCCTTTCACTTGCGAAGGCTGTTAAACTTTTCTGCTGACTGCTAACAGACAATTCCATTTAGCGGTTTTTACTGTCTACCATCCACCATACTGAAATCCCTAATAAAAATCAAGTATGTCTCTGCAGTGGCACAGCGAGCCCGCCGGCCCCTAAACTTAACACAAAATGTAAAGGAAATGTGCCATATACGACAAGAGTGTAGAAGAAAAACAAGGTCCGGCCGCTAGCGAAATATTAGCGGAAGATTACTGCACTAATCAAGCTCTGAGCGTGGTAGGAGTGTTGAGCAGTTAGGACAAGAGACCCACATTTTGCCTTTTCTTCGTCAACTGTGATTGCCTATAAAAGGATAGTAAAAGCTCAGGGTTCTGTCGCTGTTAAGTCCGTGCTATCTCATTTAGAGTATTACCTGTGGGTGGCAAAGAAAGCTCATACCAAACGTGTTACTGATCTCCCAAAATTAACCTGTAAACCATTGATGATGAAGACTGATGGTTGATTCGCAATTGTCGTAATTGGAGCAGCGATTTATCAAATTGAGAACAACGCTTTCGGCAACTTCCGCCACTGCTCGTGCAATCACTACCTCCTCCAAAATGTCGTTGGCTGGAGACACTCACCATTCTTCCTTTGGCCAACAGTGAGCTTCCAAATGGAGGAACGAGGGCCCGTTTATCCATCGGTCACATGCGGCTAACGACGCGATGCTGAGCCCGCGGGTAAGGTCATCGGCAGGATTTTCATCTCCTGGAACGTGGCGCCATTGGCTGGAGTCAAAACCGTCCAGTATATCGGTGGTTCTGTTTTCCACGAATGCACTGAACCTCTTACATGTCGCCCTTATCCAGCACAAAACGACACTGGAGTCTGTCCAGAATGTAACTTTGCCAGGCAGTAATTCCAGTTCGGTGGTCAAAACCCGCGCTAATCGCGCAGCTATAACGGCTGCCGACAATTCCAATCGTGGTGTACTTAGGCGCTTTAACGGGGCTACACGAGCCTTTGCCATCGCTAGCGTGACGCATACTTGACCACTTTCGTCGACACATCGGACATATCCAACCGCTCCGTAAGCTTGATCAGAAGCATCTGAGAATAAATGAACCAATGATATTCTTCCGCTAGGAGCCAAGCAACGAGGAAAGCAAATTGTCTCCACGTTGCTCAAACCTTCTGCCCGACGTTGCCAGCGGGCGACTAAATGCACGTTTGGGACAGCATCCCAGTCGTAGCCGGTTTGCCATAGGTCTTGCAGGATGACGCGGCCACCTATTGACAACGGGGACAGCAGGCCCAATGGGTCGAACAGATGTGCCGTCAGACTAGCATTTTACGTTTCATTGGTTTCCACGTGCGATTTTTCGGAAAGTCGAATTGAAAGCAGTCCGTCTCGCAATCCCACTTCATGCCTAACGCAGTTTCCATCGGTAGTTGTCCCTGGAATATTCGCACATGCCCACTTCCAGGACATTCCGCGGCGACTTCGCCGAGTAAAACTCTCGATGTGGAGGCCCATCTTCTCAGATTGAAACCAGCACTTGCTAGCATGCCTTTCATCATAGAGCTCACGTGTATTGCTTCCGAATCGGTTTCAAACGAGTCCAACCAATTATCAACGTACATGTTTGATATAACTCTGTCGGCTAGTCCAGGCCACACAGAGTTGCGATCCATAGCGGCTCGTCGGATGCTAAACATGCAGACACTTGGTGACGAACTTGCTCCAAAGACATGGACCAACATTTCGTAAGTTTCTGGTGGACCACGAGTTCCTGGCTCTCGCCACAGAAATTGGAGAGCAGATCGATCCTTTGGCGATACCAAGACTTGGTGATACATCCGCTGTATATCAGCCAACACGGGAACATGGTTTTGCCCGAGCCTTAAAAGCACACCAACCAAGTTCGCTAAATAGTCTAGCCCCTTTAAAAGGCAGTCATTCAGTGATAGCCCGGCATATGGTGCGGACGCATCAAAAACAATGCGATAGTGCCCAGGCTTCCACGGATGTTCGACCGCATGGTGGGGAAGATACCATGTTCGTCCAGGCGGTCCATTCAATTCGCTATGCGTCAGTTTTCTCGCGTGCCCTTCTTCAATGTATTGCTGAATTGCACGGCTGTAGAAGGCTTTCATTGACGGTATCGGCAAAAGTCGTCGTTCTGTCGCAAAAAAGCGTTTCAAAGCTCCTTCACGGTTATTTGGTAGGAAAATGTCCGCGGATTTCCACAACAAACCAATTTCGTACCTGGTCCCATTGAATCGAAGGCTATCTTCCATAGTTTTCAAAGCGATACGTTCTTCAACGGTCACTTTGGCATTAGTTGCTTGAACCGTTAGCGGATCAGCGTTCAGAAATTGTTCCAGGAGAATTTTCAATGGTTCAGCATGTCGAATGCATGCATGTCGGCGGATCCAGGTGATTTGATTAGGCAGAGCTGTGCAAAATGAACCATTCGGAATCTGTCCCACGATCGTCCAACCAAATGGTGTTAATAGGCCAACTAGAGCATTTCGTTGCCGACTATCACATCTCATGTCCTAATGACGGTGTGCCAACGGGACATCCATGCCTATCAGAACCTCAACGCGCCCCGAAGTGACGGAAGGAAAGGGGAGATCCTTCAGATGCTGCCACTCTGCCTTGGCTGCTGGGAGATGAAGCACCCTAGCACCCACATCCAAACGAGGAACAGCTACAGCTCTATCCAAACAGAAGTTAAACATTCCATCCCTTGATGACAACTCACAAGTTAGTTCCCGGACTTGGACGACTTGTTCGCCATTCACGGTGCGAATTCGGAATTGCCGTTTACTGCCGGTTGCCTGTAGTCGCTCAGCGACACTGCTGTCCATCAGAGTTACTTCTGAACCGCTGTCTAACAATGCAAAACTGTCGACTACACGTCCATTGCATCGCAGTTGTACCGGAACGACAGCGCAGACAATGTCTTGCTGGTAGTTACGAATGGCCGCAGTTCCAATGTTGACACCCGGTACAGGGTTCACTTGTTCGGTCGTTTTTGTCGTCGATCGCGAGGATAGCGCAATTCGAGGGACCCCATGCAGCCATCGATGATGAGCTGAGGTGCAGCCTCCTTCCTGGCAAACAGCATTCGAAGGGCAACTTGCCTTGTGATGGATGTCCTTGTTCCAAGCATCTGATGCATAGTCCTTTCCGACAAAGAACCAAAGACGGAACATACAGCGGGATGATGACGGCTGTCTCCGCATATGGCGCACAGACCTCCAGACGAAATCGCAATGTTTCTTGCCGCCAAAGACGGTCGACGTTCCGTAGGCGTATTCGATGATCGAAGTGAGTTCTGACGTGAGGATGTGAACAGTTTCATTCGCAAGACGTTTTCTAACCATGCAATCCAAATCTCGAAATTCGGTGCCGTCGTTAACTGAGTAGAATACACAACCCATTGCTCATACAAGCGTGGCGTTAGCTTTGCCGCGACATGCTCTAACAAACCGGCTGAATTTAAATCGTCATGCAACTGAGACAATTTCATTGTGCTAACCGCGGCACTTACGCGGTGAAAAAAGTCTTCCAGATCTGATGCTCGGTCCGACTTCAACGGTGTCAGATTCATGATTTCAGTCAAACCTGCCTTTTCAAGTGCATACGGATTGCAAGGTGCACGAGTAGACTGGTCCGCGGCATACTGTACTTGACCACCTGAGGATCATGGGTACAGTAGTGTTTCGTTGTCGTTGTTGTCGCTGCTTACGAGAATAAACCGTCTTTTGGGACTCTACATTGGTAACCCGATTTTTATGCCTCGATCACCCACCTCCGCGCTAATGCCCACCACGGTTAGCGTGCCTGCTTTCAACGCCGAGGACCCCGATTTCTGGTTAGCCCGTCTCGACCTATTCTTCGCGCAACAGCGTATCACCGATGAGCCCACTAAGCTTCAGCTTGCGTTCAGTGGAATGCCCGAGGAAGTTCTTGCAAGTTTCCGCGACTTCATTTTTAAAGCAGCCACAATTGCATGCTACCTCAGCGCAAAAGACGGAGCAGGTGATGCTTTTTGGACTCTGTTTTGTGCGTCGTACGTGAACTCCTGCGCACTACCGCCGAGCGGTGCTTGGCAGGTAGATGGAACTCAGAGTCCGACTCTGCGGGCCTGTTCATAAGCCTAATGCGAGTCTTTTTCGACTTCGACCTCGTTTATAGCCAGTGCGTTTTAAAGCCTCAGAGATTGGAGGTGACGCCAGAGGCTATGAAAGCGATGCTTGAACTCCACGAGGCTCCAGAGTTCAAGCATGACTTGCTAGGTTCCATAATCGTCGGAACATCGATTATGTTAATTGTGTAACAACGGACGTCGAGGCTGTTATGTATGTTTACTTACGAGAATAAACCGTCTTTTGGGACTCTACATGGATCTCCATAAATACGACGGAGACGCTGAAACAGCTCGTAGTACATATTAGGATCAGCTAACAAGCCTGCGAAACCGCTTCGCAGCTTAGGAGATAGCAACTGCCCCAAAACCGCTAGGCGCTGCGCATTCAGCTGTCAGCCGTAGCACAGCCATCGGCCGAACGTCCACGCCGAGTTCCACGTCTCGACGACATTGCAGCAATCGGTCAATCCGGCTCAGAGGACCAATGTAACGCAAAAACAGGGGACGTTAAGAACACGAGGTTTACTGTGAAAAAAGGAGATAAAAGGGAAAACGAATATCGCAATTGTTCGGTTCGTGGCCACCAAGACTCAATTACACCACAGCTCTGTCCAGAACCACCTTATCGTAACCACTGAAGCTGTTCGCAGGTTCAATGCGCCTGCGGGCAAGTTACCCGCAACAACCATTAACACTGTTTTCTGCCTTTGTCTATGTCTAGATGTTAACAAAAGATTCGTGTTTCCAGTCAAGCTCACATAAACGCAGAAATGCCTGTTTAAAGCAGCTCCAAGTAGTCGTAGTGTTCATCTGCAAGAAGGCAGCGAAAACGGCAGCTGCAAATTTTCGCAACAGAAAGACGCGTGACGTCGCAGTTTGTGACGTCAGGGGATATCAAATAAAAACTTAATTATCGTTCATAGCAGGTGTAGGGCAGACATTAGAAAATGACCCATATCAAACAAACGGTTTCAAAACACGGGGTAAGATCTCATGCCTTTAATTGAAGGAACACGGCAAAACCACCCATAGCTGAATAATCTTGTAATAGTATACCGGAGCTTTCGAGAACGTGAGTTGTTCTCGAAAGCTCCGGTATACTATTACAAGACTATTCAGCCACGGGTGGTTTCGCCGCGTTTCTTCAAATAATCCATATCTTTAAGCCCACTGCACAGTTAATGCAAGTACAAAAGTTTACCGTATTGAATCGCACTTTACAACCACGTTTGCAAACGGAGAAAGTAATGGAAAGGCACAGTCAAGAGGGCGCATTCCATTTCTCGATTTTGCAAGGCAATTCTTTGCCGTAAAAATCGAAATAAGCTGCCCGATCAAAGCGGTCGTAAACAGACGTGGAATCCCCCTCCTTCCTGTCACGCAACGCAGATGCATTCTCTTGGAAGCACACGTCCAACAGCTTAAACTCTTCGTCCAAGTCGGGACAAAGGCGAATTTCTTTCGGCACTTTGTCGACGTCCGCTCCTCTTACCTGCTGCAGAAACTTTTCCAGTGGGGCCATCGGGATCGTTGCGGGCAGTTGAAGTTTCGGCGGCTCTACGGGACGCTTGAAGTCAGCTTCTTCGTGTCTGTGTATCAAATGCCAGTCGCAGCGGTCCAACTCCTTGGAGAACAGGTATATTCCAAGCGGCTTGCCTCTGAACACCCAGTCGGCCCACATCTTTCCTTGGATAAGCCAGCGGTCCATTTCTGGTTCCACCTTCTTGATTACACAGTAGCTTGGCTCTTCCGGCCACCTGCGTCGCCACGCGCCTTTGGTCACCATCCGCCCAACGCCGAAGTCTCGGAGTTGGGCAAGTATTTCGAACAAATATTTGCCCTCGGCTAACACATCGTAATTTCCAATAAACTTTATTGGCATGTCCCAAACGATCCTGCCTAGTCAAAGGTGAAACTTTTCACGTGCTATGTGGACTTACTATACATGTAGTACCTGAGCACATTTTGGTCTGCTTCTTTGGTTGATTGCGGGCTTCAAGCTTGGTGGTGAGCATTCCGGCCGGTAAGGAGTACTTTTTCTTGCACGAGCATATATATATATATTTGTAGACAGCGTTTTGGCTTGAATTAGCATTAGTTTCAAGTAGTCCAAACTGTTGTTAGGCACTTGAAGTAAAATGTTAGGAACGATAGGTAGTGCTTCCATGGGGGTTTGGACGTCGTTTAAACTTATTTGGCGCGCCATATACTGTAGCATGGGCTTCGCTTTTCATAGAACAGCCAGTTGTCATCAGTTACACGGCCGCTCTGCGTTCATGTTCGACCTTAGCAATAGGTATATTGGTTCAAAAAAAAGCACGCATTTGCATATGTCGAATTTTGATTTCCGCGTTCACCCTTAGCATTGTAATGTCGCCAGAGCGCGAGACGTGTACCGATCGCAATATTAGTTTTCGGTGTTGCTTGCTTGTAGCCTTCTTTTATTGGCCATCGGCGAAGGATGCAGCTAAGCGTATCAGATAAATTAAGCTAAGCAATTGTTCTTTCATTTGCTTGTAAGTACTTTGTTCCAGTTGATGTTTTCAATGCCTATCGTTAAAGAAGCAGACGTTCGTTCAGCGAATGGACTTCAGATTGTCAGCAGTAATAAAATAATTTCGCATGCGTCCGTAATGAAGTGAAGTCTGCAATGATGTTATCGGAACGGCTGTGAACCCCATTCGGCGCAAGAGCATTATGCTTCTCAGAGACACTAGGTAATGTGCTATTTTCACCAGGTATCTTGGATTTGAAACAAAATTAAAATTTTCAAGGAGACTAATGTTTCCCTCTCCTATTAAGGTATACGTGCTTTCGTTATTTTTGGACTATAGTAGTTATAAGATATGCTCAAGTAGCATTTACGTTTGTTTATCCTTGTTACGGCTTATAGCAGTGCTTCTTTGTTTGGTTAACCATTGAGCAGCATTGTAGCTGTGTGTTTAAATTTAGGCTTTTTTTACTTCCTAGTTACGATGAGTCGCTTTGCAAATGCGAATCTTCATATCTGCCATCTCGCGTAATAAGTCTATGGATATATGCATGGGCTATGCTCATAACTGTTTGCTCAAGTGTAGTTTCTTTACTTTGCACCCTTTCCTATTTTCTTTGCTACGAGAACGCAAGGGTTACCTTGTATGATTTGACTACCTGATAAGCTCATTAGCATAATTGAAAGAATGAATTGGCTATGCAAGGCATAGGGGAATTTCAATCCGGCAAGTAGATTGAATTGCTTTTGGCCTTTGATAGTTTAATGTTGCGCAGAGGTTTTCGTGGTCACTGGATTTGAAGAGTGATTTGTTTAGCTGAAGCGCATTTAAAAACAGAATATTCCCCATGCTTCCACTGAGCAGAGTTTATGCGAGATGTTTGTCACCTTGCGGACGTATACCATTGATAAATGGTGTATCGTTTGCCTCTGTGTATCGTCGCGCTATGATGTACGTTCCGGCCAGCGACGAGAGAAAGTTGGCCAAACTACCTGAACTGAAAGCTGATTGTGTTGTTCTCGACTGCGAAGACGGCGTGTCCGTTAATCGCAAAAGTGAGGCGCGACGTAATGTGGCTAAACTATTATCCAATTTGAATACGAAATGCGGTGCAAAAGAACTTGGCTGGCGATTGAACTCCGTTAGCAGTGGTTTGTTGGAAGAAGACCTTCGTGAGGTGGGAGCATCTCGTGCTCTTCCTCAGGCAATAATGTTACCAAAAGTGAATAGTGTTCGAGAGTTGGGCATTATGGCCAAGTTATTTGCCCAGTATATGCCTCACGTGGAAAAGACAATTTCCTTAGTTATTTGGATTGAAAGCGCAAAGGCTTTGATCGATATGCCAAAAATTCTTTCAGCTGGCGTTAACAATAGTTTGCATAGCCCTTTGCATTTGGAAGCCGTTGTCTTTGGTTCAGATGACTTTTGCGCTGATATTGGTGCTACAAGATCGAAAGAGGCCGACGAGCTATTGTACGCTCGCCAGTACTTCGTTACCGTTTGCAAAGCCTATCGCCTTCAAGCAATTGACATTGTGTTCATTGATTTCAAGGATTTGACCGGTTTGGAAAGACAGTGTGCCCAAGCAAGGAACATGGGTTTCACAGGCAAACAAGTTATTCATCCCACTCAGGTGCCCGTTGTCCAGCAGGCATTCCTTCCATCGGCCGACCAGATCAATTGGGCCACCGAACTATTGGAACAATTCGAAAAGCACAAAAATTTAGGAAAGGGCGCATTTACTTTCCGCGGTGAAATGGTTGACATGCCTTTAGTTCTTCAAGCTAAACAGCTTATTGCCTGCGCTCAGTCGGACTAGCATGCTTTTGCCGCTCAACCACGTTGCTTACCCTCTAGTTGACGTCATTGGCGTTTTGCTTACAGTAAAATGAGAACCGTCGCAGTCCGCACGCACTAGGGAATCGTTTTAACTATTGTTCTTTTCAATTATTTTCTACTCATGCACAAAGGCGATGAACATTAGTTGGCTCGTGACCGTAATCCCTTCAAACCTGCTGTTGCGAAGTTCTGAAATGAGTGGAATTTAATTCGCCGTTGGTTGATTTGTAAAATGTTAATTTTCGTTGCATCTTATCAGTGGAATAGCTAGGCGGTACGCTTTATCAATGGAATTGCTTAAATCAGGTAGATTATTTGTATCAATGACTTTAAGTTGAATTACTTTTCTAATTGAGCCCATGTACTAGATCTTGGTGTACGCTAAAGTGATGTCCAAGTATTCATATCGATGATAATAGTTTGAAAAAACCGGATTCTTTGTAGCGGTGTAGTTATACATGATATGGTATATTAGTACGACTTCCACCGTTTAACCTTTATTTCAAAATACTCGGAGCTTTCGGGGTCGCACACCCCGTCATCAGCGACTAACCTGATTAGAAATGAAGAATTTTAACGGTGGAAGTCGTACTAATATACCATATCAGATAATAGTCTGACTTTGATGTGCACTTTCCATGGTAATTTTCCCGTTCAGTCAATTAGGGATCAATTTTTCGTGCGTTGAATTTTCAGGCCTTGTACCCATTTATGCTTCATCCGGTAAAAAGGTCTACACAAGGCTTTCGGGTGTTTCCCGTCCGTCATCAGTGTACACCTTAATAAATTGAACGTGAAAATTACGGTGAAACGTAGAAAAGGAAGAAGAACCTTCTTGTAGTTCTTATTATTAGCACTAATAGTTGGTGTTCATTAATGCTGGCCTTCATGTATCTGTAGCAGTTAATTAAGTCGTACAAGCGGAACATCTTTGAGCGGCCCTTTCTTATCTCATTGCAATAGTTTAACGTTGTAATGAAAGATACGGCAATAACCCGTTGCCGTATGCCGTAATGAAAGATACGGCAACGGGATATTGCCGTATCTTTCATTAAAACATGAAACTCAAACCCGTCAACAGAAACCCTATCTTCAGTTACAATAGTTTAACGTAAGAATGCATTTTGCATATCGTTCACTGGAGATACCTTATGCATTTTTCGCGATTTTCATGCTTTGTTGCTTTGTCGATGAATTAATTGTTCTTATGTAATAGAACAATTAATTTATCGACGTCATTTTGTTAATCAGCTTGAGCGTATTCTGCAAAATGTAGTTTTGTAAGTTCGTATTGTCGAATATTAGCTGAAAGGTTGCATAACACTCCTATTCAATTTTTCATCACCATGTGCAGCGCAATAGGCGGTCGAAGAAGATTCTTAACTTTCGGTGGCAGCTCGTTGAAGTACCGATCTTTTATTCAACGTTGAATCGTTCGTAGTGGAATGCGTGGTACTATGTGAGGGGAAAGTTCAGACTTGTTCAATACAAGCTTACGCAGTATTTTTTACGTTGTAAGCCTTGCGTCGCTTTGAGACTGAACACTAAAGCCAATAGTGACTTCACGTTCAGAATATGTCTTGTGCTTGTAAACTGCCGCAGCAGTCCATTAACTTCTTAACGTCTTGCTGCAGATTATTCAATAAGCCTTGCACGGATAGTCTTCAATAATTTCAATATTTTCAGACACTATAGCAGTCAGGCAATGTAATGTTTGGTGAGCGAGTTTTGAAGTTAAAGCAGATGAAGTATATTGATATTACGTTCATTGCTTTAGCCAAAAGGTAGCCGTGGGCTTGCAGATTCTTCTTCTCATTTCCCAATCACTAAAATGTCTCATCGAATTGGTGAAAGTCAGAAAAGGAACTGTTGATATCCAGCGTAACGGTTTTTCTCGGTCCATGCAATTCGATTAGGAGCTTCCGTGTGCATACATCTCTATGTAGTAAATAAAAGTTAAGCAAATAAGAAATTGTATCAGGTTAGTTGTCCTTGCCTGGGTTCGAACCAGGGACCTTCTGCGTGTAAAGCAGACGTGATAACCACTACACTACGAGGACTGTTATATGTAGATATAGTTGACAAATTTTTAGAATGAAGCAAATAATTGATGAACTTACTGAGACGTTCCAGTGCGCAACGAGCTGAAAGTTGTCTGCTCCAATGGCTTCGGCTAATTGGTTTGATGAATTTATATTTACGAATTATTCAAGTGAAATGTCATCGAACCTATGGTGAGCGTTGCCGCACCGATTAATTCAGTAATTCATTTCCATGGAATTCTCTCTTGTTCATCAAAGCAGGTTCTCTTGTTGATCAAGTAAAGTCAATTTTGGAGCGGTGTGTACCGCGACGCGCCTTGTTACCCTTCTTGGAGTGGGACCAGAGGGATTCTACCGTCTGCATGTGAGCACCACTCAAAGGATTAACGAAGTTGATCGAGTGATTAACACGCAAGTGCATGTAATGCTCACTGGACAGACGGTAGTATGCCCGCCATTCGTCCGTGATTACAGTCGATCCGGCCGCTACGTTCTCTTTGATGACATCGATAAGCGTAGCGGCGTACCGATCTGCTACACGGGCGAGGAAACAATGGCCCATTTCATGGCACACACCACCGACGACCCACGCCTGGGGAAGCACCCGGCCCCGGTTGTACTTTCTCCTTGCGAACAAGGTCTCATCAACTTCAACCGTGAGACCGGGGCCTCCCACAGGCACCGGGTTCTTCAACAGCCATTCCTCTGCGACACGCCTCATTGCTGCGTTTAACTTGATGACTGCAGCTACATTCATGTCGAACATGAAATCGCAGAAGTCCAGCGTCGTCTTCCTCTGCGCCCACGCTCGAATGAAGAGCAGCAGCGTCCGCACCGGGTGGTCGCAGCCTTAGTACCACTACCTTGGAACCATGTTCCTGTTTTCGGGGAAAACTCTTTTTAGCAATGTTTTCCGTTGCACCGCCAACGGATGTCATTGCGGTCCTTCCGATGCCGTAGCTCATAGCTTTACCACAACGCGGCACACCCTCCGCCGGTGCATAAGACCTATGCTCTGCATGAATATCACCGCGGCCAGTTCATCATTGCCGAATTGGATGCACCACTGCGTCATGTTCTGCAACCTTCCACTCGTACTCATTTCTCACAAATGAAACTGCGTAACGAGGAACTCTCGACAGAAGATATCAACGCCATCTACATAGAAGGCGCTGACATCGACCGTACCAGTTGTGCGGTCAACCAGCGTACGCGCGAACCATCTGAAAGCGACCAATCATCTGGTCGGGGCTGCGATTGAGTAGTGCCAAATATTCTATTGAAACAATCGCCAATATCAATAGTCCTTAAAGGACTAAAATTGTTATAATTGCAACGAATTGTTGTAACTTTAGTAGGGGAAATTATTAAAGTATTTCTTTAAATAACCTCGTGAATTGACGAGCACTTCTTTGTAAGGAATAATCTGGTACCAATTTAACCAGAACAGTAACATTACTTTGGCAATACCGCATGGAAGGACCTTTCATATCTAAACTGAAATACATTGATTGGGAATTATTCTTGTGAATTTCGAGTCTACAAAGGTAATTGTCGTATTCCGCATCGTTCGCGTTGTGCACTTAGGTTTCAGACTAATTCCGTTAGTGTAAACATTGATAACGTAATACCCTCAAGGAAAACATTGAGTGATTTAGGGAGTAACTGCGGCACGCAACCTGTTCGACAGGCTGACCAATCAGAAGCGATATAATTCTCATGATTACCCTGTACTTACGGAATGCTTTTAACCCGTTAACACCAAAAGCCAAAAGCTTTATTGGTGTAGCTTTCGGGAATCGCCTTTTCCCGTCGTCAGCGCAAATGGAATGGCAACGATGCCTTGGAGTGAGGTAGCGACAAGTAAATAGGACATGTTTTCGTCGAATTGGCCAATACGTAGGAGGTAATGAGCAAATAGTGATGAAAACAAGTTGAGCAAAACACGGTCGCTTCGCCTTCGGCGATGAGCGAGGGCTCAGGTCGCCATTTCCTGTTGTTTCATGATTAGTCCAGGGACCAACAGTTTGAAAATTGCACAAGGGCTTCGTCTACTTCCAAACCGTTGTCCCTGTTTATCGTCGTGTTGGACGAATATAAAGAGCTTTGATCTTCCTTGTCTTGAAATGGTTATCCAAACAAAGCACTTCAGGGTTTAGCCCACCTGAGCAGGAGGCTGCGTGTTCTGCTACCGCTGAAGCCTTTATGCATTGGTTCATAACAACAGAAGGTTCCAGAATTTGTGGTCTGCCTCTGTGTCTCCGTAGTGTACCTTCTGCCCTGCTCTTAGCATTCAAGTAACGTTGGAGGCACATGTGTTCCGCAAAACGGTGTTTAGTAGAGTTTCCGGTTTCTCCAATATGGGTTGCGCCACAGCCACATTTCACTGCATAAACCACTCCAGGTTTGTCTTCTAGTGGAATAATGGCCTTGTCCCTTCTGAGCATGGCTCTCATGTTTGGTGCGCTTTTGAAATAAATTCTGAAGTTCAAAACTTTTCCCAATCTGACTAGTTTTTCACCCAGTCCTCTGAGATACGGTATAGTAAGAGTGATCGAACTTCGGGTTTCTGTACGTCTAGTAGGTCCTTGTCTAAGCCTTTCACGAATGGTTGATCGAATGAGATTTGTGGGAAAGTCATTGTTCTCCAAAGTTCGTGTGATGTAGGAAAACTCCTCTTCCAGATATTCTGCATCGCATACGTCGATCGCTCTATCTACCAGTGATCTCACAACTCCTTTCATAACCGATCTCGGGTGATGGGAGAGAAAATTTAAATACCTGTCAGAATGGGTCGGTTTCCTGTAAACTATTGTTTTCAACACCCTTGTGACTTTAAAATCAGTGTGTCCAAAAAGGGTAATCTATTGTGTGATTCTTTCTCAATTGTGAAAATAATCTTGTTAGGAAAGGCCCTGCTCAACGCTTCCAGAAAGAGGTCTTCTTTGCAATTCTCCATTACGGCAAATATGTCGTCTACGTACCTCTTGAACACTGGGCTTAATGTCAGCGTTAATCGTAGTGAATAAGTCTTTTTCGAAACTTTCCATGAAAACCTCTGCCAGTACCGGAGATAAAGGGCTGTCCATAGGAGCACCATTGTTCTGTTTGAAAAAACTGCCTTTGAAATGAAAGTAGTTACCTTCTGATATGCAGAAGGACGTGAGCCTCGTAATATGATGTGGATTTAGTTTTGTTCTACCAGATAGTTGAGTGTCATTGTCCAACAAGGACTGTAGAACTTGCAGTGTGTATTCCATTGGAACGCTAGTAAAAAGATCCTTCACATCATAACTGACTAGCAGATCTCTATCGGTGAGTTGAAATATCTTCAGTTCTTCAGCAAAAGCCTTGCTGTTCTTAGCGTATGAACCTTCTTTGCCTGTGAGAGGTTTAATTATGTTCTTTAAGTACGTGCATAACTCTGAGGTTACACTATTGACCGAAGCTATGGCAGGTCTTAGAGGAACGTCCGGTTTGTGTATCTTCGGAAGGCCATATAATTCAGGAGACCTGTAGTTTGAGGAAAAACTTAGATGTTTAGCGATACGGGAGAGACTCGGATCTGACGTTTCATCGCCAATGATTTTCACAAGTGACAGAAGTGACTTCCGCACATGTTCTGTTGGGTCGGAAGGTAGGGGAGTATAAATCCCTTTACCAAAAATGTCATCCACCTTTCTATCATACTCCGTCCTGTCCAAAAGAACCACCACGTTACCTTTGTCAGCCTTTGTAATAAGAAGGCCTTCTTGAGATTTCAGTTCTCGTAAAGCTCTTCTTTCCGTTGGGTTTAAATTGGATTGTTGAGAGTATCTATGTCGGATCAGTAGATTTGAGATGGCCCGCTTGATCATGGAAGCTTGGCCATGGTCGATAGAAGAAAGGCTCCGTTCTACACCAGCAATAAGGTCGAGCCAAGGAGGGGCTATGGGAGTAGGGATAAAATTCAAACCCTTACCAGTACCCGCTTTAGGGTATTGTTCAAGGGAAAGGAACTGAGATTCACGACTGCCTTGTCTACTTCTTGGTCACGTGAAGAACCTGATCGGTAGAACGTCCAATCTCGAGAGAGGAGTAACCTCTCAAACTTTCTTCTCGGGCGAACGGCCTGAGTCCGGCAAATTTGGAAAACGTTAAAGCCAACGCCGGAAACCAGTTCCGCATAGTGAGCTTCATTCAGGTAACCATGTAGTCTAGGTAGCACTTCGAAGTACTGTGATCTCCCCAAAACCAACGTTTGTCTGTGCTGCTTAATTGTGTCGCGAATAAGGGCACAACTTGTAGTGCGAAGTATCCGTGGCACTCGTGAAGTGTTAGCATGATGCCAATGTAAACGGAAGCAGTTGGGCACAAGTCCAAAATCACGGCACCTAAGGAGGAACCTTAGCTTACCTTTGAGTAGTCCATTTCGCGTGGATACCTGTTCCAACAAACTAGCTGTAGATTTCCATTGTGCTCCGTAAACACTTCTGATTATGTTGAAAATGCTATATCTATGAACGGGCTCGTTAGTTCTCATGATTACCCTGTACTTAAGCGATAGAATTATCAGTTGGCAAATATTAGTAATTTGCATGTAAGAGTCATGGCAACAGTTGCAGTGCCGATACGGCTATTGTTAGTGTTCTTCGGCGCTCACCTTCACGTTCCGTGGTTTGGCTTTCGTCTTATTAACAAGCAGCTCAGTCATTGGTTCCAACTAATTCATTGCCGTTGAATGAAGTTCCGAAGAGAACTTCCTATTTTCATTGATTGCTATCTTTCAGAGCGTATTGACTAAAGTGAAGACAAAGAAGAAAGCTAAGACACTGGACTAAGAAGACACTAGACGAAGACTAAGAAGAATTACGGGAGTGAAGGATAAGAAGAAGCCCAACAAAGAAACGAACGACCAACGAAAGTAAGTTCGTGCATGTTACGCATGCTTTTCTGTATATAATTAAAAATTGGAACCTTTGTAACGGTGTAATGAAACATGAATCCAATAGTACGACTTTTACCGTTGTCGGGAAATTTTATTCGAAAAATACACCGAAGCTTTCGGAACTAAGCGTGTCCCATCCTCAGCGGTTAATAATGAGGGATGACACAATTGTGGCGTAAAGAGTGGTAAGAACCGTCTCGATTTTAAACTGGAACAATGGTGTTTTGTCATAAAGTTGGTTTAAACTCTTTCCTCGTTTGACCCGTGTATTGGCATTGATATATCACAGCATCCATTCTCTCTTATGATGCTGGTCCAAATATCACTAGTTTCGCCATCTGCTTCTCGGTTGATCGTTCCATTGTATTTTATGAAAAATGCCTCTAAATGTAAACAAGTATCTTCACGGATTCTCCCCGTTGGTTAAAGCCTTTTATTCATCCAAATAAAGGTATATGCAAAGCTTTCGGACCTTACTCGCGGTCCGTCATCAGTGCACACAAACACCTAGTCGACTGTCCCATCAGCCCTAGGTTCAGCAAGCCCCTAAGCTGAACCATCCGGGTTGGCGACGTCAACTATTAGGTCGAACCATGACCCGTCAAGCGACTATCGCCCACCCAGTCAGTCGAGCAAAGGAGCAAGCATCATAACCGACCGACACAACACAACGTGGTTGAGCTTAGGGGCTTGCTGAACCTAGGGCTGATGGGACAGTCGACTAGGTGTTTGTGTGCACTGATGACGGACCACGAGTAAGGTCCGAAAGCTTTGCATATGCCTTTATTTGGATGAATAAAAGGCTTTAACCAGCGGGGAGAATCCGTGAAGATACTTGTTTACATTTAAGCGTATACCCCGTTTTAAAGAAGAATTTTTGCAATATGAAAAATGACTCTTTGATTTTCCGTAATTCAAATCGTGTTTCGTTGCAAAGAACTCGTGGTTCAAGCGGACCAGCGCATTGAGGGGCATGTTCCACTATAGCTGATAATCTGATCGTTTGGTCCATAATTTTCTTTGGATCAAGCGATTGTGGGCAACCCCTATGTCTAACCTGTGTCCCATTCTGTCTTGCTTTGGTGTTGTTATACCGGGTTATATTTGCCATATGTTCATTGAATCTGTGACGTAGTGTGTTCCCTATTTCACCTGCGTATGAGGCTGAGCACCCACACTTAATTTCATACACGATGCCTTATTTTTTCATAGGTGCTACTTTGATCTTATCATTCCTGAGAAGAGATGTAAGGTTCCTCGTGCTGTTGAAGAATACATTAAAATCCATTCTCTTGCCCATCTTTCGAATTTCCGCTGCTATGTCTCTGTAATAAGGTAAAACGAGGGTTAGGGTTTGCCATGAAGTTGTAGTGTTGGAATTCACGTGATTGGGCCGTCGACTGATGATAGACGTTATAAGTTTCAGTGGGTAACCATTGGCAGATAAGATTCTCACAATGTGTCCTAATTTTGCTTGTAAGAATTCCGGACTGCATATATTCAGCGCCCTGTCCACCATGCCATTGACAATGCCACTGAATACTGATGGAGGGTGGTGAGAAGAAAAATGTAGATATCGATCTGAATTGGTTGGTCTTCAGACGGTCATTCTTTTTTATGACCAAAATGTCTAAGAACGGAAGCTTATTGCTTGATTCTTTTTCCATGGTGAAGGAGATATGCTCCGGGAATAGACCGTTAAGATGCTCCAGGAATACATTTTCTTATTACCGAGGCATAGCAGAGGAAATTCAAAAGATGGACGAGAGAATGAATTTTAATGCATTCTTCAACAGCACGAGGAACCTTAGATCTCTTCTCAGGAATGATAAGATCAAAGTACCACCTACGGAAAAAGAAGGCATCGTGAAAACGAAATGTTTCATAACGGGTTGTTGTTTTTATTAGTAATAGTTTAGAAGATTCTTCTTGGCACGGCAGTGGAACCCGTTTATTGAATCGAAAAAAGATACACTGTAAATCAACGAGGAAGTACAACGTACCTTTAACGAGACAAAACTTCGTAACTTTCGAATTCAAATATCTTCCTGAATGCGTAGGCTTCCTGTATACTTTAGTTGTCATTCGATTTTCATCTCTCATCACAAGAAGGTCCAAGAAAGGAAGGTGTCCACCTATTTCTTTTTCCATTGTGAACAAAATCTTGCCAGGGAAGAGACTATTAAAATGTACCAGTAAGTTTCCCTCTTTCCCTTGTTCGACGATGGCAAAGACGTCATCCACGTATCTTTGGAAGGCTTTTAGGTGGAAGCTTGAAAAGCCCGTAGGGAAGGCAACTTCTTCAGGATGTTCCGTGAAGATTTCTGCAATGATCGGGCAACCCTATCAAGACTACGTGGACTTGATAGGCAGAGTTGAACAATGCCTCAGAAATGTGGAACATTCAAGGGCTGATGAACTAAGACGCTCGATTAGCAATTGTTTGATTGCCAAAACATATCGGCCTGCGATTAATTTGTCCCCCATTGAACTTCGGGTTCTCAAGCAACTGGAAAGGGAACAAACAATAATCAGCACGAAGGCAGACAAAGCCAATGTGGTCGTCTTAATGGATAGACAGGCATACAATATCAAGGTCATGGATTTGTTGACAACTGGAATGTACAACGGCATAATAAGGGATCCCACTGAGAACGTGCGGAAAACCCTAATTGGAAAGCTGACAGACTTGTATGAAGAAACTACGGAAGAGAAAATGATTAACATCACTAAATCGTTAAGATACACAACCAATTTTTCTAGCCCAGAGCTCTTCTGCCTACCAAAAATACACAAAGAAGGCATTCCACTGAGACCAGTGATTGCCAGCAGAGAAAATGTGACCAGTTATCTGTGTAGGTATCTGGCCACAATACTGAAACCTTTGACCGGACGCAGAACGTCTCTTACAGAAAATTCTTTGTCATTTGCGACGGAAACCAAACAGATCGAGCTTCAAGACAGTGACATCTTAGTGAGCTACGACGTTACAGATCTGTTCATACGCATCCCATTGCACTGCACTTACAAGATAATTTTTGAACTCTTGTCCAATGACGTCTCTCTGAATGAAAGAACCACACTTAACCCTTACTATCTAGCAAAGTTGGTTAAGTTCTGTATGGAAAAAGGCAACTATTTCCATTGGAAGGGATCCTTTTATTCCCAGCAACAAGGTGCCCCTATGGGCAGTTCCGTTTCCCTGATCACTGCGGAAATCTTCATGGAACATCTTGAAGAAGTTGCCTTCCCTACGGGCTTTTCAAGCTTCCACCTAAAAGCCTTCAAAAGATACGTGGATGATGTCTTTGCCATCGTCGAACAAGGGAAAGAGGGAAACTTACTGATACATCTTAATAGTCTCTTCCCTGGCAAGATTTTGTTCACAATGGAAAAAGAAATAGGTAGACACCTTCCTTTCTTGGACCTTCTTGTGATGAGAGATGAAAGTCAAATAACAACTAAAGTATATGAAGGTTCAATTCCCCCATTTGACCTGTTCTTCGACAGTCCCAATTTTATTATAAACATTCCTGGACGTAAACGTTTCCCAGTTAAGCATTAATATCAGTTTGCTGTTCAATCGTTTCCGCTGTCCTCTCTTACACTGATTAAATCAATCGCTCTTACCGATATTATTGTCAAGCATTATAACGTAAAGTGCAAACGGAGGATTCCAACAATCTCTCATAACTATTCATAGCCAGGACCTGCAAAAATTTGCACTTTTTATTCTAATGTTACCATGTGCGTCTTTTCATTCGCGGGGCAGTGGCTCCTACGACATTTAATGACTCAAGATTCTGTCAGTTGTCACAATCTAAAAAATAGTGTCCATAATATCGCACTGCTAATTCCTGACGACAGCAAAGCAATAGCGAAATAAGTGTGGTCAAATCACGTGAAAAGAGAAGACGACAGAAACTAAAACTGATGCGCCGCCCGCAGCGAACGAACGATAATAGTAACTAATAATGAACGGATGTTTACGTTTGATTGACTGTGTTGCATGAGAACGCCATCCTATGCAAATGATGATGATGACCTGATAAACTCGAAAGTGCTCACGTTCAGTTCACTGACCTTATCAATCTTCTTGAAATTATTTACCTAAAGTACGAAATATCAATACGATAATCAGTAAGTCAATTCGGTAGAAGAATTTTTCTGAATTCTTTCGTCTTCTGATTAAGCGCAGCAAAGTATCATTCCAAACTAAGTTGAAATGCATGGTTGTAATGAGGTAATGATTTCTGCCTTTTCATAGTATTGAAGTCTTCGGTAGCATAATTTAAAAAAAACAGAAATCACACTTACAACACAAATTTTCAGCGCAAGTTGCTACGCAAAGTTCAGTAAGTAGTCCGTGCGCAATAGAAAGTGATTACAAAGTAAAAAGCATTTATCATAATCAGCTACAGTTACATGCAATTTTAAAAGTACCATCATTCTAATAACCTTGAAGAAACATTACATAGCTTTTTACCAGTAGAGGTTAATCTTGTAAGCAGCTTAGTCAGGCATATGAGCAAAAACATTGAACGTTATTATTGGTAGCAGCAGTCTGCTGCTACCAGACCTCAATCAGGTAGCAGCAGCTAATTTGCAAATGGTGAGAAGTTTACTTTCCATAAACGTACTTTGTTTCGCTTTCGTACAACATTGTGGCGAACTGAAAACTAGAGAAAGTTGAGTAAAATTACTCTGACAGCTCTTCGCGAGCACATTTTTGTTAAAGTGTGATGGACGCACTTTACTTGCCTCAGCTCAAATGTCACACTGCACTGACCCACTTCATTCTAATTTCAACATTTGATACTGTGCTCCCAATTTGTGATTCCAAATTTAAAAGAAACTCGCATTATGCTTTAGCTATACTTCGGCGGAGTCCTGTTCCACTTTGCTCCTTGAGAACAAAGCGACGTTTTCAATCTCTGTTCATTGCCAACTGACATTAGCTGAGCACTAATTAGTCAGCGTTACAAGCTCAGTCATATGGTATATCGGTACAATTTCGAGAAAGGCAGACATTTTGACAAGTCAAAGTGAAGTGCTTCTAGTTTGAATTATTTATGTACTTCGTGTCCTCAATAATAAATATTAATTAATCAATCAGGAAGTTTAATGGTAACTTCGTGCAATCAGACTACTGCATATACGGCGCACTTCGATGAGTAAGAAGCCTAGCAATGGCAGACCTGTTCTTGCCATTTATTAAGCAGAATCTACAAGCAACATTTCAAATCAGGTATTAATCTAAAGGATAAAGAAAAATTCCTCAAAGGACCATGCCTTTGTTTCATTCGGTGTACGTATGTTTTAACTTTCCTTGTATAAAATGAGTTCAGTACCTGAATATGGTGACGCTTCAAATCTAACCTGAACGAGAGGTTATATTAATACAACGTTGCACATCCCTAAATTTTGATGTATACTGTATAAGATATTTGGATCTCAACACTTCTGCCAAATTCCTTGTGTGTCCTTTACATTATCACAGGGAACAGTATTGTTCTTTCAAGTTAATATCAACATTAATGATCTTACCTTTCTCTGCAGATTTTCAACACGTGACAGCAAGGCGAATCCCAATTTTGAGAATGCCATTACAGAATATTGGGTGTTTTGTAACGGGTCTCATATTTTCCAAGTGGTGGTATTCCGGCTTTCCCGTTTTTTGATGATACCTGTAATAAACCGCAAATGCCCTACCAGCGGATGGATGGGCGATTGTTAGAGATATCACAGGTCAAGAACACACTTTTTTCTCGAAGCTTTCAGAACGCCCTGGTTACATCGTCAGCGATGTTGAAAGGCCCTTTCAACATCGCTGACGACGGAACCAGGGTGTTCCGAAAGCTTCGAGAAAAAAGTGTGTTCTTGACCTGTGATATCTCTAACAATCGCCCATCCATCCGCTGGTAGGGCATTTGCGGTTTATTACAGGTATCATCAAAAAACGGGAAAGCCGGAATACCACCACTTTGAATGCCATTACAGTAACAATTATCATCGCAACTGCTTCCATCCATCCGTCGCGCGTGAATCGTTCCATATACTTGTCATTTGTCAATGAGCAACTGCCACCTTTCCCACGTTAGACAGCAACTCTGTTTACAGATGGGAGTTTTTGACAAGTACAGTTACAATCAGGTGCTCAATAAAATGTCATTGTCTACCGTAAGCATTGACACCCACACAACATGGTCTGCAACTGGGATACGATCAGCAAAGAGTAAGGAAACAACGCTTGCCACCAAGATGACATCAGTAACAATTTACACCTACGCAATGTGAGATTATCCGATAAGAACACCGTGCTGTAACACAATTCCTTGCTGTGAAAACGTGCTCAATCACGTTCATTGTCACTATGGACTCACTTCTGCGTCACGAAGAAGTTTGCCATACAGTGTGGCAGAAACCAGTTGACATACTGTGACCGATGAAAATTCTATGATAGATAATTGATAACATCTAGAAAGGGGAATCCTGTTTTTAGACAGAATTAAAAAGAACTTGCAACAGGTGTCAACAAGACAGACATCACAAATGGGTCACTCAATATTGTACGCAGCAGCAATAACAGCCATCTTAAGTGTTCTACCGATCGAAGGAATATGTGAGTCAACGTTCTACCTTCTAAAATTATTTACAGTTAGACATCGTTAAGCCCAGGCATAAGCACTTTATAATCATTTAATATTACCAAAGAAGCACTGTGACATCACGTGAAAACTTCGAATGTTTCAAAATTGTCGCAACATATAGGCATTTTCATGTCTCCATTGGAAGACTGGCAGTTTTAAAAACTCTGATTCTTATGAGGGAATACTTTTGCCTAATTACCAGCCCAACTTAATAAATAAGGATGCGAATATACGATGTTGAAGACAAGGTCCATGGTAACGGGAGACTCAGTTAAGCTGTTTTCTTACGGATTCTTCCCGTCGTTCTGTTCCTGAAATTAAACGCAGCAACGCCCTACCAGCGGATGGATGGGTCAGTTATTAGGTAAAATATTCTGCGCAATAACTTGCTAATCTCGGAGCTTTTCAAGGGTCTTGTACGACTGGCACCGTTTTTGTTGACTTTTTTTTATTTTTCCTTCGGAGCTTTCGTGGTAACTCACACCCCGTCATCAAGCGACTACTGAGAACCTCAGTGGTCGCTGATGACGGGGTGTGAGCTACCCCGAAAGCTCCGAAGGAAAAATAAAATAAAAGTCAACAAAAACGGTGCCAGTCGTACAAAAACCCTTGAAATGTACACCTACACCGTTACGATGAATTCAATCTTTAATCTCGGAGCTTTCAGAACAGGATAGTTCCGTCTTCAGCGTGTGGCAAAGGCATGGTGTAGTTGGGCAGAAAGCTTTAATAGATTGGGAAAGAGGTGGGACCAAGTGGGGATTCTGCAATCCTGGTCAGGTGTATTGTGCTGTCCACACCTGACTAACCTCAACCCCATTGTCTCAGTTTATGGTGGAGGGATTATGTTGGATATGTAGGGCCTCTTTAAATTTGCGATGATGTAACCGGCTCTCTCGACATAATATCACTGGCCGTAGGTCGTGTGAGCATTGAGAGTAATGTTCGCTGATGCCTTGTTCGCTTCCTTCACTTTTCCGCAGGTCTTACCTTTGAGGTCTCCCTTTTATTTGTGCGCTTGACCTTCAATGGGGTCTGTCTTCCCACTTCTTGTATCTTATTATTGAGGTCATATGCTCATTGAATTAGTCAATTACAGTTTCGCCCGCTTATAGGAGGCGTTGCAAAGCACATGTTATCTGATAAACAGCTCCCGGTTTATTGTCAAAAGGGACCTTCATTATGTCGGTCCTAGTTATGGCGCGTAAGTTGCAATATTTCAGGATCTCTCCAAATTTACACGCCCTAATTAGGACCGACAAATCCAAGGTCCCTTTCGACAATAAACCAGGAGCTGTTTATCAGATGACATATGCTTGCAACGCCTCCTACATAGCAGAATCTCTAATTGACAGGTTCAATGAGCACATGACCTCAATAATAAGATACAAGAACGGGGAAGACAGACTCCACGGAAGACAAAGCGAGCAGACAAAAGGAAGATCTCAAAAGAAAGACCCGCAGAAAACAATGGAGTAAGCGATCAAGACATCAGCGGTCGCTGAACATTACTCTCAGTGTTCACGCGACCTATGGCCAATGATATTATGTCGAGAGAGCCTGTTACATCATCGCAAAATTAAAGAGGCCCTACACATCCAACATAGTCCCTCCACCATAAACTGAGACAATGGGGTTGAGGTTAGTCAGGTGTGGGACAGCACAATACACCTGACCAGGATTGCAGAATCCTCACTTGGTCCCACCTCTTTCCCAATCTATTAAAGCTTTCTGCCCAACAACACCATCCCATTGCCACACGCTGAAGACAGAACTATCCTGTTCTGAAAGCTCCGAGATTAGCAAGTTGTTGCGCGGAATATTTTACCAAATAACTGACCCATCCGTCCGTTGGTAGGGCATTGTTACGTTTAATTTCAGGAACAGAACGACGGGAAGAATCTGTAGAAAAACAGCTTGATATGAATATATCTTAGTTCACTAAACAGACTCAAAAGAATTACGACTTAAAAGATCGCTGATCCTACATAGTATGCATAGTTCGTCCCAAACCAACGTGTAAGAATAGGGATGTTGCACACGACAAGCATTTATTCGAACAACCTTTTCTCCCACTGATACTTACCTCATATTTATGTACTGGCGAAAACTTTTCTGAGGAACGCATTTTCCATTGAACAGGGATATTATTTGCGGGTGGATATTTGCCTGCACATAAAAAAACATAGAGTACACGATTAGCAGATTTAAACTGAACTTCGAAATAAGGAGCATTGGATAAGTTAGAAGATACAGAATGGAGTTTATGCAGATCAAACGGAAGCTTCTGCTAGCACACCGTGTTGTTTATATACGCAGAAATCGGAAGTTCCCAAAGACACGTTTCCATCGTTTAATCAAGTAACAACGACACTGTTTCAGTATGCCCTAACGGCGCCAATCCATTTCGCCCGTGTGTTCATGGCTTTTGCCCCGCAGGATCTCGATGTTACATGGGTTGGTGTTGTCCATCATCGCCGCGTTACGGTGCTGCTGTCTTAGGGCACTGCCCGACGTGCGGCGGCTTATCAGGTAACGTTGATAGCGTGAAACTAACAGAATAATCAGCTTTGACTGTATCCTGCAGTTAGTATTCTCTAATCCCGAAAATTTTCTTCGAGGAATCAAAGCGCAGACGTTACAGGAATTAGAATGTCGAAGAAAAAGCGGAGCATACTATATATATATATATATATATATATATATATATGTATATATATATATAGCTGAAAATGGGATGTCTTGTATATATATATTATAATATATATATATTATTATTTATTTATTTATTTATAAGTATTTATTATTATATTTTATATATTGACATTCGCTGGTAGGGCACTGTTTTCTCTATACTTTCAGACACGTTTTCAACTTCCAACGGGATCAAGCCGTGCATTCCGTCTCGTTGCTTTGTACGTAGATGGATCTGTAAGTAAACTTACACGGTCTCCTTACCAACGGATGGATGAGAGTAGTTATCAGAAGACACGGTCAGAGAACAACGTACGGCTTTCTCTCGAATATTTCGGAACGCTCGAGTTCCGTCCTCAGCGAGCAAGAGAAAGTGTTTAATCCGTGGCCAGGTTAAATAGAGATCGCGAGACAGAGTGGTCGGGGGAAGGGACAGGTCAGCGCGGTAGGATGCAACACCTGCTTTTATTGACAATAGCATTCCAAACCTCGCTGACCTGTGTACCCCTATCGCGATTAATTGATGCATTGTGTCTTATGTATAAGGCTTCTTTCAACGGGACAAATCCGTGAAAACTCAACATCATGAAGATCCATGCTCCCGTTAAAAGGCATCCCGTCTTCCGATATATTGATTTATTTATTTATTTATTCAGTGATTGCAGTGAAACAATTTATGGAACATGCTTTCTTGAACTAGTCAATAACGATATAGATTATGTATCCATGAAGTGCAAAACGCGATTAATGCTCAAGATTCCCAAGCTCTGATTTAATGAATAAGAATGATCGTTTGTAGCGTTGCCCGCGCATGGCTGCCCGGATGGATCACCGCCCAATGGGTACTGTCTAAATGGACATTGCCCCTTCAATTACAACTGTATCCATGGTGTCTGCTGTAAGGTGCGACGTTACGTGCAAATAAGTAAGCTGTCAGCTGTTGAAGAAAGTGATTCAAAATAACCTTGAAACAGTGACTGCTCAATTTTCACAGTAACTGCTATTTAGGTAGCAGAGGCTGCCCGAAGGTGTATGGACCCATCTATTCGCAATACGATCGATGCCAGACGGATCAAGACTGCCGCTACGGAAAAATATGTTGCAAGACGAACAGCGGAAGAAGATGTATTTATCCCCTGTAAGTAGTCTTGTGCACAAATTGTACACATGCAATATATTTATTAAAAAATGGTACTGAATATGCAGTGAAGTGGGAAAATTGCAAAGCTGCATCGCTGCTGCATCTTTCTGAATTCCAGTGAGAGTTAAGACTGTTTACAATGTGCATTACGTCACAGGTGAAAGATGCTGATGACAACGTGTAGGAAAATCAGTTACTATACCGATAATGATACATATACTTACGGTGATGTTATTAACAAATATCTGTCATCAAGAGAAAGCGTTCAAATTTCTGCACAGGAGACTACGTAACTATGGCAGCTACGCGATCTGATCAAAACAAAGGTCAGCTGCAGTATATGTGCTTATAGCGAACAGTAACGCGTTTCTGATTTACACATCGAAAACAAACAAACCACAAACTTGCATCATCCTAACAATGAAAAATAGGTGAAAAGATACGGTATCCTTGTTCAACGAGCTTTAATTGGCAAAACTTTCGGAACGTACGTGTTCTGTCGTCAGCGCGATTCAGAATGATTCGTCAAACAGTCAGAGTGTGGCAGAGCTCCTGAAAAATACCCGAATGAAAAATACCCGTCTGAGAGTTTCGGAGTGTGAGAATAAGATTATTCAATACTATACTCAATACCATTTCGGGTACTTTTCAAGAGCTCTGCCACACCGAAACTCTCTCAGACGTGATAAGAGCAATATTCCATTTGACGAGAGGCCCGGTGTCGTTTACCAGATCACAAGTGGTTGCAACGCCTCCTACATAGGAGAAACGGGCAACACTATTTGACAAGTTCAAGGAACACCGATCAGGCGTGACCTGCTACTAGAACGCAATGGAGAGGCTCCACGGGACGCAAAAGAAACGACGCGGGCGACCACAAACCAAAGATCCAAGGAAAATCATTGAAGATACGATCAAAGGCTCAGCAGTAGTCGAACATTCCTCTCAATGTTCAGACGACCCACAAGCAAAGATTGTTTGTCGCGAGAGCCTGTTCCATGTCAGAAAAATTAAAGAAGCCCTATTCATTCGTCATAATCCCTGCCTCATTAATCAGACCGGGGTCTGCAAAATAAGCACCTGACCCCTCTGCAGCAACATATGTATTACCCTTTCACGTGTACCACTTCATTCTGAATCGCGCTGACGACGGACACGTACGTTCCGAAAGTTTCGCCAATTAAAGCTCGTTGAACAAGGATACAGTATCTTTTCATATTTTTTCATAGTTAGGAGACACCTTGTTACTAATGCCTGTTGCTTCAAAATCATCCTAACAATGGGATTTTCACGTCATTCGAATCTTTGGAAGAGAATAACTTTTCGGCGGTTTTCCTCGAACTTTCTCGGTGAGCTGACTTTTAGCCCATTGAAGTTACAGCAGTACACTTCAATTCGCAGCAAGCTATGCATGTTCGAGCGGTCATAGGCACTCAAATGTGTGTTCTACACCGTTGAGCAGAAACGAATAGATCTCATGAAGACTTCTCTGAACTCTTAGTACCTTTCATGTGTAATACCTAATGGAAAGACAAAATCCTGCCGATATTAACAAAGGATTTGGCGGAATGCGCCGTTCCATCAAACATGAAGCATTATCCACGAGTTGTCAAGCAATATATATTCAAATGCACATTATCCAGTAACATCTATTTGTCTGGCCTCCGTTGATGGCGCGAATGGTCTATTCAACTATGCAATAAATAACTCGAAGAAATTCTGTAAAATATTTATTTTACAGAATTTCCTCGAATCTTCAAGGCAGCCAAAATCAGGGAATAGATTCGTCAGAGCGCCGGCTGAATTCACTGCAAAGCAGCAAACGAAAACAGGTCGCAGATTAATGTTCATTGCTCAATAAAGTGAAACTGTTCATCAAATACAGAGAAACCTCGATTATCCGGACTCCCACTTATCCGGATTAAGCCAGGAGAACAACACGATGCAGTTAAAGGGATGATATCCATGTAATGACGCCGTCAATTTGATGAAAAAACTCATTTTCTTTGTTACAGTAAGTTAAGAGGTTATGATCCTATTGTTTTCCAAGGCTAGAAGTCTCCACATGAGCAAGTTATTCCAATGGCAGCATGAAAACGAGCATGCAGACGAAGAGGAACTAGAACGGACTGCATTTCAATTTTGTTATCGAAAACGCTAAAACCACCCCTTGACAAAGATATGACTTTTGATGAGTGACGGACAACGGTAGTTTTGCCATTTTAGATAACAAAACCAATGAGACGCGTTTCAGTATTTGGATTATGACCTGAAATGATTACAAAGGCAAGAATGCGAGTCGTTGTCCTCTTTGTCTGAAAACTATCCGATATTTTGAAGCCAAGAAACCCAAAAGCGCCTTAAAACAATCGTTGATGGCGGAATTTCTAAAAAATGTCTTCACGTTCAGTTGTACTCGTATTGCTCAGGTGGAGCATTGCAAACGATGATACCTTGTGTACTTCCATGCGCTTGGATCCGCCATGATCCGTCCAACCCAACATATGAATGAAATCTTCGGGCTTAGCATAGGTGAATGTTTCTATTATAAACATCCTTTAAATTAACGGACGTTACTGTAGTTGTGATAATGATAGCCGCTTTCCATAGCACGGTTGACTCCCGTTTTTTGTAGAAACCTTTTATTATGAAGAGAAAAGGGCAACGGCAGAAGGTAGAAACATCGGAGATAAAGAAAACTGAAGGAAGAAGGAAAACACCGGGAAACTGACTTTAAAGGACGATCGCTTTAAAGAAGACTACGACGTGCCTTTGAACATTACTGTCGTTGTTCATTTCGCGCTGTGTCACTGTCTTGGTCGGTCGGTTGGGATGCTCGCTCCTTTGCATGACTGAGTGGGTGGGCGACAGTTGCTTGAGGGGTCAAGCGCAAACCTGATAGTTGATGTTGCCAGACCGGATGGTCGAGCGGAGGAGCTTGCAGGACCACCGACTGACTGGGCAGTTGACATGACTATTACCACTGATGATGGAAGAGGAAACTTCCGAAAGCTTTGCTAAGAAAAAACATACTAACAGGTTCCTACAAAAATGGGAGTCAACCGTGGTATGAAAAGCGAATATTATGAAAAATAATCCCGTCTTTGAAGTATTCACGGCTTGTACCCATTCTTGCGTATTCGTAGTGCCTGACATTAACGGAAACAACGCCCTACCAACGGATGGATTGGCAGTTATTAGGAAAAATCAGAGCACTGAATACTTCAAACATGCCAAGACCCGTTACGAGACACCCGATTTTCAAATAAACCCGTCAAACTAAAAGAAAAAAGAGAAACATATTTACAAGGTCACTAATGCACTGACTTCGAATAGTTAAGCCATCGAGTCTGCAAGCCTGCAAGCCGTGAAATTACAGTACGGTCTCTTGCTTATTCGGCTATTCATTAGCCGGCGATCCCTTCGCAAGTAGACTGGATAATCAAGGTTCCATTGTTCACAATTCAAGTGGTTTCGCCCTGATAATTTGGGAGCACAGTTTCGCGCTATAATTCCAACACAATGTAACATGAAAATGGGATTTCTTGTAACGGGTCTTCTATGTGTCATGATGGAATGTACGGCTTGGTCCCGTTGGAAGTTGAAACCGTGCCTGAAAGTACAGGGGGTCCTCGTTTAACGTCAGGATGCGTTCCTGGAGAAATGACGTTAAGCGAAAACGACGTTAAATGAAATTGACTTTATTATTATTTTGATAGGGGCTGCGGGGGATGCGTTCGCAGCCCGTGATATCAGTGTCAAGATAACTGAGACTTCCGGAGCTATTCCGCCGTGCTCTGCGCCAGCTATAAGTTACCATAAGATATTAGCAAAATAAAAATACGTTTTATTCGGCTCTATTTTCAGTATTTCCGAGTAGCTGAAGTAGTACTGATATTACAGGCTACCAATATAGCCCACCATGCTTATCTGTGCTGCAAAAACCTATCCAGTGTTTGCTGCTGTGTTCAGACGAGCGTCGAACGATCGCCGACGCGAATGATAAGCGGTTTGCATACGCGATAGCGAATGGGACGCGCAGTGACCACGCAGGGGTATGGGCGCGTCCAAGTTATAGCGAACACTTAACCGGAAGAGATGGCCGCATGTCAGCAACCTCCGTGCCCTCGTCAGACTTTGCCAGAGGGCCTCACTGAGTAGGCGCTGACCAGGCTCATCATCCATCATACCCTGGTCTGTGCTGGGCAATCCCATCGTCCATCACAACGTTCCTATTCATTTCCAACTGACAGGTAACCGTAACTACTGGTCAGAGTTACACTAGCCAAATGAGCGAACCTGTCAATCTTTGTGTGTACTGTACTTTTGCGGCCGTTCACGAGCGACGTTATAGCGAAAACGACGCTAAGTGAAACGACGTTAACCGAGGACCCCCTGTATATCGAAAAGAACGACCTACCAGCGAATGGATACGCAGTTATTAGAGAAATGCTTCAGAACACTGTAACCTTCGTAGCTTTCGGAACTATCTTGTTCCGTCTTCAGTGAATGTTAATGGTGGCGTTTATTCCGAAGTTGGGGTGTTTATAGTCTGAGGAGGGATCAGATGGTATGGTGCAACATTTGGTTTTACTGATGTGTGCATTCCCTATGTCGCTGACCTCTACTCATCTATCACGATTCAAGCAGTTGTTATTGCGAATGAAAGGCCTCCTTCATTTGCCTAAGGTGGAATAGGCTCTCGCGACATATTATTTTTGGTCGCAGGTCATGTGAGCATTGAGAGGAATGCTCCACGACCGCGGAGGCTTTTTTGGCGTCATCCATGATCTTTCTTGGATCAAGTGTTTGTGGTTTGGCCTTGCTGTCAGGTCTGAATTCCATTGAGTCTTTGTTCTGCGTTCTTGTACCTGGTCAACGCTGCCAGGTGTTCATGGAACCTGTGAAATAAACTGTTGCCCGTTTCTCCTACACAGGAGACGTGGCAACTGCATCTAATTAAGTAAACGAGTCCCGCTTTCTCCTCGGGTATCCTTATCTTGTCCGACCTAAGAATGGAACGTACATCTAGCGATGAGTTGGAAAATACCCGAAATTGTGGACACGTCCCAATTGCTGCAAGTATTCTCCTATTCCTTAGTAGTATGGGAGGCAGACAACAGGAAGCCGTTCCTTTTCCATGTCTTGGTTCTTAGTTTTTCGAGTCCGGCGTTCTACGATAGAATCGACGAAATATCTCAGGTATCCATTGTCCAGAAAGGTTGTCCAAATGTGTTGTAGCACTTCTTGTAGAAATTCTCGGCCGCAGATCTTAATAGCTCTGTCGACCATCCCACTTACTATTCCTCGCTTAACTGATATTGGGTGATGAGATGTAAAGTGCAAATACCTGTCGAGTGTGCTGGTTTTCGGTAAGCTTTCATTTTGAGCCTGTTCGTTTCCCGAATAACCACACATCCAGGAACGGTAGTTTGTTTTCTGCTTCTCTTTCCATAGTGAACGTGATATCTTCCCGAAAAAGGTTGTTCGGTGCCCTTTTTGATGATCGCGAATGTCATCTGCGTATCGCTTTTATAGCTTAGATATCAAAGCTCTCTGTCCTTGATGTTCGCAGAAAATGCTGTCTTTGACACCTAAGCTATTTAAACGGTACATAGATGACATACTCGCGATCAACAAAAAGGACACAGAATAACCCCTCTTAGAACATTTAAACTTAAGCTCTGTCTTTGATACCTAGGCTATTTAAACGATACGCAGATGATATATTCGCGATCATCAAGAAGGGCACAGAACAACCGCTCCTATAACATTTAAACAACCTTTCTCGGGAAGATATCACGTTCACTATGGAAAAAGAAGCAGAAAACAAACTACCGTTCCTGGATGTGTTGGTTATTCGGGAAATGAACACGCTCACAATGAAAGTTTACCGAAAACCAACACACGCGACAGGTATTTGCACTTTACATCTCACCACCCAATATCAGTTAAGCGAAGAATAGTAAGTGGGATGGTCGACAGAGCTGTTAAGATCTGCAACCAAGAATTTCTACAAGAAGAGCTAGAAGAGGTAGTAATCACGAAAGCTGACAAGGGAAATGTGTTGGTTCTTATGAATCGATCGGACTACGTAGACAAGATCTCTTCCCTTCTCAGCAGCGGGGTCTACAGGCCCCTGGTCCTTGACCCTACTTGCACAGCCCGGAAAGATGCACTACGAATGATGAAGTGCATGATAGAGGAGTCCAAAGACCAGGGACTCAGTAATATCAGCCGAAAGCTGTACTTCACTGGCAATTCCAAATGCCCTGGGATGTACGGACTTCCGAAGATCCACAAACCAGGTGTTAAGTTGAGACCAGTAATTTGTGGCATATATTCGGTCACGTCTGCACTTAGCACATATTTAAAGTCTATTATTCAACCACTCACTGGCAACCGCACTTCGCATGTCACCAAGCACAAAGACTTCTGCATGTCACTACAAAACTTCCACATTGCACCGAATGACATTATCGTCAGCTATGATGTGAAAGACCTCATCACTAGCATTCCCATAGCACTCACACTGAACATTCTCCAACTTTTGCTAGAATCTAACAGTACATTGCACCACAGAACTAAACTAAACCCCTTTCATATAACTAAGTTAGTATTCTTTTGCATGCAAGAAGGAAATTACTTCAGGTTTCAGGACAGCTTCTATGCACAAACCACTGGAGCACCGATGGGGAGCCCCTTATCCCCAGTCGTGGCCGAGGTATTCATGGAACACCTGGAGGAAGTCGCGTCCAGCAGTGCGGCATCACCTGTAGCCCCGAAGTTTTCCAAACGTTATGTCGATGACATTTTCGCGATCTTGGAAGCAGGTAGAGAAGAAGATTTTCTGCAGCATCTTAACCACAGCTTCCCTGGTGTCATCACATTAACGATGGAAAAAGAGGTAAGTAACCGACTTCCTTTTCTTGACGTTTTAGTTTTAAGGGAAGGGAGAAGACTCTCAACGAGAGTGTACGGAAAGCCGACACACTCAGACAGATAACTCCATTTTACCTCTCATCACCCTTTGTCGGTGAAGAAAGGTATTGCTGCGGGAATGATAGACCGTGAGATCACGATATGTGATCCAAAATATTTGACATCAGAAATCAGTCACATTGTGATCACACTCCAACGGAATGGTTACCCCAAACCGTTGGTCGACTCTATCATCAGAAGGAGGTTACAGCAAAACAGAAATATTGGAGTAAACCCGGAAAGAACAGAACCGGTAATAATGATCCCTTATTATCACGGTACAGACGAGCACATACCACAGCTAGGCCGCCTACACCACTTCCGAGTTTACTTCAAATCTGCACAGAATTCGCGGACCATTACAAGGAACAATACGATCAAAGTTCCCTCCGAGGAAAGGCCCGGAGTCGTTTATGAAATTAAATGTAGTTGCCACGCCTCCTACATGGGGGAAACGGGCAACACTTTATTTCACAGATTCCAAGAACACATGGTGGGCCTAAGAAGACAAAAGAACGCGGAGAACCGTCTGAATGGCACCGTTACCCAAAGACGCGGAAGACCACAATCGCTGGACCTCAGAAAGATCATGGAAGGCCTCTGCAGTCGTCGAACACTGCTCTCAGTATTCGCAAGATGTACAAACCAAAATGTTCTGTCGCGAGAGCCAATTCCATCTAAGGCAATTAAAATAGGCTTTCTTTATCATCAATAAAAACTCCATTAATCCCGACAGGGGATGGAGGTCAACGCTGTAAGGAATGCAATTATTAATAAAACTAGCTATTGCACCATACCGTCTGACCTCCCCTCTCAGCCTATAAATACCCAAACGTGACAGTAAACCTACCATTCCCATCGCTGAAGACGGAACAAGAAGGTTCCGAAAGCTCCGATAAGTGTCATTGCTTCTCTCTAATAACTTGCCAATCCGTACGTTGGCAGGGCGTTAGTACCATTTTTCACGAACGGGGACAGTTGGGCGAAGCGCAACGACACAACGACCGATACGCAAATTCAGTTTTACTTCTTCCTCACACCAAAACCACACACACACACCTTCAACCGTAAAAACCCCGCACCTCCTACTATTTCTGATCCTCAGGTCCTTGCCTGAGCACTTACGTTAGGGACACAAAACTGGAACGATACAATTCGTTACACCATTTATAGATAACGCAGACGAACAATCCAAGAATTGCCGTAATAAAGAAAGTATGAAGAACTACGGTCCCGTTAAAAGACACCCCATCTTCTACCACAACCACCGTACAAATCAACCGGACGGCGTTAACAATAAACAACGCCAAAGTAGGTAAATAAAAAAAGACGAGCTTACGTGATCAATCCAAAATTCGGGGATTAAACGCTTCACTAACTTATGGTTACGAAACTGTCTATTTCACGCCAAAAGTGATCAGCAGATATAATTATACCCAGCTTTAAATAAGTAAGAACGATATCCACGTAAGAAGGATCTTGTCGTCTACAGACAGCTAAAAAATAATGTAACATATGTTTTGGAATATGATTAAGAGTTTTTAAAAATATACAGCCACCGTTTTCGCAACTTCTCACGTGCGGTCTTCAAGGGCGCAAAGTTAGCGACCTATATTCGTTGTAGACCGGCAAATTTATCATTGTCTGCTCGAAGTGCGAATTCAGATGCCAACGAAAAGAAACGTAACATTTACTCAAATAAAAATAAAACAAGCACGGCTGATAATGTATTGACAGTATACATATTGGATCAACGGTAGTCACATATCAACCGCGCCAGAGCCTGTAGAACAAGTACATAATGAGTAATGTAACTAACATGCCAACGAAGAGGATTTTCATATCCTCATCTGAACGACGCTCTATGAATCGCATTACTGTTCCTGAAAGTCCCAAGTGGTTCCCAATATCTAACACTTTGGTCCGAATTCCCTTCAGTGAAAACCCCTGGTTGCGTAGATTCTCTAAACACTGGAAAGTGCAGATTCGAAAATGGGATATTACAAATACGACTTACCCAAAACGGACCGGCCTGTATCAATCATGCTATCAACATTCTTATGAACGGAACGCAATTTAGAGTTGTGAACAGCGGCAGCGTCGTCCAGATATATGCATGTCGCTTCATTGGGGGTAAACCGGCGACTGAGCAATTCCTCACGTTCGTTTTTCTTCTTCCAATCCATTAACAAGCGATTCTGTATAACGCTCAACGCGACCTATAAATCATACGTTTCCATTGTTAAGCCGTATGTCGCTAATTCGGGTAATAGCAGAAGCATGCTCTTACTTTCACATGATCGCAGTCGTACCTCAACTGCTCGACCAGCTGCTTCGCATACTTCTTACGGTTAACCGGCTGATTTTCACACATTAAGTCGAGCTTGTCGCAATTTGACGCCACCTTAAAGAAGGATGGCAACTTGCACCATTGGGAAAAAGCGACGAGTACAACAAACGTCTTACGGTTTCGAGTTGTTGAACGATGGCGGATTCAAGGGTAGCCGCCGCCGCTTGGTCGTTCACATTTTCTAGCTGCGCCACCCTTTGATGGACTTGTTGTATGACGCTGTTGGTCTCCAAGTAAAGTGCGTCCATCCTTCCGCGCTCAGGAATATACGGAGCACCGAAGACGCATTACAGACTGCATGAAATACTCGCATGATCAAGTTGGGGAGTAAAGTATCGTCGAAATAATTTACCGACAGCTCATCCGCTTCCGATTGCGCATGCCACGACGTTTAAAGAAAGCAGCGTTCAAAGAATCAGTACTTCAGTAGGAAACAAGTGTCATTATTACTCATGCTAACTGCTTTATTTTACAGCAGCAAAAGGTTTATTCTTAAACAAGGAGTGCACACTTGTGAAATAAGTTGAATTATGTCCCACATTTGGCAATTGTCGCTTAAGAACCCTGCAGCACTCACACAAAACCCATGATATCACTGACACAACCTACCTATCAGTTATGTCATTGGGAGTACTTTACGTTGGGCGCAATGGCCACGGGTAATCAAAACATGGTGGAGCGGTCGTATAAATCCGTATTCGGTACGTAATTGCGTTTTGTGCGAATACTTCTTTTTCCGGCATTTTCTGGGAAACTGAAAATGCGTTTTACTTCACCCCGTTTGGATGTCAAGATTTTCCGTTTGGCTTTTCCTTAGCGAATTTTGCTTTAGTGGGAAATATTCCGTACGATGCGAGCGAGGAGAGTCTTAGGGAGCTGTTTTCACAGGTTGGGCCAGTTGCCAGCGTTCGGTGAGTGATTTATGAAGAGTAGCGTTGTTTGACGGATATGTGTCCTATTGAGGCTGGTCTTCGACCGTGAAACGGGCAAACCTAAAGGATATGGCTTTTGCGAGTTTCTGGATAAGGAGACGGCAATGAGTGCTCAACGAAACTTAAATGGAATTGAATTTCATGGACGGCAACTTCGCGTGGATGCGGCCGTTGGTGAGCGCAGCAAAGAAGAGCTCCAGCGTACAGTAGTCTGCTTTTAATCTGCCTTTTAACAATCAGTTTTTCTCAGAATTGCGCACCACTTTTACGGATAAGGAGGATGAAGTATTTACTACGTACTGTGCCCTGTCCAATTTTTTTGGGTTGAGCAATTGCAGAGTCCATATGGACCGGAACAAGATCCTGAGAAAGCTCCACATGAAGTCACTCGTATGGTAATGCAGTTGCCTCCTGAGCAAATGTTCGAGCTACTGAAACAAGTCAAGGTACTCGCCGTTGCATTTGTTGGTTGTTCAAATTGATTCTTTAGGTTTGTATTGAAACTAATGTAAGTGAGGCAAGAAATATGCTGCTCCAAAATCCGCAGTTGGCATTTGCATTTCTCCAAGTGCTTATATGTGTTCGCCACTTGGACTTGCAAGATGCGCTTAACATAATTTCCCTGCAACCTGTTGCAACGATGCCCCAAGTAAGACCGCACTCATTGCGCGTTCAACGCTTTGGAAAAAGCCCCTTTAGACAACAGAGGTGCCGGTAACGCATCCTACTGGAAAAGTCCCTCTTTTACCAACAACCTTCCTCCCGCAGCCAGTTGGCATGGTTCCCGACAATGTTCGGAATTTGGAAGCTACCCAAACTGCTATTCCAGCAAACCAAGCACCGGAACTTCCAGTAACTCAGCCTGTGCGTGCCCCACTGCTTGGCACGGTAGCCAGCCCTTACGGCGCCCAGTTTCAAACCACTGTCCCACCAGGATGGCCGATTAGCAGACCTCAGCCTACCATAGTAACTTATTGAATTTTAATTTTTTTCACTATTAATATTTATCAAATCTCGTAGCAAGCTGTTTCTCCCGCAATGGATCCGGAAAAGGTACCTAAATGCTTGACGTTTCGCGCTTACGATAACTGTTATTCAGAGTGCTCTTATCGCGCAACTTATGCAATTGACCGACGAGCAAATATCCGCCCTGCCGCCCGACCAGCGCCAAACGGTTACCCTGCTGCGACAACAGTTTCGAGGAGTTCCGCATATGTAGATTGTTGGTTTAACGTTGCATTGTACTATTCAGCGTTTACAAATAAACGTGTGACCGGTTTGCGCGGTCTTGGATGCATGTAACAAAGATTTCATACAAGGAGCAAATAAAATTTCGCTGTTAGTCCCAGTCCTAACATAGAGTACCTGCGCATATTTGTGGTTTACTGTATTTGCTCTGAATTTCTCCCACAAGCTGCGCAGATTCCCGGGAGTTAGTCTACAACAATGCCGGACTACCTTGGTGACGACATGCGAAAGGTGAAGAAAACCGACGAAGCAGAAGAAGAAGTTAAAGGTATTTTTGCTCCAGTTGCTCCACTTAGGCATTCATTGACCTCTGGTCTTAGACTAACATTTGTTTGTTAAAAAATGGAATTCTCGTACTGAGACTCCTTATGCAATTGCGGGAAGGAGTGGATAGGCATGTTTAACAAAACTTGCTTTTTGTTTAGCGTTGGACGAAGGGGACATCGCCATTCTGAAATCATATGTAAGTTTGCTATCCTGTTCTCCTGGAAGCTAATGGAAGAAGTTTTCAGGGCCAAGGTCACTATTACGACGCCCTGAAGAAAACTGAGGAAGACATTAAGGATTGCTTAAAGCGAGTCAACGAATTGACCGGTAATGTGCACTTTTCGTTTGGTCCAGTGCGCGCAGACAAATTTGCTCTAAACTTACGCTTGTAATTTTGTCTAAATTTCTGACTTAAAGGGATCAAAGAGTCGGACACAGGGTTAGCGGCAGCCGCTCTGTGGGACCTCGCGGCAGACAAGCAGACACTTCAGCAGGAGCAACCGTTGCAAGTGGCGCGATGCACAAAGATAATTCCTGGCGAGGGGGATGAAATGCGGTATATCATCAACGTAAAACAGTTTGCCAAATTCGTAGTCGAATTGGCAGATCAAGTTGCACCAACTGATATTGAGGAGGGAATGCGAGTTGGGTAAGAATTTCAGTGGCGTCGCTTGCCTATGCCTTGTCGTTTTTTAGGGTGGATCGCAATAAGTACCAAATCCACCTTCCTCTTCCTCCTAAGATCGATCCTACTGTTACTATTATGCAGGTACCTAATTTTCAATGCCTCTAAAATTGGGAAATTGCTGTTGCTTCATTTAACGATACAACGGAGTTCCCCTTTGTAGCTATGCGTATATTTTCGTTTGTACTTCCGTTTGTAGGTTGAAGAAAAACCGGATGTTACCTACAACGACATAGGAGGGTGCAAAGAGCAAATTGAAAAGCTCAGGGAAGTGGTGGAAACCCCTCTACTTCATGTAGGTTAGTCACGTTGGTCTTCCTGCTCATGTTGGCTTCGTTTCAGCCGGAGCGTTTCGTCAATCTTGGTATTGAGCCGCCGAAAGGTGTTCTACTATATGGACCGCCGGGAACTGGAAAGACCTTGTGCGCACGTGCTGTGGCCAATCGAACGGATGCTTGCTTTATCCGAGTGATCGGCTCTGAACTGGTGCAAAAGTACGTAGGTGAAGTACGTATGCCCATGCAGACACGTAGAAAGCTGATAATTATGAATGATATCGCTTTGGCAGGGGGCCAGAATGGTAAGAGAACTTTTCGAAATGGCCCGCGCAAAGAAGGCATGTTTGATATTCTTCGACGAAATTGATGCAATAGGTGGGGCCAGGTTTGATGATGGTGTTGGCGGCGATAATGAAGTCCAACGTACCATGTTGGAGTTGATTAATCAACTGGACGGATTCGACCCTCGCGGCAATATCAAAGTCCTAATGGCAACCAACCGACCGGACACATTGGATCCGGCTCTTGTTCGTCCCGGACGCCTTGACAGGAAGGTTGAATTCGGTTTACCGGATGTTGAGGTAGTAAACTGCGCAGCTCTTATAAACGTTGCTCATATATTTTGTATCAGGGAAGGACGCATATTTTTAAAATTCACGCTCGACAAATGAGTGTCGAACGTGACATCCGCTATGATTTGCTGGCCCGGCTGTGTCCGAATTGTACAGGTATTTTGGCTTATATAGGCGCGACACTTCGTGCGCTTTGCATTGGCTCCATTTCAGGAGCAGAGATAAGAAGCGTTTGCACAGAGGCAGGAATGTTTGCTATTCGTGCGCGCAAGAAGGTAGCCAGCGAAAAGGACTTCCTCGAGGCGATCCAAAAAGTAATCAAAGGTTACGCGAAGTTTAGCGCAACCCCAAGGTACTTGACGCATAACTAATGGAACATTCAGCCTCGTCTTGGTACCAAAAAATTGCTACTGTTCAATTTTGCTTCAGACGGTAATCTGTTCTTTATGCGCGAATGTTCATTTTCAATGCGAAGGTTAATAAACGTGTTGGTGCTTAGTTTACTGAGGAACATCAAAAGTGAGTGAATAAGGCTGTAGATTGAGAGCACTCGAGCATCGGCTACGAACGGGCGTGCAGACAAACACACTATTATCAACGCTATCACCTAGCGGAATGAGTATCTAAGCAGAATATGATAAGGGGATAAGTATTCCGGTTTGCATCATCCGTGTTTGGCTGATTTTGCCCCAACATTCTCCTCGAAGTGGGCATTTGCAACTGTGCTTCCACTTCGCTTACCCCGAAAAGCATATCCTTGAAAACTTTGTGGCGGGCTTGACTTAAGGGCTTTGTAAGAATATCCGCTGGGTTCTTGTCGCTTGGAGTGTACACGGGTTCAATTGTACCGTCTTCAACTCTCTCTCTCGCACAAAGTGGTACCTTATCGAAATGTGCTTTGTTTGGGTTTTATCGACCAGATTGTTCGCATGCACCAACGCAGCTTGGCTGTCGCAATACACTTTTGTAGAACCAGCCACTATTCTGCGACCATGTTCAGTACATTCGAGAAATCCTTTGATCCAGGTTATTTCTCTTCCGCATCCACTGAGTGCTACTTATTCAGCTTCCGTTGTGCTCAGTGCAATAACAGTTTGCTTTGCTCTTTTCCATAACACAGGGGCTCCAGATAAGAGTACTATGTACTCCGTCGTACTTTTCCTACTGTCGACACAGGAAGCCCAGTCTGCGTCAGTGTATGCCGTCAACGGTTCACTGATTGGACGGTACGTTATTCTTAGCTCTTTCGTCTGTTTCAATTAACGTAACATTCGCTTGGCTGAGGTCCAATGCTGCTCTGTTAAACTGCTGCAGTATTGAGACCGCTTAGCGACGACGAAGGAAATGTCTGGTCTCGTCCTTTGAGCTAAATACAGTAAGCTAACGATTAGTTCCTTATAAGGCGAAAGAGTTGGGACAGAAGTTTTATAGAATTTGCAGTATGCTTGCACAAAATGTACACAGGCCTACCGTTAACGGATCTTATCGCAGTTGCCGCTTGCTTACCCGCGTCTGATTAACACATTTATCTCGAACATGCGCTCATGGCGAGTAACCACTGTTCTCCGTTACGTTGACGCTACAAATTCCATGTCTTTGAGTAATGCACTGTAATGTCTGGGCCCAAAACACGTTCTTTATATGCACTTCGCAAACACATACTTCGTTCGTACTCTCTCTCTCTCTCTCTCACACACACACAGTATATCGGAGATCGAGGATCGTTGTGATAATAATTGGTTTCAACCGCTATAAATTGTACTACACATAGCTCCCTCGCCTGGAAAAACTCGTACCGTGCTTGAAAAAATGTAATCTCGAAAACGAGAAGGTGGGCGTCTTTGCCTATCAGGATTTCGTCGTTGTTTCGTCACCTTGTCATGCGATACACTTGATTCAGGCGCGTTGTCTTCGATCACATTTTCCGTATGCATCTCGCTTCTGTTGGTGTTCTTATTGTGTGCGGTTGCAGTCGATTGACGTGTACGATTTTGTGCGTGCCGTTGTCTCTGCGCACCTTCACAGTTGTAGGGCATAACATTTCAACTAATGACCAGCCTTCTTGCCACTGCAGTTGTATTTACTGCGTCTGGGGAACCACTGATAAACCTGTGTGCCAGGGGCGAATTCAAGTCTGCAAGCCGCTCGAAAGTCGTAGTGATACTGTTGTTGCTCTGATGCAGCAGTTTGGTGTTTCTGAGCGAATGCCTCTAACCTGAGCATAGTTTCTTGCAGACTTGCGGACCAGTTGTTGACTGAATAATGCCACGGACTCTGTAACGCTGGGACTATCGGTAGAACCTTGGGATGTCTGCCGAACATCACCGTGAACGGTGTGTTACCGGTCGACGTGTGCCTAGAGGTGCAATAGGCGTACAAGAGGAGGGAGAGATATTCTTCCCAGTAGGACTCGTTGCGTACGTACGTTCGAAACATCTGTAGCAACGACCTGTTCGCTCTTTGTACAAGTCCATCGCTTTGGGGATGGTATGGGGTTGTCCGCGTCTTCTTCACTCCAAATGAGCGGAGTACGTGATGCAGTAGGTCGCTTTCAAAGTTAGCGCCTTGATCTGAATGCAAAACAGTTCGAATCCCCATACGACAGAAAACTGCTGTTAGCTCGCGGGCAATAGTGGACGCCGTCAGGTTTTTTAAATGGATTGCTTCCAGCCATTTCGTGGAGTAATCTTGCACAACAAGCAGATACTTATGGCCTTGAAGGCTTAGTGGCACCTCAGGCACGTCTATCCCAATGCGTTCCCATGGTCGTCCGACAGGGGATGATGGCTGCAAGGGAGCAGGTGGGGTGAGCGGAAGCTTTGCTCGTTGGCAATCAGTGCAGCTTTTGCAATAACTTTCAACATCCTTCGACATACGTGGCCAATACGCCATTGCAGCTAATTTTGCTAGCGTTTTTGATACTCCGAGATGTCCTGCAGCGCAAACATCGTGAGCATCGCGAAGGAAATGGTGTCGAAGTCGACTGGGGTCGACTAGTACCCGAATAGTTTCTCTTGCGTAATGTGGTTGCAACGTACGGACTACAATACCGTCGGTAGCGTTCAATTGACGGCGTACTTGGCGCAGTCGTCGGAGAATCCCAAATCTTCTTTTCAACGGAATGTTACCTTCTAACGCTTCTTTAACGGCACGTAACATAGGGTCCCGCTGCTGTTCCAGACGCAATGTTTCCATACTAATGTCCGGCGCGATTGACGTAGCAGCGCATATATCCTCAATCCTTGACAGTGCGTCTGCGTTGGCGTTGGTATGGCCTGGGCGGTACTTGATGACATAATCATACTCCGGGATGTCTAAGGCCCAACGGGCCAATCAACCCTCCATCTTTTGCGCTGCAACCCATTGCAAAGGGGCATGGACGTTGAATATTGTGAAGGATCGGCCCAAAAGGTAATGGCGGAAGCTCTTTAGGGCGAACACGATCCTTAAACACTTTTTTTCAATAACGCTATAATTTCTTTCACTTCTCTTTAAGCTGCGGCTCGCGAAAGCGACGACGCGGCCCTGCTCTTCCAGTACGACTCCAAGGATAGTGTCACTTGCATCGGTCATCAATTCGAATGGTCTATGGAAGTTCGGCGGTGTAAGAAATGGAGCAGTCGTCAAGCGTTTCTTTAAGTGGTCGAATGTAACTTGACAAGTATTCGTCCACTGAAAGGCAGTACCTTCTCGAAGCAAATTGTATAGTGGCTCTGAAATGGTGGCGCAACCTGCAACAGAACGTCTGTAATAGAACGTTAGTCCGAGGAACCGTTTTAGAGCCTTTTTATCTGATGGCACTGGCCATGATTCTATGGCAGCTACCTTGGATGGATTACGAGCGATACTGTTAGCCGAAAACACGTGGCCTAAATATTGTACCGCGGTTACCCCTATACTACATTTCGATCCTCTGAGCGTCAGGCCCGCATCTGCTAATTTGCAGCACGGCTTGTAAATCTAAAGCATGGGTTCGATGGTCCAGTGAAAAGATAATAATTTATCAAGAAAGACGGCGGCGAAGTCGAGACGTTCAGGCGTTCAGGATGGTATCCTTCATTCGTTGAAAGGTGCTCGGGGCACCAGTCAGCCGGAATGGCATTCTTTTAAGTTGTTACAGACCCATGCCAGGTCCTGGGGAGAATGCCGTTCTCTCCACATCCTGTAGGCTCACTGGGATTTGCCAAAATCCGCTTTGCATGTCCAGGGTCAAGAATACTTTCGCGTCGGTGATTCGATCAAAAATATCATCAGGCAAGTGCAGTGGATAGGCGTCTTTTCGTGTCCGTTTATTTAGTTCGCGGTAGTCAACGCATATTCGTACTTCACCTGACGGCTTCAGGGTGTATACCGCAGGTGCCATCCACGAACGGTTACTACGTTCAGTAATTCCTTGATCCAACGTGGCTTGCAGCTGTCTTCTGACCTCGGCTTGAAAGCGTTCTGTGATGCGACGTGGAGCGATTTTAACAGGGGGACCGCGAGTCCAGATTTTATGCTCGGCCAACGTAGTGGTACCCGGGATTGTCGTGAAGACGAGGGCAAAGCGTCGGATGGTATCTGCGTACTGTTGAGGACAAGTTGGCAGGTCGTGTTCTGACGGTCGACCGTCCGTAAACGGTATGACATTGTTGGCAAGGGTATCTTCTTCCTCATCAGGGTTGGATACCGACCCGACACGGCAAGTGATGGAAAACGGTGTTGGTGGTGGACGACGAACAACGTTTCCACCATTTGGTGCAGCATGATTGGCACAGAAACGATGTTGTAAATAAATTGTAAAGTGTCGCTTCAAGTTGCGAGTCTAGCTTACCGAACAACGACATTTAGCTCCTACAGCTGAGGCTATACTCCCAACTTCTTAGCTCATCTCCAAAGTAAAGTGACTAATTACGGGGTAAAGCCCGCAGCTGGATAGTGTGGCATCCCAACTAGACCGCTTAGCCTCGAAACTAGGGGCGCAAACCGGCAGCTTAGAGCAAAGATGCGTGAGCGAGAGATCAGCTAAAAGATTGGGAGTAAAGCCTCAGCAGTAAGAGCTGAATCTCATTGTTCGGCAATACATACACACAACTTGGCGCAAAACCTCAATTTGTTTGCCGCATCGTTTCTGTGCCAGTCATGTACGAAATCATTGGGTACTCATCTGCCCGACGGCTTTCTGTAACCAGCAGCAATAATCAAGTTCACAGCCGCAAAGGCACAGTGGGTCCGCCAGCGCCTAGCCTTAGTCCGAAATATAAAGAAAGCGTGGCCCGTACATCAATCGTCAACGGGAGATCAGCGCATGGCCATAGTACGGACAAAATAAACGGTCGTAATCAAGTTCCTGATTACAGTAGGGTATCGGGCCGATGGGAAAAAGACCGTCATATTTCAAAGGCGCAACGACCACACGGTACCTACAATGAAATGTTTTCGCCCATTGCTGCTGCTCGTTTGCGTTCCTAAAGAAGGCGAACTTCATAAACAACTTGTTTGGAAGTAGCAAAGCTACGGAGAGCAACCGCCGCGCATTAGCACCCAGCGACAACATTCGAGTGACTCACCGTCGGCTATTTCCTCCGTCTGAACTTTTTGCCCACTATTTGTTTAACCCTTCGAGCGGCGGCGGCTGCGGCAGCGATGACGACCAGTCGCTGTTCAACGCTATCACATATTGCTAAGTAACTGCCAACTTTGCGTCGTCAGTTGTCGACGACCAGTCTCCGCGCTCACTCTTCGTTGCATTGCTTTTCAACGGAGCAGCAGCATCGCGCTGTGCCGGCAGATAGGTGCTATTCATATTTTCGCTCCGTATACTTCTTTGGTCACCCAATGGGCAAAGCAGTTTCACTGTTGCTCCTTATCGTTTCCTTCTGCGGAACGTACGCGGAAACGTTGGACGTCGGCGATGAGGTAAGGGCGGACACCGTCTGCAACGCTTCTAACGCCATTGGGAACCAAAGGTGCCGGATGTACGCGGAAAGGACGTGAAAATATTTGAATTTCACCAATTGGAGAAAGGTGAACGAGGATGTCGGATGCTCACTTTTCAATGGTAATACGTCTTGCAGATCACGCTTGCAGTTTGATCAGATGCAGCGAGGACGAAGTTTGCGCCCTGTTGGACAACGTCGCTCTATGCATGAATCGCCGTACGGCGAACCACATGTGAGAAATGAAATAGCGGGAGATTGGCCATCACCATTTGGTGCCCACATGTTTTAAGCCTTCGGAAAGCGGAAGGACGAAGCACTGCCAAATTGCTGCCGCCAAAGAAGCGCACGAGCAAGTATGCGAGCAGACCGGCGTCCACGTCCTTTCGATCGGTGCACGCCTCCAGGAAGCACAAGAATGCCGGCACGGCGCCTAAGATAGACGACTTTGATGGAATGCAACACTTCGCGCCTAAGCATATTGAGGATTACGATCAAGGTGAGTTTGTCAACGCTTCAGTGCTGTGGTGGTTGTCGGAACGTCCTCAAAGCGAGCGTTGAACCGTTGCCGCATCAACACTGAAGACGTAATGCCGTTTCTTGTCTTCAAGCAAATCCTTTCGTTCGTTTCCTTTTCTACCGCACCTCTATAAGCAACATTCATTAGGGACACGTCGCAAATGCTTTCCCCATTGCATACTCGTTTACTCTTGCTTTTGGTTCCGTTCACACGTTGCGCTGAAACGACAGTTGCGACTGGCTTGACTGTTGGACCTTTCGCAGTGGGTGCTTGTTAGTTTCGTTACGAACGTTATGATTACGGTAGCCCGTTTGTTGATGCCAAACCTTGAAATCACGCAACGAACGCTCTGCTAGCCAGCTCGCAGCTGATTCGACAGAGGATTCCGCGGTTGACAATGGAACAAGTAGGTTCCGAAAGTTCCGCTCAATCCGTACGTTTCGTTTAGTTTTGCTTTCCCGATAAAGTGGCTGTAACATTAACGGGCAGAACGTCTGTTGCGTGATTTCCAGTTTAACGTACAACTCTTTGGCAAGCGGCCTAAGACCATTAAAGTCCTCGGGAGGAAGTTACGATGATTGGGAAACGTTGAATAGTGGAAATCCGAAATGCACACTTACCCAGCCTTTTGTTTGCATCTACAACTTTCGTTTGTTCGTTCAGCGTGCACCGAGAAACAGTTGGTTACCATTGAAGACCTGCTGGTCAGATGGTTCACCTCGCTGCGAATGCAGAGCACCAATGCCGAAGCCGTATCACTGCCCAGTAAGTAGGGGGTAGCGCGCTCCGGCGTCCAGCCGCTCTCGAAAGGGGTCCCATTGAAGAGCATCACTTGCGCTGCCAGCCGGATGTCGGTTGGATGTTCGTCCAGCTGGACGGCAACGGCGATGGTCACTTGGAACACGACGAGCTGTACACTCTGGACCATGAAAAGTACAAAAACTGCATTCACCACTTTCTCGACCAGTGCGACCTGAATCAGGATGCCCTGCTGTCGGTGGACGAATGGTGCGACTGCTTCGAATGGGCCGGACGAGGTAGGCGGTGGAGGCAAACCCTAAAGAGAAGCGTTCGCGCTTACGCGCCGTCGCGTTTAGAAAGAGAGGAACCGCCTTGCCACGCGGCCAGACGCCTAACGGACCCTCACCTAATCGGTAGGCAATGGCCGTTGCATGCTCTCTTCGATGGAATGCAACGTTGCGTCTTATGTGCAGGATCCTTCATGCCGGAATGCAATGTCGAAGGCTACTACCGCCCGGAGCAGTGCCACGGCGACCACTGCTGGTGCGTCGACAAGTGGGGTCGGGAATTCGACCATTCGAGAACTATTGGCCACGCCGATTGCGGCCAATACTGTACTGCTCGATCTGCCAGTTCGGCGATCCGGTTTCATCGTATTTTCTTTCCAGCTGACCATATCTCGTCAACAAACGACGACAACAGCGACGATGACGACGACGACAACGGTGACGACAACAACAACAACACCGAAGACAATGCCGCTTAAACTTTAATGATCAACACCCCACAGCATGACATTGATAAATACATTGCTATTAGTTATGAATATACATGTAGAAGGTTACTGTTACCCTTGCATACTTGAACACATCAAAACCGCACACACTATGGATGATAAGGAATAAATAGGGGTACTAGGGTTTCACGCAGATAGTGTGTTAGGGTAAATAACAAATAGATACATGCGTTGTGGAAGAAGAAGCAATGTCCTTCGTGTCCACGCAAGAGACGGACGAGGGATGACAAGCGCAGCCGTCGGTGTAATTGCTTCTTCCGTGTTTCAACAGCGAGCCCATGGAATTGAACCTATCGGTTCACGTAGTGCGTATAGCCCATTTCGTCCATTTGGACTACTTGAACGTTGCCAACGTTCTCTCCCATCTGCAAGGAACGACCCATTGGGTTCAGGTATTGAAAGGATCGGCTAAGGCGCGCCTACCTTGAACTGGGCGAGCTCGGTGCCCGGCGGCAATTGAACGTACTGGATTTGTCCTTGCTGAAGACCAGCCTGCAGCGCCCCTTCGTCATTCAAGAACAACACCTGAAGGGAGGAAAAGAGGCGCTTCTGAATGATTGGTTCCCGCAAAAGCGCGCTTACTTGATATGGTTGACTGCCGTCGGATACGTTAGCCGGCACGAGTTGTCCCAACAGCGAAGGATCATCCGTCAACCGGACGTATATGTTGCCTGTAAGATGTTTGATATTAAAACAAAACAACATCGCAATGCAAAGACGAAAGGAAGGGCTCGCCTGATTCGCCGGACGGACCGGCCACCGCCGCCTCGTCGGTTTCCTCCCTTTGCTCCATGCTCCTTTCGACGGTGAACTGCTGCAAGGCGGCCGGATGGCATCGTACCATGTGAGCGTGCAACGCCGTACTCTTGCAAAAGCGCTGCTCGCAAAAGCGGCACGGCAAACGCTGGGAAAAGTTGTGATGACGGTACAAGTGACGTAACGCCTGCTCTCGGTCGGCGAACTTCTTAGAGCAGAAGCAGCAGCGTGGCTGAAACGATGACGACCGTTTCGTTTCGCCTGTGGCCGCCTTGGGTGCCTCAACCGCTTCCTGCGAGGCGCCAATTGCTTCGTGGCTCACAATCATCTCGGGGCGCGTCGAGGCAACGCCGTGGGCGCTTCTCAGATGGGCTTTCGCCTGGCCGACGGTGGCAAACGTTTGATCGCATATCAAGCACATGTAGTTGAGGCTGGTCATATGGCGCCATCGATGGATGATCAAGGATCGCTTGTCGCGGAACTCCTTGCCGCAAGCGTAGCACAGCTCCTTGGGTCCGCGAAGCATGTGATTGCGTCGCGTGTGGTTGCGCGCCAGCAGAGGGCACGGGAAGCGCTTGTCGCAGATGGCGCACTTGGTCGGCAGTGAGGGGTGCTCCTGCATAAGGTGTTGAGTCAGCGAGTTGCGGTCGGTATGAATTTGAGCGCAAATCGGGCAAGTCAAAATGACAATGCCGCAGTGGGCGTCCTTGAAGTGGGCGTGCAACTGGCTAAAGCCGCAGTATGACATGGCGCAGTCTTCGCATTGGTACAACGAATTGGACAATTCGTGGAACATCTCGTGTCGCTTCAGACAGTCGACCGTATTAAACTTTTTGAAGCACGTTTGACAATAAAGCTGATTGACGTCGTGCTTCTTCAGGTGCTCCTTCAAACCGGCGGCGGTCCAATATCGCTTCCTGCACAGCCGACACCTATACTTCTTAACAGCTTGGTGCGACAGTGAATGGTCGTCGCGCTGCTCCTTGGTGGGAAATCCTTGGCGACACAGTTGGCAACGGAATTTGGTCGCATCCTTATTTAAAACTTGCTGAATGGTCGACATTGACATGCACATAAATTCAACGGCATCGCCTTCTTTCAGTCCGTTTTGCGCTTCCGCTTCTTTGGGCATGTGGACTTTGCGTTTTTTCTCCGATGGTTCGCTGATGTCTTCATCCTGCTTCTTAGGGGACCGGTGCTCTACTGAATGAATGGAAGCGGCCACCAAATTGTTGGTCTGTTCTTCGCAGGCTAAGCAAAGTATGCTATCCGGTTTGCTAAGAGTAACTTCTTCGTCCACCTCTTCTTCGCCCTCTGGTTCCACGCCCAAAAGTGAATAGGCGGTTTCCTCTTCGGGCAAGCGTCTCTTTCGCTTTGGCTGAACGTCCAATTCGTCCTCCATTTCCAACTGGGTGCTGCTGATGAACTGGCACTCGTCGGCTTGACGACCCAACGTTGGCTTAGTCGTAATGGCGCGCCTTTCGCCAGTACCGCCAACAGACGAGCGTTCCTTCGGCGCGATGGTGGTTCGCTCTTGAGCGCCGCTGGCCTTAGTGAACGTGAAACCGCGGCGACGGTTCAAACAGTTAAGAAAGTGCCGGGAGCGAACCAGACGATTGGCGAACTGCCGAGGACAAGCATAGCATCTAAAGGGTCGTCGCACAAACGGGACACACAGTTGGGCCTTCTTGGCAGTGGGCTTATGCCGTAGGACGTGGGTTGCCAGTTCGTCCTGGCAGAAGAACTTTTCACTGCAAAAGCCGCAGGAAGCAATGAACTCCTCATTTTCGTCGTCCTCCAAGTCGGATTCAACGCCCGACTCGGTGAACACGCTGCAATCGTCGTCCGATATGCCCACCTCCTCCTCCTCGGCTATGGCGTCCAGAAAGTCGGTCTCCTTGCTGCGGATATCATTGATCTGCACTTCTTTGATTTCGAAACCTGAGCGCAAAACGTACACACACCGCAACGTGTGAAACAATAACGCTCCTCACCGTGATTTTTGTGCTCGCGCATATGCGCTCTGTAAGCCACAAATCCGGCCCTGGTCGAGTCGAACCACTGCCAACAGATTTTGCACTGCCGATGGCGGTGCATGCGTATGTGATTTTCGTAGGCTTTCCGATTCATCAGCACGCAACCGCAGTATTCGCACACCTGCGGACGACCCGTGTTCGATGTGCCGTGGACGAGCTGTCGATGGTTGAGCATCTCCACATGGTCGCTGGAGCACGTATCACAACAGCCAAATGTAGAAGCGCCTAAGTCAGAAAACATATACACTTCTTAAGATCTAAACAGCAAAGCTAATGCTTCGTAGTACACTAGAACTGACGCGAACACATATAGTCAGGTTTCGCATAAAAGGATAGCACATGACGTGACCTTTGGTAAACGATGTACAAATTCACAAAAGACCCCAACAACGCAACTCTACAAGCAATACGCCACTCTGCTTCCGGGCCAATGAACAGATGTGTAGGAAATGTTCGATGCTGGCACGCCGTTTGAGCACTTGCCAATACAAACACACAGCGCATAGGGAGTACCGTGACATCAGTTCGCCCAAATTAGAGGATATCTATATAAAACCTATTACTATTATAAAATTATAAAGAAACTAGTGATTTCAATGTAAGGTATCCTATCTACCGTGCCACGTAGTCATTGGCCAAATATTTCCCATTTCCCTGTTGCAGCTTGAAATAATCTTTTGTTCATCTTGTTTAGCAATAGAAATGACAACTGGGGTCATGCGCAGATATACGCATACAAATGTATAACAAATAGTCTGTCCCTTTATGATGCTATCATTTGAATGCTCGATCGCGAATTTCTTTTTGAATTTCTTCTTCTCGTTGGAAATCAAAATGTGTCTGAAAATATATCGAAAACAACGCCCTACCAACGAGTGGAAGGGCAGTTACTACGGAAATGTCTCAGAACGCTGTAACCTCTCTCGTAAATTTTGTAGATAATCATACAGGTAGACCCCGCTTAACGTCGTAGATGCGTTCCTGGAGATGCGACGTATAACGAAACCACTTGTGCCACTATACAGACAGTAAACGAGGGAGTTTTGTTCCGCCGGTATGTTTATAGCCAAAGAAACATTACTTAGCCCTTGAAAATTGACGCATTATACCTCTAATTTTAAGCACTGAAACAAGTACGCATTCCAAGCACCCTTAAGATAATGTTGTTCCATAAGGGGGCTCCCTATGGAACAATACCAACTCCTATAAAAATTAGATGATCGTTTAATCAAGCTTTGGTGAACCTGCTCCCTGATTTGCTGGGAGATACAAAAAACCATCCAAAGTTCGTTGCCCCGCGCACGTTTTTTCCTCTGTTCATATAATTCCCCACAGCATTCGTATCCGCTCATTATTATTCTGCTTGCTTAAAAGCTTCTCCATTTCTTCCATTGTCTTACTTCTCTTACCAGTTAAGGTGCTAGCTTGACAGACCTTATGGTTTGGATGCAATATTCAATCTTCTCAGCGTTACTACAAACCGTTCGTACAGTAGTTGGGGCGGGGGATGAACCAACACCTTTTGCAATATCCACACTTCATTGTCCAACAGCAGATTTCTGTGTAACTTACACAATTTTGTCACTAATGTCACTCCTTTTCTTTCCTCATTGCAGGCGCACACGTCAGGGGTAGACAGTGAACGTTTGGCACTCATTAGAACAAAGATAAATGTAGCAGTAAGTGTTCACAAAATAATAGATGACAACATATACCTGCGACCACAAAGGAGATCAAAAATAAACACGTTAAAACCAAACCGACAAAAATACTATCCCCATCACATACACTATATAACAGCTAGTAGACAGAACCTGAGTGCTTCTTGTAACGTGCCAGTCTTCTCCATAACCGATGTATAGCGAAACAACGTAAAGCGTAAAGATCGTTCCGAAAGCTTCGAAAGGTTTACACAGTGCTCTGACATTTTCCTAATAACTGCCTATCCATCCGTTGGTAGGGCGTTGTTTCCGTTAATTTCAGGCACTACGAATACGTAAGAACGAACGAATTCGCACACACACACACACATTATATATATATATATATATATATATATATATATATATATATATATATAATGATAGAACGTATGGCTTGATCCCGTTGGAAGTCGAGAATGTGTCTGAAAGTACTCCGAAAACAACACCCTACCAGCGAATGGTTCATTAATACCACTAACCACTAACATTCGCTGAAGACGGAACAAGAGAGTTCCGAAAGCTACGAAAGTGTTATTGTTTTGAAACGTTTCCCTAATAATTGCCCGTCCATTCGCTGGTAAGGCGTTGTTTTCAGAGTACACTAGAACTTCGATTATCCGGACTTTTCCGTATCCGGACTACCCCCTGCATCAATTAGTCCGGACAACCTAAGCTCTAGTGTACTTTCAGACGCTTTCTCGACTTCCAACGGGATCAAGCCGTATGTTCCATCATGACAAATAGAAGACCCGTTACAAGACATCCGATTTTCAATATATATATATATATATATATATATATATATATATATATATATATATATGTTTCGAAAATAATAACAGATACCTTCGTTGAAGTCGATTTTCAAAGGCGTAAAATCTTTGCTCTTAATCGGCATTGCTTCCGTTGTCTCCTCATGCTGCAGAAAGATGTGCTTCATCAATTCGCGACAGTTCGGTTCGATGGACTTGCAGAACGGGCAACAGGTTTCGAAGCCTCGACAGAACACTTCGGAGAAGCCACCCGATTCCAGCAGGCGCTTGTCATCATAGTTACGCTTGTATAAGGCGCTCAGACCAAAATTGTACACGGACGGATCAGCTCCGCGACGATGACCTATAGCTTAGCGGTTAGCAGTTTGTACAAACGATTGACAGGTTACCTTCGAAGGCTTCGTGACGGCGTTCCTTGTGCATGTTCAAATCGCGCATATTTCGGAAAACGTCTCCGCAAAAGCGACACAGAAAATGCCGTCTGCGAACGTGCACATTTCTGCGGTGCTGCTCCAACTTGTCGTCGTCCTTAAAGACCAGATTGCACTCGCGGCAAGTGACACGGTCAACCCATGCGGCTCCGTATAAGCGAAGCAATTCCTCCCGAAGTTCCCTGTTCTTCTTGTGCGCCTTCTCGTGGTTTTCCAAAGCTTTTGGGTGTTCCGTGTTGATCAGTATGCCGCAAGTTTCGCACGATTGATACTTAGCGCGATGAGTCTCCGCAGTGCGACGAGGTCGACCGTGTCCCCGACTGTCGGTAAAGCTGGCGGCCGCCACAATAGCCGCTTTGTGCTGCCTAAATACTTGCAACGGTGGTTGCTGGTATAGGTCGATCGTATCCTCGGTTGGCTCTTCAATCTTTTCCACCTTCCGCGGTAGCTGAGCTTCGAAATTCCTCGTTCTCGACGAATAGTCGCTCTGTTCGTTCGAATCCGAGTACAGATCGCGGTCATTGCCATAGTCGGTTACTGTCGGCGTGGTGAAATCAAATTCTTCGCTCTGCTCGGGAGATCGAGGAGGCGCATTTTCTCTGGCCAAAATGGCATCCATCTTTTTCGCGAATGCCATCCCTTTGCGACCTCGACCAGGCGCTTGCGTGTTCAGCACTTTGGGGGGTGGTAACGGTTCCCGCTCTTTATGCAACGCCTCAATGTAGTCGAGCACTTCCTTGAAATTGTCCGGATGAGTCAATTTGGTGTGTCTTTCCAAACCAAACGATGTCAGAAAAACGCGATCTTTGCAAAATTTGCATGGATATATGTCAACATTGGTTTCGTGATTGGCATTTGTAGGCATAGTTTGCCCTTCGCTTTTCGTGCCAGTCGACTCAGAAGTGGACTCCATTTTGTAAGCGCTCTCGCCGGTGGCCGATTCCTCTTCGGTTACAATCATGGAAGAATTATCAAAGCTTAGAGGTCCGGATGTGTCCTCCGTTGGACTTTCCTGCTCATAATAAAATCTTGATCCGACTCGCTTACGCGAACTACCGCGGCCGCCGCGACTTTTGCGACTTTGCCGAACCGGAAGGCCTTTTGGAGACCGCAAATGCTTGCGAATGTTGTGCGTGTTCAGTCCACGCACATTTGCAAAGGCGACGTGGCATTCCTCGCACGTGAACGTCTTCTCTCCTTCTTGTTCCGCTTCGGAACCATCGTCCGTAGGCGCAGAGGTCTCGTGGTACAGTGCATCGTCTCCATAATCTTCATCTGCCAAATTCTCCTCCTCTTCTTCATCGTCAAAGTCCTCAGCTTCTTCCTCTTCTTTGACCCCCTTCGTGGTACTTGTACGAAGGGACCTCCGTTGAAAGTCTTCTCCATGTTCCTCAAGGATATGCTGAGACCAAAGAGCCTTATTTGTAAGCACTTCGCCGCACATGTTACACTTCAAGCGACGAGAGCGACCAAGCGGTTCTTCGGGAGAACTGCTCACTGGAGCTGCAAAAAAAATTGAACATCTCAACGAGCAAGCAGCTGGAATATGCCATTGCTGAAACAATCAACGCAAACAATGCTTGTTGTCAGGTGGCCGTTTCCCAAGATCACTTTCGGCTAAACAAAACAGCCAAACTGATGACGACCTACTGCTAAATAACTTGGCTTAAACTAGTACGCAGGTACAGTTAGCAAAACAAATACTAAGGTCGGAATAAGCAACCAGGCAATGCAGGTCGCATTGCAAATGAACTACGCAATTGTACTCCTTATACAATACAAGTACCCCTATAAAAAATGCTATAGTTTAAAGTTGGCAAAACTGTCACACTAGACGCTGACGAACTTGGTGAAAGCGAAATGTATAGAAACGTGAATAACCATTTTCCGTGGCAGCACACTAACAAACGACGGAGAGATTGTGACGCCAGCTTCAAATTGACATTACCAAAGGCGTATAGGCCTTGCGCAACTCATAGAACGATAGGTATATGGACAAAGAGCGAACTAATGTTTTAAAAAAAGGCACCCTCGTTTACTTAAAAGTCAAAAGATCAACAAAACAAAAGCTATGACGTAAGCGACTGGGATCCGCGGATCGCGTACACGCGGGCAACTGATAGGCATACTGAAAGCGAGACGTGGCAAAACTGGGACTGCGAAAGGAGCTAAGCTTGACGAACTGCCACTGAAGCTTCGGCCAACGCAAGCGCGCCAACCATAGACGGTATGAATCATTTTCCAGCGAATCGCGCGGTCGGCAGTTTCAACAAGGCACCTTTATCTTGTCAGCATAATAATATGCGCACGACATCTGTCAGTCCGTCCATGCCAGTGTTTCTCAACCTTTTTGGCTCCCGGGATCCCTTTCATTGCTGACAATCATCCCGGGGACCCCAACAACTCTTTACAACCGGCCTTATTGTCCTATTAGATCACCTACAGGTTTTTGTGCTTTTTGGGAGTGACTTCATAGCAAACTTGCTTGAATAGATATTTGAGCAATGGTCAGCATATAGCGCAAAATGAAGCATTGAACTTGTCACTATTTGGGTTTGCCCAATCGAATGCCAAACTACAGGGCAAGGTCGTCTAACAGTTCTTCATAAGCATAAGCGAATACCTATATAAGGCGTTTACTTCCGGACTGAAGGCGTTGGTCAATCACAGCGCTTGTCAAATTTGAGTAAAGTGGAATCAGGTTCTGACTTTTGGAAAGAGAAACAAAGAATCAAAATTTGATGGAAGCATTGTCACAAAGTATCACAAAACGAGAAGTCCACGACTCCTGACAAGTTCGCAGCTACATGAACAATGGGACGAACGAAAACAGTGCTTGTCTCGCGTCCTGCATGAAATCACCCTTTACCCTTTTGAACTTCCTAGCGCTCAGCGACCCATCATTACCAAACCAGAGTGCATTTAATCTTGTCAGGGCCCTCCCAGGAACCCCTCGCCTCCCAGGGTCCCCTGTGCCTCTCCAGGGCCCCCATCGGGAATCACTGGTCCATGCTAACGCGAAAGCGTTATTTTCCAAACTTCCTTCTCTCCAGACCCAAGAAACTTTGACCGAAAGCAATGCAGTTGTAAACGGTATCTGTTAAACTGAAGGGGGGTCCAGGACGCACAATGATCCCAACAGTTGACCGGACAGTTCCTCCCTGCTTTCTTTGCTACACGAAGCTATTGGGCTGTATTGTACAAGCAGCATCCTTCCTTACAAATAGGGGCATACGAAAATACAGAGCAGCCGTCACTTCGAAATATACTGCACATTGGAGGTGTTGGCAGAAGACCAGTACACTGATGAAGTTGGTGCTCTTCTGACTTCTCCCCCAAACCTACATGACAGAGGCGCATGGCGTTTCACTGTAGGGAGAATGAATGACCCTTCGCCATGTACGCAGTGTGATACCATCAAGTTTGGAATGGTCACCCCGGTCTCTGATTGCAATATTTACATTACTTGGAAAAGACTCAAAATGCTTCACTTCATAAACAGGGAATTCAGCTTGGCGATTACGGCTATACGCCCTCGTACCGAATTGACGGACAAATTGGAGATAAAAGCATGAAGCAGTATGGACACGACAAAACCTGTGTTCTCTTAAGCTCGAAAGCGCCAAATTGGTCATATGAATTTTCTGCTTGATGTTCGCAGATTTTTCATGCCATCGACCTATTTTTCGTTTATTTCATGGAAGTTGACAGATATCAGGACAACAGTGTGAAATCTCTCTTATCTGAACGTTATTTGCCAAGAGGTGACTCGGATAAAGCAAATGTTCGAATACTGAAGGTCTTCTGGAAGAAACGGTAAAATGCATAGCAGTGCGTGCGCTTTGATACTCAGATCCTAACTTAGAAACGCATATAAATCATTTTTCGCAGTTACAGGTTTTTCTACTCCGTCGAAAAAATTGGCCGAATATTTTGTCATTTACTCTCTCTGTGGGCTATTGAAAACGTTCCTCCTTGAGGTATCCATCCGTTTTTCCATTTAAGCAATAATGGTACAGGAAGTAAGTTTATATTTCAGACACTATTCCAATTATGTTGCAGGAAAGGCAGAAAACGCTCGAAAACCTGTTGAACTTGAGCAGAAACAGAAGTAGCGAACTGTCAGACTTCCGCAACTTAAGAATGGCCAACCACCAGCTATCTACGGAAAGCATCCTTAACTATGGTTCGACTGGTTACAAGATTTTAGACTAGGGCATACGACCACTCGACAAAGGCCATACTGACAGCGGTTGTCTTGACAGAACGACAACTTGATGGGACAGCAAAATTAACCTGGAAGACGCTCACGCAACGTTATGCTGCCATTTCGCTTTAAGTTTATCAGGGCATACATCATGGTCGAAAGAAAATTGACGAGAACATAAGAAGGTAAACAGTGGGGGGCTATGTGGTAGCCTGAACATCTTTACTGCACACTGTCGGCCTATTGTTCTGTTGAACGAATTCGATTATGGGAGGTTCCACCGTACTTGAAATTATGCATGTCGCGTCATTAATCAGAAGGTGCTTTTGGACTCTTCATGATACGCAAATCTAGCCAGTACATACAAGCATTACTTCAGATGGCGATAACGCTGAACTATGTTTCCAAAAACAGTATGCGCAAGCTTAGTCAATTAACGCCGATGCGCAAGATTCGCGACATGAACGCCCCCTATCGACAAGAGACATTGCTGCTGATAGACATAAGCGCCATCTATGACGGAAACTCCAACTATCGGTAAATATTATTGATGACAGCTTAGGAGGAACATAAATAAAAGTTTCCCATCAGTTCAACAGATGATACGCTTCAACGGCAGCCACGGCAACATTAAGGGATTCGCAAAGTTAAGTAAAACTAAGCAGTACGCCAACGGAATGGAAACTTTCGCTAACAGCGAATATTCGTTAAAGAACCACCGCAGGAGGTGAACTCTCGGCAATATAGTCAAGCGAAGCCTACTTTCGCCCATTAGCAAAAGCTAGGTTTCAAATTTTATGGAAGACGCAGCAAACTGCAATCCTTCCAAACAACGTCAACAAGCAAGCGACTATTCAGAGATTACGTTTCTTTGAATAATCAACATTCTTCACTGCTATGGACGGCACTGCCCAAATGTTCGAGAAAAATAGGTTACCCAAAATGCCGCTATTTAATTTTGAAAGAGCTTTGTCAAGGTAATACATAGATGCCGTCACTGAAACGCCAATGCAAAACCAGTTCGACAAGTGTGCCATTGTGCCTACTTAGTATTTTCATTGAAAATGCAATTCATCAATTTCCGCAGCCATCTTACGTATTTACCTATTGCAAATCGTCGGCCATTGAAGAAACAGTTACAATAGCATTAAAGCTGGGACCCACCTTTGGAGACCTGCAACCATTTTTGCTAAACAGAAAATTTCGGTACTCAAAATCGAGGTCGCAAAGGAAGATGGTCGTCAGCTTCCCCAACTCTGTAACAAGTAATTTGAATGGATACGAAAGGTAAGCACGTAGATAACCTGAGCACTAAATATCTGACAAATAAGTACCCCACTCGAATTTTCACTTGTTAGCTTAATTTGCGCGCAAAACTTAGGCCACCAAGAAAGGGCAGCTGCCAAGGCATATGGCCTGCTTAAATTGCTAATGAACTTGCTAATGCTACAAACATTTTCAAGTTCCGTTAAAGATAACAATGTCTTGTTTACCTAATTAACAGGACATCCTATCGACGAACCCGGGGAATAGCAGTTTCTTATCTTGTTTCCAACGATTGCGAGGAAATATTTGAATCCACCAATTCCAACTTGGCCGGTGACGTTGCCGTTCGGTTGGAACAATAAAAAAAGAGTAAGAAACGAGAGGAAATCGAATGGCCAATTTAAAGGTAGCCATTCCTTTGATAAGACAAATTTGGAAAAAGAACCCTTCCAGTAACCTGTGGAGTTATTGCCAGTTCAATAAATTGGCCCATAATTACCGGAAAATTAATGACCACTAAATTTACTCGATTCGCAGGTTAATCTTCGTACGTGAACTCACGTAAGAAAAAAGTAAAAGATATATGAACAAGCTCGTTGACTTAACGAACGTAGAGTTTCAAGTAGCAACGCTGGTGTGGCAGACTGTTAGTTGGCAAGCCGTCATTGAAAACAATGGCGATTAACATTTCAAATTGGGGGCCACGTGTAACGACACTTGACGAACAATAGCCTCTCTAAGCGTCAACCGTTACGTATGCTTAGGCTATAGCCACCACATGTGCTACTCGGAAATTCACCTCAACCAGCAGCATGAAACGAAGACCGATGCAGCGACTGCGATCGATGCAACGCGAGTCTTCAATATAAAGCGAAACGAAAAGCCAATCCTCTGCATGAACGACTTTGCTAGAAACTAGTTCTAATCGATAGACACAGGATTGAAGATAGAAAGAAGACGAGAAAAGGTGCCGCTAGTGTTTTCGTAGGCTGTTGCCAACAGAAAGGAGAACCCAGCACAACGACAGTATGCCGCTCGGAATGAACAACATCTTGCAACTGAGATTAAGGAACAACAACGACGCGCATCGGAAGGTCGGCTGCGTCGAAAAACGGTTAACTAAAGCAGTAAAAATTGTTTCCATTTCTTGCATATTTTGCTCAAATAATTGACGGATACGGTTAACGGGTGCGTCGTTATTAAAATATAACATTAAGCGCAAACTGTACGCTGAATAACATGAAACGGAGAACAGTCTGCCTGCACACCCTACGAATCCTGCATATCACGGACATCGTCGGGTGCGTGCAGTAAGAATGGCGAGTCGCAGGTTCGGTATGGTCAGCGGTTATCTGCGGAGTGAAAGTTTAACTCACCGGCCTGGAGGGACGACGATTTCTTCCCTCTCTGGTAAGAAGTGGATCTTCCAGCCGCCGAGGGTCGGCCCATTGAAGGCGGCGGTATTGTGCTGCCAATTTCGACGTACGCTTGCATCTTCATTGCCTCGTGCTTGTGCTCATGCGCATCGAGGTAATAAAGCGACGGAAACTTTTTGTCGCAACGCGTACAAGCGAATGGTAGATCGGTTACGACGTCTTCCTGCGCAACGTTCGTTTCCATCGGCTGGCCTGCTCCTCGACCACCCCGGCTGCGTCCAAAAATTGCAAAACGACTCCACTGACCAGTTCGGGACATTTTTGCCAATTCCCGGGCAAGCTGCCTTCGGGTTAGGTTGATTGAAACTGGAAATAATTGTTACAGTAAATGACTCCCGAAACGTTACGGTGATGCTCAAGTTAGTTGGGAATGTTAGGAAAAGTTTTCCCTTGGGCGTCCCGACCGTTGGATTTACGTGGGGTCGTTGGAATTGCCGAAGCAACCTGCAAGCGTGGGCGCAACGTCTTTGAGCTTCGGGGCCGTGCGGCATACTTTGCTGTTTAGTAAAAATTGTACGCCTACGAAGTGCCCTTAATTTTTGGAATGGAACTGCAATGCCAATTAGAAGGCGAATCACTGTTTATTGTTGCCAATCGCTTTATTCCCTGTTACAGCTCAGGCGAGACGAGCGGATGACATACACCTGCAAATCATTTAATTTCTCAGCGTTCAAATACTGTAAGGTTTTTAAGGTTGTCTTTTTTGCAATGGCGTTTCGGGATACATTTCTGTCCAACGTGCGCAATTTTTCAAATAATGGTTGGCGTTAGTGTTTAATATTTTAACTCGAATCCTGATGTTCTTGTTTGCTAGCCCAATTTCACTTGCTGGCCTCCTACCTGAAGGGTCTCCTGGAGCGCAGCTGCGACCATCCGCAGGACCTCGTTGACCTGTGGCAATACTTCAGGCAGCAAGAGAGCACGCTTCCCATGCTTGGCATTCTGCAAGCGCTCCGCTTCAGTCGCATTGCGCTGTTTTGAACAGAACGTTTGCAGGTCGATGCGCACAACGCACCATATGGACACTTTTTCGACGGACGAGCTGGTCACTTGGTGTACCCACTTCTTAGATAATTTCAATTCCGCGGCGATCAGCTTTATGCCGGATACTTGTAAGAGAAAGTTGTCACTGGGACGATTACTTATTGTTGTGTAAACTTTTTTAAGACTTCAATCTGTGGCATCAAGTCGCCGAAGTTTTAGTCGATCGACGCGAGGTGTGTATGTGCTCGGAGTTAACGTTACGTAAGCTAACTTCGATAGCTTGCAGCCTGCGCAGGGTATCAATTGCATTAGACTGGCTATTCTACGATACGTGCCAAGTTTGGAGATACTGACGCCTATTCACAGTGACTTGTTTTTGGTAAGGGAAAGCGCATCATGCGCCGCTCGTTCACACAGTATCTCGCTCGCAGCTGTGTTTGTACGCATCAAATCTAAAGCCAGCGTTGCCCTTTTTGGAGTCTCAAATCTCGGCAGTATTCGGAGAAAATACGGAGGAGAACAAATGCTTGACGAAGTTCGATGAAAGCAAAGTAGCGTATAGTTGGCTGCTTAGCTTATCGACTAATTTGTGTTGAATTAAAGATTTTCCGGATGGAGCAAAATGCTGCGCCCTTTGGCGTGAAGTACTACCTGTTGTATTGCTATTACGGAGGTTCTATATTTGCCGCCCTGAAACGTATGCGGGAAGCGTTGTACATGTTTGAATTGGTTAGCATTAGTAGTGTGAATAATAGTTTCCTGAATGAATTGTTTTCCCAGGCAATAACGATACCTTCCGAAGGCTCAAATCCCATTTTGACTCAAGCGTATAAGAAATGGGTCCTCACAAGTCTTCTTGTCAATGGACAGGTAAGCAATTTGGCAGAATCGTTGCTTAGAACTGTTAATGTAAACCAGGTCGGTCTTCTTCCTACGTATACCACGTCATTTGGCCGTTTCAATAGCGGCGGTTTTGGCTGGTATTGCAACCTGGCGGACGCGTACACGCGGGAGAACTTTGCCGATTTGGAGCGGATTTGCGCGTTAAGACATGATGTATTCAAACAAGTACGTGTGCAGTCGGAGTATCCAATTTGCATATCGATCCCATCATATAGGACGGCAATCACGGACTCGTGAATCAAGTGAAAAGGCAATGCAAGAAGAAGCACATTTCGGCTCTTAACAACGTTTATGCTGTGATGAGCTTGGACACCGTGGCCGAGCGCTGTCAGCTAAGAAACGCCGAAGAGGCTGAACGTCTTCTGCTGGACATGGTTCGCTGGCGATTAGAGAAACGATGTGCAGGTTCATTTTTAAAAATTTTCAGGCAGCGCGCGACGAGATTAATGTTCAAATTGACCAAAGGCAGGGAAAGGTCTCCTTTTCCCAAGAACCAGTAAAAAGCTCTGTTGTCGAATCGGTTTACGCACAGGTAAGGGGCACCGTTGGAATCCGCTCCATCGTTAAGGTTTTGTTGCGGTATTCCAGTTAAAGCGCCTGGAAATGACCCTCAGCATAGTGCACAACCTGGACAAGAACATTACGTCCGCAGTTGAAGATTCGAAAAGAAAGTGCATGGTAAAGTGATGTCTGAAATTAAGCTTTACGTTTAGTGCTCGTTTTACGTCATTGCAGCGTGAGGAAACACCTGTGTTGCCAGATGATGAAGGCATGTGCGACTCCGTATCTGGAATGCGGGACTTCGGCGAAGAGTTCAATGGAGAATGCTGATGCTCCTCGTCGTCGTCCAGTTTGTATAAATGAACATCGCAATTTCTGCTTCCGTTTTCTACAGTACGTGGAAAAAATTCTAATGAAAGCCCTTTTGATTAGCGTTCTATTGACCAATGGGAAAAATCCTCTCGTAACATCGATTCTCCGCATCAGCGGAAAAGGTAATTGCTGTTCATAGTGACTAAGTAAATTTTGGCGTGCAACGTGGCATCACTGATGCAAGAAAAGCTACGATGGTTCAATTGTCAAGTTTCGTACGACTTTAGCCTTTAAACACAACTTTTGTTATTCCCAGAGCTTTCGGTCTGACTGTTCGGCCGTCTTCAGTGGATGTGACTGTCCTACGGGGTAAACTACGAAACGTTTCTAGCTTCATAGTAAGTTACAAAAGCTAGTAGTTAATTAAGCAATATCAATTAAGTAGCAGTGACATATTGTAGACAACATACGCAACCATCTTTACGCAGATCGGCGTAGACTAGGTTTCTTCATTCAAAGAAACGCAGGCTAATAGTTCAATGAAAGTGTCACTGCTTCAAGACCGATCAAGTACATTAGTCGACTTCTCAGAATTGCGCTGTAAAAGTTTTTACTGTGCACTTCCTTTACTTTTCTGCAGATTGGTTAAGAGAGCACAAACAACAATTAGACTTATCAGTTACGGAATTGGTCTTCGCCAATGAACAGAATCTTTTCGGATGCTCGACCGGCTAAGCGTTGACAGCGCGGACATATACCGTTATTTCTATTGAAACAACTGCTAAAAGTAGACAAGATGTTCCGCAGTGTTATGCAAATTCCAATAATCACCGATGGTATATCCATCCGCAGCGTACGCAACGAGCCACGTTGTCGTCAAAGGGAAAGAGGACAGCTTGGTCGTGGCAGAATTCGCAAATGTATCCATTGCCGTTGCATATCTGAAAGGTGCATCCGTGGAAGATGCTAAAGCGCGAGGGCAAAGTTGTGCCTCGCATTCTTCCTTTATGTGTCGAACGAATACATCCAAAACCTTTCTCAAATGATCGGCTGCGGTCAATTCACTAATGTCAATCAAATCTTGCACGGAATACGCATCCTGCGTATCAATGAAGTGAGCGTACGGACGAAGACGAGCAATTAAGCATTGCTTCGCCGCTTGTCTACAGGAACGAAGGTACGGCTTCATAAGCATTAGTTGACAACGCATTTTCTGACAAACAAAGCGAAAATTAACGAAGCATCAAGCAATTAGAAATTTCCGTTGCACCTTCACTGCTCTAAGATCTTCCGAATGGTCGAAAAGAGAACGGTTCAAAGCTTCAACGCGAAAAACAGGCCTCTTTTGCATAAGACGCAGAAACTGCTTGCTTCTACGCGATACCTGCGCAGCAACACCAACGATCGTATAAATGAGAACGCATTAGGTTACCGGATATTTGTGAAAATCCCAGTTATGCAAAACACGCGCTGGAATGACCATCTGATCGTTCCAATGACAAATGGTGCAAAAATATAAACCGCTGTATTGACAAAGAAGGGCGGAATAACACGGACGAATCATTGACGCTGAAAATGAGCGGCGCACATTTTAAATAACAATTACCTGAGCACTAATTTAACCGGGATCAATGGCTATGGGACGCTGACAGTCGGCGCAAAGAAACTTCTGAGCGGCCAAACCTTTCTCCGGTGAAATTTGCGACACGTACACAGGGAGCTCTGCCGCCTAGAAACAGTCAAATTGCTCTCCCCCTCTCTTTCTCTGCCCATTTGGCAAATAATGCAAATTCTTTTCGTACCATTACGCTGGCGCATTTGCGCTTTACCGAATCTAAGCATTTTCCGTGAACGTAAAAACCGCAAAGTCGGCAGAAATGCCACGGCTGAACGATTGTCCATATCAAACCGCCGCAGCACTCGCAAAAACGTCTTTCGGGCAGCGAGTTGCCCTTGTTAACGAATTGATGGCCATTTACGGTGGACACAATCGGCGAAGAAACGTTTCCCTCCTGAAAAGACGTGGAATAACGATTCGCTCCAAAAAAAGATAGCCAACGGTAACCTTCAACTCCTGAAGTCGTTGACGCAATTCGATCAGCTGTCTTACCAGCTGTTTTCTGGCAGTCGACAAAGGAGACGTTTGCAATACCAAGTCTTTGCACACTGCTATCGCCTTGGTCAGTTCGTCCGCGCTTGCGCGGCCGACATCGACCTACAAAGCATACAAATCGACATACGGCTGCAATCAAAGATAAAGGTTACCAATAGGTCCGAGCAGACGCTATCAATCGTATCCCTTTGATCTTCGCCTCGAAATTCCATCCGTCAACTACGGTTGGATCGCCAACGCGCAAAAATTGATTTTAACTAAGCAAGCACGAACAAACGCAATCCGAGCGCTCTGCTGACAAACCGCTCTGTTTGCTCATGCGGTTGCGCGCCTCCAAAAGGGATGCGCAAGAGGGAAAATGCATTCAACGCCTCGCAAGAAAGCCAACCTGCGAAAGGACGAACTCTGCACTTGAAATCAGGTGCAACAACGTCGGCTGTTCGGTGCCCAACTTTTGCGCACAAACGGAACAAATTTAAACAAAGCCGTGTGTGATCGTACGCTTTAAAAGAGGTCAAGTACACTGGTCCACAAACTTTACTTTCGCTGATCACTAGCAACGAAAAGCGCGGCAAAGTATGCCCGCTGCTGCTTAAAGTTCGCGTTGCATTAACGCAATCGAAATAGGTCGAACAGGGCCAAACGACGCTGACTGGGAAGCAGCGTTCAGATGTTGCGCGGTTGAAACGCCCAACCGTTTGCGCATAGTGCAATTCCTAACATTCCATATTTCATAAGGAACAATGGGTATTGAAATGACCAAGGCAAATCTGACGTATAGGACCGACTTTGGTAATCAACGAAATTGTTGACACCCAAAAGCGTTGTTGAAGTATCGCTTAATGACCGTACTTCCCTGCTTGTCTTCCTACAGGACGCTTAGGGGCTAAGCACCAGTATAATTAACAGGCATGTCAACATTCGTAACGCAAAACAGAGCTTGCAGCACGCAGCATGCGCAATAACGTGCATTCTGACGTCCCACGCACTCCACTTTTCGCTAAGCAACTTTTTCATATCGGATTAGTTGGTTACTGCGCCTCCCAGTGAAAGCCTCCTGTCGCACGTTGAACATCATTTTCGGGCAGTTGTTTTGCTCACGTCAAAGATATATGGCAACAGCTGCAGCGACGAGCGCCAGCTGCAGGCGAACAATAAATTGTAAGATAAGAACTACAAGCGGAACGTTGTGTAAAAGTATTCAGGTTACCTAAGTACTGTATAATTTAAATATTCAAATAATACTGTAAGTGGATACAGTCGCTGTCTTGCGCAAGTGCGCTGCTGCCTGAATGCAAACGTTCGACGGCCAGGACTATTGTCAAGGCATTGTTAGCACGTTACACTTTTTACTTGTTACTGACCGCCTGGTTTGGCGTTACGTTTAGCTTCGCACAAAGAGGCGAAACGAGCCTCCAGCTGCTGCGTCTTGGCATTCAACTTTTCAATGATGCGCTTGTTACGCTCCACTTCGGCCGCGTAGAATTCATTCTGCCTACTGTAGCGACTGATCTCGAGGCCGAGCCGAATGGCTGCGTCGTCCCTGCTGTTGCAATTCTTGACAATCTCCTCAATGGCCTTCGCGGAGTGGTCGCTGACTTGGACGCCGGCCAGGCTGCGGGCGAGATCAACGGCTAAATGATTTTCGCTTCTCGACCGACTCAATTCATCCTGAAGAGCAGCCAACTGTTTGTCCAGATCTCGCTCGACCGCCGCTTCCTTATCCTTTTCTGCAATCAACGCAGTCAACTGGTCTTTCACGTTGGAAAGTTCCTTTTCGAGGTAGGCCTTCTTTTGCATAAGCGCTTTATGATTTTCGGATGCCTCCGACATTCGCTTGTCGGTCAATCGCGCTTCCAAGTCGTTTCGCACCTGACACTGACGAAGACATGTCTCTCGAAGCACCCTTTCCTGATCGAGCTTCTCCAGGTGCTTGCACATCTCTTCGTTGGCTTTTTGCGCGCTGTCCAACTCTTTCGTAATTGCATCCAACTCCGACTGAGCTTTTTCCATTTCCTTGTTCACTTCGGCTATCCTTTGGGCACCCTCGTTTTCCACGCGTGTCAACTCATCCTGCAGCTTCTTTATGCGTTCTTCCAACGCCTTCTTATTGTCGGTAATAGTTATTTTTTCCTGTTTCACTTCTTCGATCTTCCTCTGCAAACTGACTCGTCTTGTTTCCAACGGTATGTTCGCTCGCTGGTCCTCAGGTATCTTTTGCGACACCATACCATCGCGAATGGTATCTTGCAATTTCCTCTCCACCTCCTGCAGACGCTTAATGTCGGCTCGCTTGTTCTGGACGGCCTTCTCCAGCAATGAGTACTCCTCTTGGACGGCGGCCGCCTCCTCCATGGCGTCGTTCAGTCTTAAGTTGCCCTCTTCCCGAATTATCTCCAAATAGTCGTCCGTACTTTTAGCTTCGGCGGCACAGTTTTTAATGAACGTCGTATCCCTGAACAACTCGTTAGCCAATTTAACGGCAGCTTCGATGACCGGCGCTGTAACGAGGTCGAACTGAACGACCACATCGTCTGGAAGCGACTTTGCTGAGGGTATAGCAGCACCGCTCGCGTAGTTGGCCAATATTTCCTTAAATTCTTCGCTGGCAACCTTGACCACCTCCTTGAAGTCGATCAATTGCTTGTCCATTGCGTCGGCCTTTTGTAAGGACTTCTTTGCAACCATCATTAGTTCTTCCAACTCCACATCCGTCATCTGAGCCGACACAACGCAGCCATGCATGCCAAGCAAGTAATCGTCAAGAGTTATATCATTGTTAAGTTTCACGTGCGTAAGATCAAGCGGCCATCCGCATAGATAAGTTGCACCCAATTCCGGGTCCGGATCAGGCAGCGAAGCGGCACTGGGCAACTGCAGTACCTTATTGCAAGCGCATACCAGCTCCTTCAGTGTGTTATTCGTGTTCTTCAGTTGACACTCAAATTCCTTATCGTCTTGAACGTCCGTTTCCGCCGAACCCGTAGTCAGTTTGAATACAGCTTTCTCTCGAGCGATCAAATCTGAAGAGAAACCGTCGTCGTTGCTTCTCATGTTGGAACTTTCAATCACCATCTCATCAATCAGCTGAGTGAACAGTATGCGCAAGTATTCTTCTTCGTAATCCTCGGGGGATACTTGATTGGAGCGAGACAACTGCATTGGTACGGCGGGCGGTGGCGCCGGTTTGACGCCAATGGCGATCAATACTCGTTTCACCTCTTCCCTCATATTGGTTAAGAAATCATAACCGCAACATTCATCCGGCGGCAAGTCGACGGCACAATCGAGGGTGGCCTCATCGCCGTTCAAGTAGAGCGATTCAGAAAAACATTTCAGGCGCTCCTCGTTAACTTTGGCGCAGTTAACCATGCTTTCCAGTTCGCTGATTGCTAATGCGTAGTGGGCATTCAGCATCCCAACAGGCATAACGTGCTTAAGTACTGCACCCACCGACGAGACATCACGACCGGATGCCATTGACGGTCCCTCCGCCAACTGTTGATTTGTCGGAGTTGAACCAGCAGACATGCTGCTCTTTAAGCACCAACAGCAAAGCAATGAGCACGAGATAGCAAGCTACGATCATATGAACCGTCGCTGTTTAAACTGTTAAACTACGACTTTAAGAGGAATTTTAACGTTTCGCACAATAACTACTGTACACATACAATTCGTTGTGCACTTATAACTTGAAAGCACTGTAGGCAAGTACAGAAGAGACTAGCAATAAGTAGCCGTTCACACCAGCTGAACAGGAGGAACAAGGAGCAAGCGGATCCTGCAAATTATTAAAAAGTAAATACCGTAACATTTTCTTACCACAGATTTTATACGTCATCTTCGACAGTGTAACAGACGCTCGGCGACCGGCGATATCTCGGAGTCAGCATGCAATTCGACGGGTGGATAACTTTATCCGATGCATTGTAGACAAGGTGGAAACCCCATGGAACGGAATGCGCAGTGAAATACTCTTTGCAAGCGTCCTCATTGCACTGGCTTCCCTCTCTACTGTAGACAAGCAGCACCATATTGGTTCGCTGGATACGAGTTACGTAGGCGTTGCTGCAACAAAATGCACACTTGAAACTGGCGAAAACCATAGCGATTGCGCTGACAGATTGCAATAGCTGACTTGAGCAAAGCTGTCGCCAATGATTGATGATGAACACATTTGCTTTCCTTGAGCCAACGCGACAGGTCCGCGGAAATCAGGATTCAGTAAGTAGAAGGACGAAGCTTTGTCGCAGGGAAGACCCTCTTGAATATCTCGAAAGGTAGGCGTGTACGCTGGAAGGGGACAGTGAGGGATGGACGTATGAAAAATAAAATGGCATACGCGATGCGGATTTCAGCATGGCCAGTAAGGCAAACCACGGCTTGAGTTCAAGTACGAAGCTGAAACGAAATTGTCATGTGTCCAAGAATGGAAGTGACAACAGAGAAAACTTTCTGCCTTCACATATCTATCAGTTCGTCTAAGCAAGCTGCACTAAAGCATAGCTAATATGCCAACGACCAAACGTAAGCAAGGCATTATTGCTTCTGTGGACCACCATTCGCATAAAAAACCCAATAAGCAGCAGGAAGATCAAAGACTAACCAAGAACATTCTAAAAAGCTTACAATGCCCGAAGTAGACACGGAAAGATGAGCGATGGTGCCAACCGAACGTTAATGACAAGCGAACAAGCCTTCGACGAATTTCATAATTTGGTCTCTGCGACAAAACGCGAAAGCTTTGAAAACTACTGTAACAATGTACTTGAAGGCACTTAGAGTTTAAAACTTTGAATTGCTTTCGTCGCGCGCCAAGCGCTACTGTTATTTTAAAAGGAAACAGGATTTGAACGGGAAGGCGAAAAAGACAAAGGGAATAAGCGGAAAGATTGCTTACTTTACGAGTGATCGCAGAATCCAGAAGATCAATTTGGCAACGAGCAAAAATGGCTAAAACAGTTGAACTGCGCCAAGGTGGATGGTTGGAAGAGGATCGCCTACCGTCAACAGGCTTTCGGCGGAGCTGTACAAATTCAAGTTCAGGCAGAGCTCTTGAAAATCAACGTAAAGCTGCCTGAAAGAAAGCAAAGCGGTCGCCCGCACCGTTGGCCAACTTTGCGCGAAGCTTACTCTTGGTAGACATATTTGTCAACCATTTTCCTCATCAGAAACCGTTCCGCGGCTCCGTCGACGGCGGCTCCAAGCTGAGGCTACCGAAAAATTTGCCCAAATAGAAGGAACGCTGTTTTTGAAAAGATTACTGTACAAGGTATACAGGTACGAAGAGAAGCAACTTACATGGTCGGCACGCGCAGGTTTCGAAGCGTAGATTACGTAACCGTGCTCATCAAGGAGATAACACCGTACTGGACTGTGCGGCTAAGAATGAACGAAAAGTAGAGTAGCAATTAGCAAGCAATAATAAACATGATACGTACTCGGCAAAGTCTCTGACTAGCGTTGTACATCATTTCTTCAAAAGCGGCATAAAGCATTTCAATGCCGACTACGCTGGCTGGTGCCGTGTGACCACGATCGTCGCGGGCAAATACCGCCCTTGCTGCTGTCACAACAAAGGTCTTACGGTCTTTTGCCAAAGGGTACATCTGCGACCCGTTACGGATGTACAGGTACTCTGAAAACCGAGTTTTATCCAATTAGGCTCTAAGCAAACAGCTGCGTTGGAAGTACGATCCGTTTTCACGTCAAAGACAAATTCTCCGTTAACAAATTGAAGCGCTCGCTTGTAGAATACTTCGTCCAATGCTCGAGGGTAACGAGTGGCAAAAGGTACGTACAAGTACCTGCAAAATAGGCGGCCAATCCATCGCGGACAACTTCAACCTGCAAAAGCATACTTATTCGATACTGTTGCATCTTCAGCATCAGTTGCGTTTCCCTCTTCCAACGATTCGTCCACTTCGGGTTGGTAACGGATGTCGTCAAGACCGGTTGTGACAAATCTCGTAAGGCCGGAATGTGTTGCCAAAAATACTATGTGAATTCCTTTGCTGAAAATAGTTGCTTGGCGAATTTCGCACCTAATGAAGCTGCATCAAGCGGAACCTCTGGTCAATTTGCCCTTGCTGGGTCCACAAAGATTCCATATCGCTCGTCACTTCCATGTCGAAAAGTACGCGACGAATCAGGTATTCATAAAGAGCGCCTGAACACAGATTAATAGTGCCTCCTACAGTAACCACGATAGAAGCATACAGTTCCTGGGGATTTTTCCGGTCGACGTATACTGTCTCATGTAAACAACAAATGCCTCTTCCTTTGTTACGCCCGTATTTGAATCGTTGAGACGACAGTAGTGCCTTAATGGTGCGTAACTGACTTGCTAAGGAGAATATTCGAATGACAAATAAAAGGAACAAACCAATCGGGATGCAGCTTCCAGTTTCTTCCTTTGAACCAATCGACTAAAGGAATAGAATTACTTTGGCGACTCCGCGCGTGCGCGAATGAGTACAGTTTATGTTTAAATTCGCCTGAGAGTGGCCTTCATTCGGTATCTCGATGCGGTACACTGCCTGTTCCGGAACGGCGAGCGCCAAGCTGGAACAAATGGTATACGCTTTGTCCAAAGATGACAAACGAACTTACGTCATCAATGTATTCTTTATGCCTCGATGATAGTAGACATTCTTTTGCGTATAAACTCGCCGCTGCAGAAAAACGAAATACAGAGTCACTGTCAACAAAGCACACTACGTCCATCTACCAAACTGTCGGGGCCGTCCATTGCCATGATGACCTTCTGAGACATTTTTGCGTCAAGTTCTTTGCTGCTTATCCCATCGGCGAGGTATCGACGCAGCTGAACATTTATTACATGACGTTATGCATTGAAAGAATATAACAGAAACCTGATTATCGTAATCGACCGGCGTTTCTACAGTACTATTGTCCTTAAAGAAGCAAAGCTGACATTGCCTGAAGAAAAAAAGAAGCGACTAACAAGTGCATTGTCGGCAAGCACTTCCAGCTCCATAATGTCCATGCTATTGTAGTGAGGCTTCGGTTTACCCATGTGCTTAAATTGTTAATTCAGAATCACTGATATTACACAGCTAATGTTCCATCGTTACCAAGGAACGCAACTGCGGATGATGCACCACGTATCCATTGTTGTCCACAATGAATGAATATGCATTTGCACCAAGCTGTCCAAGCAGAAAGCGCGAATTAAGGGAGCCAATTTGAAATGTTCAAACCATGTAGGAAGGTGCCATTTGTTGAAGTTCGGTTATAAGGGCCGAGGCACCGACGACACCGCGGAACGATTCGTTAGCGATCACTGGAAATGCGACGGTGGCCACTAGAATGTGGCCCTACAACATTTTCAGTGTAAATTAATGTAATCAACGGAAGATGGCCTCCACCAGTTGGTCGAAGTAGGCGCCAGTCCATACGGGCTCCGTATGATTGCGTTCGGCGACTGGACGACTCATGATCGTTATGTACGATTGGACCTTTTCTTGTACGTCGGCCAAATTGGAAATGTGAGCAAAGTAACCGCGATTGTAGCACGCCATCCAGCGCACCTCCCGAAATTCAGTGACGTCATCACCAATTAGGTACGAGAAGAAACGAATCTAAATGGCGGCGAAAACAATCCTCCGACGGGCACTTCTAAGTTCAACAATGGTACACAAAGGAGAAAGATTCGAGCACACGTTTTAATTCTTAACGAAAATAAAACAATTTCGAAAAGGAAGGGAAGACAACAGTTGCATCACACAACAATTTGCATTCAAGAATGCAACAAACCCGTTCGGGGTGTTAAACGCATTGTCACAGTCACGTCAATATCTGCACTGCGACATTATGCAGCTGCGTGCAAGCATCTATTACATCTATTGGTACTGCAGGCATGCATACACAGAAGCATCCGTTCCACCTTTCTTTGCCAATCGACCTCTTACCGACTTGTCTTCATTGTAACGATTGAAAATGTCTTCGTACGTATCGGTGGCGCCATCTGTTATTAGCATAATGGCACTATGACAACCGGCATTTTTCTGTGTTTCTCGAGCATCAATAACGACTTCGAACGCCATTTTCAGAGCCGCTGGAAGATTCGCAATCCCTTCGGACGTTATATTATCCAATTTGGCACGAAGAAGCTAAATATATTAATCGTCAATCGAAAAGGGCAGAGCATGCAGAGAAAAGTAAAACAATTTGCTGAATTTTTAAACGACAGAGTAGCCATTCTACAGTAATACAGTTATGGTTCATCCAAGACACATAATTCTGCTTCTTTGCAACTTGAACCAATGGATTCTTTTGGAAGAGTTGTTGCGGGCTTGCCATACTTACAGAATGACAACCGATTCACTCGTGGCAGTATTGAACTGACAAAAGCGACGGCAACCAGAAGTCAATAAAATTTTAGCAGAAATTAAAACAAAAGTACAAGTTGGAAGCTATAACTGCATTTGACGGAATAGGCGCTTTCAGAAACAGACTTTCTACATGCTAGTTTCAGTAGACCGTCGTATTTTTTCATCATAAAGACGCCAACCGTATACCTGCAGGTAATCAGCACCATTTGGTCAACATAGAAAAAGTGTCACTTTATTCCTAGCGAGCAATAAGAGCTTTTGCACATTTTAGCTATCGCACGTTTCCCTTCCATTTCTTACGTTTATACGCGACTCCTACGAAGACTTGATCAATGAGATCATTACCAACGTCATAGCGTAGCATGCTAGTATGACAAAGTCGAATACGCAGCAATGTATTCGTACCGCTATACCAGTCCGGTAAGCCACCAAACAAGGTATATTGGTCGTCACCTAGTCGTATGGATATTGCGAATTACAAGTGACATTACGAGATTAAAAGAGCATCAATAAATAGCGGCAGTTGACCTTCTGTTCTCGCACGCGTTTACCAATTCGTCAAGAGACTTAAAAATAAAAACCGCACCTTTTTGTTGCGAATCGTTGCCTGCACGAGGCGATTGCGAAAGCAAGGCAACACGAATCTCGGCTCGTCCGAGAATACGAGTATATTGAAAAAGTCGTTTTCCGTCAACGTTTCCATGATCATTTCAATAGTCTGCTTTGCAATTTCGTACCGCTGGCCGAGCATCGACCCGCTGACGTCCAGCAGAATGACAATATTCTTGGCATGAGTTGCGGCGTCGATGTACCTGCGAATCTTTACCGTAAAACATTAATAGCCGAATCTCAACTCTCCGACCACTCCGAATTGCGGCAGTCGTACATGTCCAAGCATGTCTGCTCGTCGTCGTAGAACCACGGGGAGGCGGGATAGAACCGCATGAAACCCCGTTGGGAGCAAAAGTACTGCCAACTGGCGGCGAAAAACTCGCGGGCGCGTCTAGCCTTGAATATGTGATCCAAACTTTCCGTCCATATGATCTCGCTTAGAAGTTCGGGCTCTAAACAACAACGTACGAGACTGCACAACGTGCTTACCGCAAATATTGGACAAACCACGGGAGTAGACGGGCGTAGGGACGTGAACGGCTGACTTTTCAATGTTAACCGGCAAATTCAGGAAATTTGGATTCGGTATGTACTGCACCTCTAATGAGGAATTAACTAGCAGGGGATCGATGTGATGCCGATTAAGGCAGGATTTGGCGTTCACAAATCGATACTGTTAAAACGAGAAAGGAATTCCAATGAAACGAGCCAACGACAGCAGAAATGCACTTACGAAGTCTTCGCTATTGAGGTCATTGATCACCGATCTGTCCACTTCGTGAAAGATCTTGTAGGAACTTTCAAGACTTTCTTTCAATATCTAAGAATACTTTGTAAGGCATACATGTGTTCGCAAATGAATTAGTGGCGGTGAAACGACAATTCATTACGGATGATTAAATGGGCGATAAACCGAGAGTTTACCTCAGCTAGCTGACGTCGACGGCCTAAAAAGGCTTCCAGCCTGCTTTTCATTACTTCAATGACCTCTTCCGGATCAAACATCTCGACGCGGACATTGTGCTCACGGTACTTCTAAAAGTCATGGAATAAATAGGCAGCCGAATGGAATATCGTTAGAAATGCAAACCCTTTCAAGGCCCTCCGCCTGGGTGGCTTGCGATGCCGCAGCATAGAGTTCGGAACCGAAACTCCTCGCCCAAGAATCGACGCTGCAACGTTGCTTAACCTTGCACGGCTCATAACGGATAACTGCACTTACGTCGACGCGCTGATCGGAACAGACCCCCGGCCACGATATATCTGAGTACAGGAAAAGCAGGCAATGCAAAGAAGAGACCAGCAAATGGGCAAGGCGCCTGCAAATGCTTCTGTTAATAATTCGAAGTTCAACGTGCAGGGGATTGAAGGGCAGTCTTAACATTAAAAATTTGTAGAGCGAAATGAAATTACTTACCATTGTCCAAGCGCATTCTAGTCAAGACTTAGCGAGTTGGAGACGAAACGTCGCGGTGAATTCATTCATCAACTGCGTAGCACCGACCCGATTCCATCCGCTTCAACGTTTCGACCCTTCAGAGCAAACAACGAAAGAATTGGAAAAGATGAACAGCTGCTGCGGACCAACCACCCCCTATTACCTGATAGCTGATCGTTGATTGAACAGCGAGAACTAGACATTGCGTTTTCTAGTCACTCCACTCTACTTAACAAACATTACGCTACATGTACACAGTATGAAGAGCTTAAAGTGAAAGTCAGGTTAAGTTGCAAAATTAACGGTCAACTTTTCGCCTCCAGCCTAGGTCGAATGCGAGGGCAGTTCTGCTATTTTTTGAATTATTCGACCTTTCTATGGCACACGAAAATACGCAGCATCGAAAAATTAAGTGCATCGTTAGGCTAGAGCATAGTTAATCGGCGAATTATTGCGGAATAGTCATGTTTCTGCGTTTACCAATGCAAACGCAGCTTATCGCGATGAACAGCAACTCTCAGAAGACTGTTTCACTTTTATTCACAAGCACACACAGGCGCAACTCTAAGAACCGTAAGCACCGACCTGGTCTTTTTGATCGCCAGGTTCAGGAAGGGTTACGGCCAAACTGAATTCAGGTTGTGCGCGACCTTGGTTGGCAGTAACACCCTCCCCGCCACCAGATGGTTCGTCACATGGCTAGGCCTTGTTCCAAAAGATGGAGCTTAGCAACAGGCCTAGTGATCATTCCCTTTACTGTTCGTAGACGTACACTGCGTACGAGTCCGTCAGAACCTGGCAATACTTCCAGGACTCTGCCCATTAACCAACGCGCCCGAGGCACGTGCTCCTCCGCAATCAGGACAATGTCTCCAACCATTGGGGACGGTTTTTGGCCGCACCATTTCTTCCTCACGGATAACGTAGTAACGTATTCCGCACGCCATCTCTTCCAGAAATGAGAGACTAGTCGCTGTTGATGTCTCCATCTCCTTCGTAGCTCGGTCCCACCTTGGTAACCGACAGCAGATCGTTCTCGAGCTGACCCCTGCTCTGGGAATTCCAAAAATTCTCTTCCGATAAGGAAATGAAATGGCGTGAGGACGCTTGCGTCCCGAGGATCGTCACCGACAAATGTCAATGGTCGAGAGTTGATCTTGGCTTCAATTTCTGTCAGCACCGTCCTCAGTTCAGGCTCGTTGAGCAATGCACGGCCTAATACCTTTTTAAGTGGCGTCTTCACTGACCTGATCAATCGCTCCCAGTACCCACCTGTCCATGGGGCCCTTTCGGTTATGAACTTCCACTCAATGCCTTCTGACGACAACTTCTCTTTAACTTTGTTCAGATTTCTTCCTTTAAACAGTTGCTGAACCTCCTTGTCAGCAGCCTTAAACGTTGTGAAGTTGTCCGACTGTATCAGCGACGGCTTTCCCCTACGAGCTACAAAGCGCCGTAGGGCCAACAAGAACTGGTCAACCGACATATCCATCACCAGTTCCAGGTGCACTGCTCGGATGGTCATACAAGTAAACAAGCATATATACGCCTTCTTACAACAGTTCCCGCATTCCACGTACAGTGGGCCAGCGAAGTCTATACCTGTACGTTGAAAGGGAAAAGCCTCTGTGATTCTTTCCTCCGGCAGAGGCGCCATTTTCTGCGCAAACGGAGCTGACGACACCTTCCTACATGTCACGCAACCCCTCACTATTCCTTTCACAACACTTCTCGCCCTCAAAATCCAAAACCTTTGGCGAAGAACAGCTAGCGTGTGCTCCACGCCGGCGTGCATCTGTCCTTCATGACAGCGTCTGACCAACATCTCTACCACCACGTGCCTGTGGGGCAAAATGATCGGATGCCGTGCTTCGTACGATAACTCAGACTTTTCAATTCGCCCTCCTACACGCAACAGACGATCTTCAGAGAAAAATGGATCTAATTGCGCGATTTGACTTGTTTTTGGCAATTCTCGGCCAGAACTCATTCGTTCCACTTCTTGGGGGAACCGTTCTTTCTGGATGATTCGGAACCAGACCTTTTCCGCTTTCATTAGTTCTGCGGCAGTTAACGGACCGAATCGACGGTGTTGCTGCACAGTTTGACAGTTGAACGCAAATCGTAAGCACGTCGCTGTCACTCTGACAAGACTAGAAAACTGACTATACCTCTCCGCAAGAAAAAAACTGTCCCTCTTCAGTGTTAGGCAACTGTACTACCAGCTGTTTCACCGTCCACGTTTCCTCCCTCGTGGACCTTTTGATGTTTCCTATAGGCCAGCCCACTTCATCATTCCTGAGCCATGGTGGGCCATGCCACCACATAGCACAGCTTTCCAACTTCCTGAGCGAACATCCCCGACTTACTAAGTCGGCAGGATTCTGCTTTGTTGGGCAGTACCTCCACTGTCTTGGCTCCATAGTCTGTAGGATCTCCTCTACACGGTTTCGAACAAAGGGCTTCCAGCAGCCAGGACTTCCTTTGATCCATGACAGCGCAACTTCGCTATCAGTCCAGTAGTAAACGTTCTTTACGGGCAGCTTCAACTGCTCCTTTACGAACAACGTCAACCTCACTCCGAGTAGAGCCGCCAGCAGTTCCAGTCGGGGAAGGGTTACTCGTTTCACCGGTGACACTCGAGACTTCGCCGTGACAATGTTGACGAACTGTTCACCATTGCCTTTATTAGCCTTCGCATAGACCACGGCTCCATAGGCAGCTTCAGATGCATCACAAAAGGAGTGCAAATCAATTTGCATTTCTTTCGCATCTGGCGTAAGCTTCATTGAACGTTCTACTTCAATCTTACGCTGTGTGGCACATTGGCGTTTCCAATTAGTCCAGGACGATGCGACGTCTTCAGGGAGCGATTCGTCCCAATTCACGCCTCGTAACCATAGTTTTTGTAACAAGATCTTTGCTACCACTGCAAATGGTGCTATCCATCCCAATGGATCGAATAAGCTTGCCATCGTTTTCAGAACTCGTCTTTTCGTGTCCGCTGACGACACATTCACCGCAGGTAGTTTGACAGTAAGGGTATCTGTCTGACGATTCCAGATCAAGCCCAGCACAGTCCCTGTTACTTTCGTGATTTCACCCTCTTGGGCGGCATCCTTTATTACGTTCGAATTACTGGCCCATCTTGCCAAATTAAATCCGCCTTTTCGCATCAGTTCAGTTGTGTCCTGCTGTATCTCTTTTGCGCTTTCCTCGCTAGCGCAGCTGGTCACAAGATCGTCTACATACATATTGTCAAGAATTTCTTCTGACCCTTTGCCGAACTGTACGCTATTCATTTGAGCGTGGTACCTGACTACACCCAGTGCCAGAAAAGGCGAGCAATTCAACCCAAAACAGACTCTTTTGAAACGGTAAACCGTTGGTTTGACTGAGCTGTTTAGGTCACGCCACAGAAATCTAACCACATCTCGATCACGTTCATGTAAGCCAATCTGCATGAACATTTTGTTTATGTCGGCTTGGAGCCCAATTCGAAACCGTCGGAAGCGAATTAATATTCCAACAAGTTCTTTCTGTAGTGCAGGGCCTGGCTCCAGCATGTTGTTCAGTGTTACCCCTTGGTAACTTGCCGAACCGTCGAATACAATCCGCCACTTTGTCGAGGCTTTATCGTTTCTTATGACCGCACAATGAGGCAAATACCATTCTCTACCCGTAACCGCCTGCAATTCATGAGCCACCTCTGCCCAACCGTTTGTCAGGTACTCCCCTAACGCGTTTGAGTACAGCGGAGCAGAGAGGTGATTCTTCCTCAATCGCTTCTCCGTTTGTTCCAGTCTTTGCATTGCATAAGGTAAGTTGTTCGGTAGCTGCTCATTTGATTTCCAAGGGAGCCCCACACTGTATCTTTCTCCGTCGAATGTAAGATTCTCTTTAAATTTATCCATGACAACGGAATGGACTTCCTCCTTTTCCGCTTGTCCACAAATTCCAATTGCGTCAAGTTGCCAAAATTTTTTCAATACCGAATCCACGGATTCTTCGATCGAGACAAAAAGCGCTCTCGCTCGTTCGGAGCTTTTCCCATGACCTACTCTACCACATAGGACCCAGTTCAAAGTAGTGAGAACCGCGATTGGTTGATTTCTCCGGCCGCGGCGTATTTCGTCGCGCATGAAATCATAATAATGATCTAAACCAATCAGTATGTCTACGTCCGTAACGCTTCGTGGAAACTGGTCTGCCAACTGCAGTCCGCGCAAATGCTTCCAATTTTTGCTCAACGATGGATTACCCTCAACCGGTGAACATATCTGTCGTACACAAAGCGCTTCTATCCACTGAGCGTTCGACGAGTTACCTTGAACTGTTTTCAGCGAAAAGGACACCCTTCGGGCCCTTTCGTACAGATCATTTCGTTTACCAAACGTGGATATATGCAATCTTTCAGGCACCCCTTGTAATCCCAAATCGTCTGCTAACTGCTTCCTGATAAACGAACGTTGGGAACCTGCGTCAAAAAGACAGGTAACTATCGCTGTACAGCCGTTTGATCCGTGCAATCTTGCTTTCGCCGTTTGCAGCAGGGTGAAAGCCTTTTGCCTATGTTTCACAAGACCAACTTTAACCATCTTTAAATTCTTCTGCACGTGCAACAGTGGATGATGCAAATGGCCACAATTCTGTTTCCCGCAAGGGCTTTTCCCAGGGCAATTTCTGGATGTATGCCCTTTTCCCAAGCATACAAAACATAAGCCTATCTTTCTCACTATCTTCCAACGTTCAGCTACTGATGCTTTTAACAGATTCATACAACTTACCGTAGCATGTCCGTCATGGCATATCTCGCACAATAGCGCAGGTTCGTTCGTCTTTGCCAGTAACGCTGACGCGGAGAAGTGCTTCGTTGTCGCCGAGCGTTCCTTCGCCACCTTGACCGGTTTTTCTTTGTCCACCTTTAACACAGCTTCTTCAATTTCCACCTGGCTCTGTAGGAAGTTGAGAAACGAGTCCAGCGACACTTTCCTGTCTCCGTCAGAAGAATTTCTTTCTTCCCATAGCTTTCGCTTCGCTTCTGGCAATCTGTCCTTGAGCATTGTAATCAGTATGTCCCCGGCAGACAGATGTCCCATGCACGGGTCATGATTGAGCGCTGCCAGCGCTCTTACGTGCAAATTCACTTCGTCATACAATTCACGCAGCTCAGCTGCACCTGCGCACGTCGCTGCTCTCCCGAGAGCCAAAAGGCATTTGATGTGACATTCGATTATCGCTCGCGGACGACCGAATCGCAGCTTCAGAGCGTCAACTACGGCGGAATAGTTTGCATTAGTCACACTGAACCCTTCTACCGCCTTCAATGCATTGCCACTCAATGCGGAACGCAAATACACCAGCTTCGTCACGTCGTTCAAATCTGTCCGGGAGTGCACACCTGCTTCGTACTGGTCCCAAAACGCCGTAAACTCTAACACGTTCCCATCGAACGTTGGCAAGTTCCACTTCGGCAGGAGAGGACCAGTTAATGGGCCGGGATACGAAATCACGTCACTTCCTTTAGTCGATTCCGCCTTCTTTCCTGTGTCTTCAAGGTATTTTCGCACTTCAGTATGAATCTGCCGAACTTCGCTTTCAAACTTCATCCAAGAAGTCACCTCGTCGCTTAGCTGATCATCATCGGTCAGCCTTCGCTCCAACTCTTCCTGGATCTCTTTAGCTCTAGCGACGTAGCCGTTCAGCGACACTTCCATATCTTCCACAAGATATGGTTCTTTTCTCGTCGCCATGGCTTCTGCCAGTTCGCGCATCAGAAATGTCACACGACCTTTCAGACCTGCGCGCGACCTCTTCAGTTGCTCCGTCATTGGCCAAACAAGGACTGGCACAAAGCTTCAGTGAACGGCCGTCGTAGATCCGGCTCGGAGGACCAATGTTTCTGCGTTTACCAATGCAAACGCAGCTTATCGCGATGAACAGCAACTCTCAGAAGACTGTTTCACTTTTATTCACAAGCACACACAGGCGCAACTCTAAGAACCGTAAGCACCGACCTGGTCTTTTTGATCGCCAGGTTCAGGAAGGGTTACGGCCAAACTGAATTCAGGTTGTGCGCGACCTTGGTTGGCAGTAACAAGTCAATCTCTTAAATTTCCAATTTTATTTGCAAAGTACTTGGCGCGGAAGAACTGCCCGCAGGACAAACGTAACGGTGCTCATCCTTTTGCTATTACAAGAGAATGCTGTTTCTCGACATAGTGTTCGCACCTTTTGCTTTCTCCCGAAAAAGGTATGCGGATTACCATACGATGGCAAGGGAATGCGCTCCTTCTGTATACTCTATTCGCTCAGCATTGTTTCCAATGGAGAAACGGCTATTTTCCTTCCCAAAGCTCGCTGTTGTGACCAACTGTCACTAGATGAGTGGACTGTATCGTAACGCTTATTCGCACACCTTGAGTATATGACTGTATACCAACGGATTGCCAACGCGCATACAGAACTACATCAATACTGACTTACTACAGGGAATCTCGCCCCTTTTATACGTAAATGAGATGCTCAGGTACATATGCGCAGGTACCCTTGAAGCAATGTAACAAATCGTCTCGATGTGTCCGCAACATCCTCCCCCACCATGGGCGTAGCCCGTTAAGGAATGTCGGCAGCTTCGAGAAGATGCAACTTGCGAGTCGGCCGGCAAATAATTCCTGTCGCAGTTTTTACGCGAATTGTTCGCGTGCAGCCGTCTTGTCCCGGTAGGAGTTCTAACACGACGCCAAGGCGCCAACGATTGCGAGGAACATTGTCGTCTACCACCAAAACCACATCATTGATATGTGGTTCCTTTCCTTGAAGGTGCCATTTACTTCTCCTGGAAAGCGTGGTGACGTATTCCTTCTTCCATCACCTCCAGAAGCGAGCCGTCAACTCTGTTGAGATCGTGTGCACTCACTGACGTTTCCATTGGAGTTCTTCCACTTACCGCGGGTAAATCCATAGACTGTCTTCCTATCAGGAAGTGGGATGGAGTTAGAGGAGTCATATCCTTCGGGTCATCCCCAACGAATGTCAGTGGTCCAGTATTGACCATGGCCTCAATGTCGCAGAGCACACTGGACATTTCTTCTTCATCGAGTAATGCCCGTCCCAAAACCTTTCGCAATGGGACCTTCATCGACCTAACCAATCTTTCCCAACATCCGCTCATCCAAGAGGCTCTTTCAGTTATAAATTTCCAACGTATACGATTGGACGCTAATTCCTTTTGTGTGACTTCGACGTTTTCTTTCGTAAAAAGACTTCGCAACTCTCGACTTGCTGTCTTAAACGTCCTGAAATTGTCAGACAGGATTGTGGCAGGACATCCTCGTCTTGCGCAGGATCGTCGAAGGGCTTGCACAAATCTTTAAGAAGTGAGATCTGAGACAAGTTCTAAATGTGTAGCCCTCGTGGCCATGCAAGTGAAAAGACAAATGTGTGCTTTAACACAAGTCTTTCCTCGTCGTGAGTATATCGGCCCAGCAAAACCCAAGCCTGTATTTTCGAAGACAAATGTCACATGTAGACGAGTCCTAGGCAGGATTGACATTTTTTGATTGAAAGGAGCAGTACGTTGAGCCTTGCAAACTGAGCAAGCCCGCGTGTTTCTTTTCACACAGCTTCTGCCGCGGAGTATCCATACATGTTGACGAAGAATTGACAGTGTTTGCTCCACTCCCGCATGTAACTGGCGCTCATAACATCTCATTACCAGGAGATCGACAACCACGTGGTTATACGGCAGTAAAACTTGGCGCTTTGCGGTCTCTGATATAATAGCATGCTGCAAACGTCCACCAATTCTCAATAGTCTATCGCTATCCAGATACGGGTCGAACTTCAACAAGTTACTGGATTTAGACAAAGTTTTATGCTTTGCGATACATGGGATTTCATCCATGAAAGTTTCACACTGAACTTTTCGAAACCATAATTTCTCCGCTTGAAGTAGTTCTTCGACAGAAATTGGGCCGTACTTTTTCATCTCCTTCGTACGTCTACAATTCTTTGCGAAACGGAACAGCCAGGCTGTTATTCTTGTGAGCCGTTCAAAGCTGCCGTACAGCGTTGACAATGAACAATCATCTTCACTTAGTTTGCTTTCCCAATAGGCTAAAGATAGCCTTACGTTCTTCTCTTTGATAATCCGCTCCTGAGAATCTTTCTGTTCCGACGCCATATTTCCATTCATTGGCCAAAATGACTGACGACTTCAACCAATCCGGTCCAATCCGCAAAAATTAAACTTAACGCTTCCTTCTCTATTTGGTTGTACTTCTTTTCTGCAGCCGTGAGGGCGCGCGACGCATGCGCAATCGCTTTCTCACGGCCATCGGGAAAGCGGTGCATTATTACGGCTCCAACACCTTTCTCTGAAGCGTCAGCGGCAACTACAACTTCCATTGCAGCGTTGTAGTGAGTAAGCAGCAGGTCGGAATTAAGAAGTAGTTTTGCCTTATCGAAGGTAGCCTGACAGTCGCTGGACCACACAAAGGGCTGGTCTTTTTTCAAAAGCGCGTCTAGCGAAGCCCGAAGTTCTCTCATTTCCTTGACGAACGAACCATAATAATTTAGCATCCCGAGAAATGAACGAAGGGAAGATGCGTTCGTAGGCGCTGCCATTCTTGTAATGGCTTCGACCTTGGCAGGGTCGGGCCGACGACCGTGCTTATCGAACACGAAACCCAAATATTTAATGCACTCAGTGCACTTCTCAGGTCGAATGCAAAAACCAAATTCGTCTATCCGTTCAAGCACTGCTTCCAAATTCTTTTGATGGTCCTCGCTGTTTTTCCCAACGATGATGACGTCGTCGAGGTATGCTACCGCACCTGTCAGTTCTGCCAGCATGGTATCCATGATTTGCTGGAAAATACCTGGTGTGGACTTCACTCCGAACGGAAGACGGTTGTAACGGTAAAGGCCACGATGGGTATTTATCGTGAGCAACTCTTTCTATTGCTCATCAACTTCAACCTGTAGATAGGCATCTGCGAAATCGATGCGAGAGAAGAGGGCACCGCCGTTTAAGACCGTGTGGCTTCTGCGTCAACGCTCATTGCTATGTACACAGCCTTTACTACAGCAAGCACCACCAAAGACAACGAGAGAACGGAACACACTTGAGCTACCGTAGGGAGCCTGCAGGGACCGCCGCGTTTACTGTAACGCAGTCTGCAAGCGACACGCGCCACAACCGTAAAGATATCTTCTGGCCGCGGAAGAGGATACCGATGCAACTCTAACGCGTCGTTAAGGCCGGTTGAAAAGTCTGCACAGATCCGAAACGATCCGTCTCTTTTCTTAACCGCGATGATTGAGGCAGTCCAATATGAGTGATTCACTGCGGAGATGATCCCATTTTGTTCGAGACGATGCAGTTCTTGCTGGACAGCAGACAAAGCTGCGTATGGGACTGGTTCGATTTCGATTCCACCATTTCGTATTCGATTCCACCATTTTGGAATCTTGACGCACACGAATGAACCAACTGCATTCTTCCGTCAATTTCTGGAGATCTACTTGTGGGTCCGATTCTAGATTGTTTAAAAGGAGAAGGCGCAATTCGGCGTCTTGCAAAGATAGTAAACCGCAAATGAAAATAAGGCACATGAACTGATCCTGCGTCAGTGTAGCAAACTGAAATTGTTCACATGCACGATTGACAGTTGCTGCATAGGAGACAAAATCTTGTGTCTCCGGTTTAACCAGCCTCAGACAATTGTAACGCATATGAAACAACGAAGATTGTGACCCGAATAGCTGTCTCAAGCAAGTCACCGTTTGACCGAAACCAAAGTCGGTTGGCTTCTTTGGCAAAATAAAGTTACAATATTTGTCGTGCACGAGCGTATTCCGCTTTCGCAAGAGAAAACGAACCTTTGCCTTGTCGTCCAACGCAGCGTAGTCGACCGTGAAAACTTCTTCGAACTGTGTATACCATGCATCGAAGGTTAAACCCTCCGCAGGGTCATACACGAATTCCGTAATGCTCGCACCGAACTTCAGTCTCCTTGACGTGAGTCTGGCCTTTTTTCTTTCCCGAGGTAAAGCCTAGCTTCGATTCGAAGGTCTCTGATCGATTTCTCCATCCTCATGTAGAAGTCGACCTCTTGTTCAAGCTGATCCTCAGCGAGAGAACTTTCAAGTTCATCTTGGACCTTTCTTAACTTCGCAGCTATTGAATCCAAGCCAGCAACCAACACCTCCACTTCCAGTGGATTTTGTATGGTCTCACAAGCATTCGTCATTTCTTTAGCCAGTATCGTGAGCCTGGCCTTCAGGCCAGCCCGCGATCGCCTTAGTCGATTCACCTGTTCCATTCAGGTGCCAATGTTCTATTGGGGCGATCTTTATTTGGAGGTCAGTGGCGACTTGATCTATCGGCATGTCCAAAATGCTATTTAAAGCGGTGAGACAGAAAGACAAGGATTGGTGCTTGGTCAGTTCAAGGCAAAGTCCAAACATGGACACCTCGAGGATCTTGGCGTTCAAGGTTCACTCCACTGCTTGAGGATCTCGGAAATAATCAAGAGTACATTTTAATGCGCGTTGAGTACCTGCAAAACTGACATAGTTTCAGTTTGCTTTCTTCAAATGACATGGGACCAATGTTCGGTTCACCGAAGTAAGCCCAGCGATCCGGCTCGGAGGACCAGAAGTTGTGACCAACTGTCACTAGATGAGTGGACTGTATCGTAACGCTTATTCGCACACCTTGAGTATATGACTGTATACCAACGGATTGCCAACGCGCATACAGAACTACATCAATACTGACTTACTACAGGGAATCTCGCCCCTTTTATACGTAAATGAGATGCTCAGGCACGTATGCGCAGCTACCCTTGAAGCAATGTAACAAATCGTCTCGATGTGTCCGCAACACTCGAAAACAATACCGTACCCGGCAATCAGCAAGTTGGTCACATCAATAAACGCTGCAAGGCCTTATACAGTGAATACGTTCGCTTCATTAATGCATTCGCAATGCGCTTTAGGTTTTATATTGGGCATAAATTCTGGCAGCTACACGCTTGGAAGAGCGTAGCTACCAGCATTAACGTATTGCTTACCTGACGATAGATTCATAAGATACAGTACTCCCTGGAGTTATCGACACATTGCCAAGCAACCGATATTCAAGTATGATGGCACGTTTTGCGAATGGATAAAGTGGCTCTTAGTAGTTCGTATAGCGGACTGCAATGGCAACTACACGGAGAACTATAATTGGGTCTTTATTATTAATGTACCGTAAACATACAGTAATGATGACGATCAACAAACAAATGCAGGTACTGTTAGTGGTAATAAGCATGGCGCCGTAGGTAAACATGACGTAATTCTAGCGGCGCATTGCAGCTGTTCCATACTTAAAGCGGTACCTATGGAGCGTCATGTAACGCCGTATGGGCTTACCTGCCATAGTTAGCATTGCGTAAAGTCAGAAACCAACTACTTAATGCCAACTCTGGACGACGTCTCTTTCCGCCCTTAACTAAGCTTAAGCCATAACTCCAGACCTATGTTTTCACCTATGCTCGAGTAGACCACCGATAGGGGTTCGGAAACTGGGAACATACTGTTTGTTGGTGACCTGATGGACGGTGATCATGACGTCATTGTTTAGCGGTCCTGCATCCCATAAACTCGCACAAACCTATTACGGTTACGGCTCCGACACGCACTCATAGCCCCATGGTGATCTTCCCAGCTATCAGTCACTACACTACAAGAACTGATCACGATACTGCTTGTACGTGCTGCGTCGCATAAATTCGCACAGATATATCACGGTTAAGGTTCCGATATGCACTCATAGGTGATCCCTATGGTTGTCTTCCCACAGTTATAGCATTCGTCAATGTGCATTGTCGGAAAGGGATTTCTTCCAGAGTTGGCACTAAGTAGTTGGTTTCCGACTTTACACAATGCTAACTATGGCAGGCTTTACGTGACGCTCCATAAGTACCGCTTTAAGTAGGGAACAGCTGCATTGCGCCGCGATAATTACGCCATGTTTACGTACGGTGCCATGTTTATTCTCACTAATGGTATCTGCATTTGTTTGTTGATCGTCATCGAGTACTGTATGTTTGCGGGATACTAATAATAAAGACCCCTATAATTTACCCTACGCCTTATAAATCACTTTTTGGGCTTCGTTAACAACTAGAAGGAGAGACGAGCTAAAAAGCTCGCTGATCACTTATTTGTTGGTCACGAGAAATCACCCATTGATTAGACGACGAAAGGGATTACGGGTTAGGTTAAATAAATGCATTTGCGTCACTTCCGGAAGAGGTTACTACGCAGGTGAAACGCAATTCGTGTATTCATTGGCGCTGGTAGTTTGGTGCACATTAGACCTGAGAATCGTTATATCTTTTGTAGGAAATCGAGGTGGGCATCAGTTTTTCGGTGCTTACGTTGATTTGGTGTTTTGCTTGAGTCGTGGTTATTTGTTGCCTGTTTTGCGTCACGTATGATGTATACTTTTTACAACGCGTTCGTGCTCTCCAGGGAGCGTTTGTAAGTCTGCGTTGGTCGATTCGCATTGCCTGCGACGGAATGTTCTCCCCGTTCGAATACGTTGATCCCGAATCTCCTAGTCAATTGGTGAGCGCCCTGGTGGCGCAGCGCAAGGAAGGCCACTTCTGCGACATAGCGTTCATCGTGCGCGGCACCCGGCTGACCGCACATCATACCGTATTGGCCATAGGCAGTTCGTACTTTTGTCAAGCTCAATTCAAGCATTCAAAGCGCCCGCACATTATACGACTGCGAAGTTGCACTGCCAATGTTTTCGAGCGATTCCTGGATTACATGTACACTGGTCACATTTCGCTTACTCGTGAAAGCATTAGCGACCTGCTGTACTTTGCCGACATATTCGGCGTATCCAAATTGAAGGATTTGTGCAGCGGCTATTTGCAGGACCACATCGCCATTGAAAGTTTGTTCTTTGTTCGCCGTTTGGCCGAAACGTTCAGTCTCAGCGACCTGTTGATTCGCTGCGACCTGTTCATAACGGAGAATGCGGATCGCGTCTTAACCGAGTCGACCGACGCCCTGAAGTTGCCAATGGAAAAAGCGTTTGGTCTTTTCACGCAGTGCAAACCGGTTGCCAGTATGCAAACGCTTGTTAACTTTCTGCTCCGTTGGGTGTCGTTCGATCTTTCCGGTAGGCAAGGATACCTCGACTATCTTTTGGCCAACATTCAACTGAACGTCACAAATGCTTCGTACATTGACAGCATTCGACCAATGCAGCTTCGCGATCTCAGTGAACTTTATCTCAGCATGCTTAAGCAAAATGGCGCCAGCGGGGAGATCGTTCGTACATTGTGCCAACCGGAGAACATCGCTTTGCCCTCCACGTCGTCGCCATCTCCTGTTGGGGAAGTTTTCTTGCTTTCGGCATCTCCATCTGCCAAAGTTGTTTGTCAGCAACCAATTTCCGGATCAATAAATGATCTTCCAAGGGCCAACATTAGCCAGGACGTTCAACCACTGTGCGGGAAAACCGTTGTTGGCAGACTGCCAAGGCATAAATGTCCGGAATGCGACTATTCGTGCAATTCGATGGTTCGAATACGTCAGCATTGCCACGCCGTTCACGGGACGAAAAGAATTTTCGAATGCATAGTCTGCAAGTACACGTGCGATTACGTGCGACAGTATTATCGCCACATGAGATCCCACTTTAAGGTTTGCTGGTTTGTTTCGTTTTCATATTGTCTTATTGTCGAGTTGACTTTTCTCCGCAGGGTCCTCCGTTCGATTGCGAACGTTGCTCGCATAAGACCAAGCGCATAAGGGATGCCATTCTTCATTACTCCAGTTGCAGTTTGAATGAAATGCCCTTCCGCTGTACTATTTGCGGCGTCGGTTTGAGGTCGAAGGCCGCGTTGAGCGCTCATTTGACTAAGCACGACGAAGGTGAGCGGACGAAAGTTGAAAAGTCGATGTTTGTACCTGCATTTGCAGTGCTGAAAAAGAACGTCTGCTCAATATGTCATCGCAGCTTCCGTTCAAGCGGTGACGTTCGACGTCACTTGGCAAAGCACGGAAATGAGAGGCCCTACAAGTGCGAAGAGTGCGGATATACGACGAAATATCCATCGGATATGACTTCGCACAAACGCACTCATTCTGGTCAGCTGTTTCGTTGCACGTACGAAGGATGTACGTACAAGGCCACTAAGCGTAGTCATTACGAAGGCCATTTGAGAATCCATTCCGACAGTCGACCATTTGCATGTGCAACGTGCGGAAAGAATTTCATTGAACGATCACATTTGACACGTCATCAGCTGACCCATCGAACCGATAAGCCGTTCCATTGTCCCATTTGTCCATATTCAAGCGTCCGACGAGACAAGCTGAAAGAGCATATGAAACGGTTGCATAAAGGTGAACCGATGAAAGAGCTAATCGAAGCCCAACAAACGGAGGCGTTGAGTAAAGAGACTCTAACGGAATTGGACGGTGACGAGGAGGATCGATTGCTCACCGACTGTCCAACCGGCATGTTGGAAACGACCGCAAAGGATAACAGAGCAGAAAACTTTTCCGACTTTTGCTTTGCCCCGTTCGATATTGGCAACGGATTTGATCTGTTCAATTGGAATTCGACCATATCGAACCACGACCCATTGTTGCCCCAATTTAATTTTCCAACACTGCATAGTCCGCCGAGCAGTCCATTGTCGGTTGTTGCCAGCGGTTTTGGTATGAGCGATCTACCGTCGCCATCCTTCTCGGTCTGCGCTGACCTGCAACCCCGCCCAGTTAGCCTGCCTTCTATGGCCGAAACGTTGGAACTCTAGTTGTAAACATGATTGTTTTTAATGTACCAAGTGCACACGGTATGCAGAAGTGTCTAATAGTTTCGAAGTGTTGATTTAAAATCGCTTACGGTAGTACAGTAAAAATACGTTGAGCTGAACAAGAACTCGCGAAAGTACAGAGTAAATTAGCGAAATAAACAAAGGGCATTTAGCAGGCGAATAAGCACTCCGAAGCAACTTGCTTTGCAAACAGCGATGCAAATAAAAAATCATTTTGACATACAGTATGACGGATGGGTCTGAAAAATGGTGGTGAGGATGATATGACGTAACAGCTTTCTTTGCTATGGCCGTCCATAAGTTGGTGACCTCCACGCCCGCATCCCGATTGAACCAACAAGCAGTGGTTTAATGCTTCTAAGGAGCAAAGGATTAATGGACAGGTCAATGGAATTGCGCTCGCTCTCCTACTGCCTAATTAAAAGCATTCCAGCTGGTGACTATCGCCGAGCAAAGTCAGCAAAGGATCGTCGCGTCGCAAAGTGAAGTACATGGTCCTTTTGGCATAATAATTGCCGTCGGTTTGCAAATTTTGAACGACGTCCATAAACAAATGAGCGCGACCTGCTGCCGTACCTGCGTTCCACTCCTTCAAGTAGGTGAAGTGAACATGCAAATGATAGTACGTTGGCTGGTAATGGAAGTAAGCGCGCAGTTCATTCGCCTCAGCGCCGTACTTCGTCTTGATGGTCGCCTGCAAAAGTAGTGCGATCTAAGAATCATCCGTTTTTATTCATAACAATTGTCATAACTGCGAACAATTTTCCACCGTATATCCCTGTTCGTTAGAAGCCTTTATTCTTCCTTCAACAAGCATAGCTTTCGGACTGTACCTTCGATCCATCATCAGTGCCACTAAAAATTTTGTCGACTGTCCCGTCTGTCAACGGTTCAGCAAGCCTCTCCGCTCGACCATCTGGGCTGGCCAAAAATTTTTATTGCCACTGATGACGGACCGAAGCTATGGCCCGAAAGCTTTGCTTGTTGAAGGAAGAATAAAGGCTTCTAACGAACGGGGATATACCGTGAAAAATTGCTCGCAGTAGTGCATCTACCCCGTGAAAAGAAAAAGCATATTTATTATAACAGTTGTCATATTTTTGAAGCAAGAGAAATTAGTAACAAGGCGTTCCATAATAATGAAAGATACGGTGTCCTTGTTCAGTGAGCTTTATTCAGCGTAGCTTTCGGAACTGCCGTGTTCCGTCGTCAGCGCAGTTGGAAACGCAGCTTTATTCAGCGTAGCTTTCGGAACACGACAGTTCCAAAAGCTACGCTGAATAAAGCTCATTGAACAAGGACACCGTATCTTTGATTATTAACAATTGTCATAGCGAAATATCGGATTGGCAATAAAGATGGACGCGAATTCAGCTGGTCGAACACAGTCTCAATGCTTTAATTAAAATAAGCAAAGAGGAGAACCACTCTGACAGAGCAAAGAACTACCGACTGCGAGTTCGATAACTCTTTACAAATGCATTCACAATGTGCAAAATTAATTCCGTGAAATTGCTTACACGTTGGAAGAGTACATTTGAGCACCGGTTGAGTTCTATCTACCGTTCCCTGTAAGCACACCGAAGCAACCTAACCAATGGCTATTTGGTTGGTTGTGTCAGTGAAAAAACAGGTAAACAGTGAACGTACGATCGTTTATTTCGTAGCTTTCGGAATCGACTGATTCCGTCGTCAGCGAGATGGTGAAAAGCTTTTCATTGTCTTTACTACCAATTCACTTTTTAAAATGGGATGTCTTGTAACGGGTCTTCTATGCGTCATAAAGGAATATACGGCTTTATCCCGTTGCAAGTCGAAAACGTGTCTGAAAGTATACCGAAAACAACGCCCTATCAGCGAATGGATGGGCAGTTATTATGGAAATATGTCAGAACATTATAACCTTCGTAGCTTTCGGAACTATCTTGTTCCGTCTTCAGCGAATGTTAAAGGACCATTAACATTCGCTGAAGACGGACCAAGATAGTTCCGAAAGCTACGAAGGTTATAGTGTTCTGACATATTTCTCTAATAACTGCCCATCCATTCGCTGGTAGGGCGTTGTTTTCGGTATACTTTCAGACACGTTTTCAACTTCCAACGGGATCAAACCGTACATTCCATCATGACAGACTTACTTTTTATTCTTTAACTTTCGTAACGTTTCTTCATATGGATCGCTATACTGTGCTTCGGAGGAGTTATGAGAAGTTCACGAACGAATTCGAGGGGCACTCTATTGATGTCCACCTCTATAAGTTGACTGATTTTTTTACCGCCCCTGAGCGGTCAACTCATAGAAGTTCCACTGTAATTATTTTAGGATATTTATTGTTAACCTGCAAAAGTACAAGCTTGCTTACCGTACACTTCTTCCACAAGTTGTACAATAATGGTAAATGATCGGCACGAAGATCCCGAATGGACTTGACGTCACTGCGTCGTACGATGGCCGTTAGATCGAGTTGTTCCTTGTTAACGCCGTCCCAGCGAAGGCTTGGCGCCAAAACGAAGCCATTTTCGGTGTCTTGGTCGTTGCACACAATTCGCTCAGCCTCCGCTTTGCCGCTGAGCACGGCGTAAACCCACTGGAACAGAATTGTAACTTAGAACTAAGGGCGGCTACAAGATTTGCTTTGCTCTGCTATTAATACTTCCAAGCTTAACTTGTTTCTTAAAATGTACGGTTCGGTTATTTGCTTGTAATCTTGGGCGGTCTCGCGAACCATGAAGAAAGGTTGGTCGGACCATTTACGAATATGATCCACCGTTGCGGGATATATTGTGGTCACTTTTATGGCTGCAACAAAAAGACGACCATGGCCAGAGCTGCAGGATAATACAAGCGCAAGGAGCTCACCGTTCACTATGGAAGCCTAAAAGGAAAGGCACCGTTAACGAGACGCATATTGAGGTCAAACTGAATGGAAAAATAAACAATCAGTAACAATAATACCTTGTCAGTACTGATCCCGTCGAACAATCCGTATATATCATTGCGCATAATAGTGGTTAACTGAGTGTTCAAATCTGAGGTAAACGCTACGGCGGATTCTTCGGTGAAAGGTTTCTTCTCTAATACAACAACTGCATCCTGTGAGTCGACAGCGTCGTCGTTCAGTTCGCTCTTCCTCCTTCTTCTTGCTTGTACCGCTATCAACTTCAGATTTTCATCCGATCTCAATACTTTTAAAACTTCAAAATCAGATAACACCACGTCGTCAACGCGAGTCGGGTCCTGCATACCTGTGTAGGCAAGCTAAACTAAAAGTTGCAGCGCAACATATTACGACTTTTGTTTAAAGAAAACAAAGTACCACGAGAAGCTATGTACAAACCAAGACAAAACCTGTTTTATTTTCTTTAATCACTCCCTAATTGCTGACGAGAAAGTGCGACTTCAACAATCCCTTAATGTTCGGTGACGATCGACCGGTGAACCGTCTAAATGTCTCGCACTGTTCCACGCTGCCATCAACCGTCAGGTAATATCGCTTGAACCTGGAGAACGGTGACCTTACTGTAAAGTCTAAATGTAAAAGGCCAGTCCCAAAAGCTCACCTGCTGCAAAACTGGAGAAAGGAAGCGTCGCCGATTCCGTTCGTTATGTCGCCTGCGGATTCGATCAAGTCGCATGCAACTACCTGAAAGAATTTGAGTAACTGCCGAACAAAGGTCGTCAAATAGCACGCACCTCAGACCACAGCTGCATATAGGTTGAAGCAGCCGCTTGTTCATCGGCGACTAGCAAATTATTACACGGACGATAGTCTCCTTTCTCCCAGCCGAACGGAAAGTACTCTTTCGATTTGTCGCGGTACATGTCAAACCAAAAGTTCATATTACTGCAACAGAAAAATTGCAGTATCTTCAAATCGCAGAAAATATTACGATTTGTGTATGAGCAGATCGAAATCGCTTTTGAATAAACTTCGCACAAGCATTGGCATTTGTGTCGCTTGGATGGCTGAAGGCAATTTCGACGATGACAAAATGTCAGTCGGTGCACATAGCAAAGTACCTCTGCGAAAACTCAATGCCTGTTCTATGGACAACTTAGAACCGGTGGCGCAATGCCCGCTGATTGCCGATAAGCACTGCGGCATCATTAGCAAATTTTCCAGTACATATGGAACAACCATTACACAGTCACGCTCCAAAGTCTCTCCGCTTGCCATCTCCAAAAAAGGCATACGCGTAAGCAGCAGTTGCAGTGAACGACCAATCTGTCAACGAATGACATGGAACAGAAAAAGAGAAAATCTACCATATACCTCACGAAAAAGGTTTACCAAATGATCCCAATGGAAAAGAGCAGGTTTCAAACCTCTAATGTTCGTGGAAGAAAGATTCAAATGTAGATAAACAATCGGTGTATAACCAATGACATCACTGCGGGCTAAACGGTAAGACAATGCATAAATAATGCAAATAGCAATCACGAATAAGACCTCGACCACATTCACTCCAGCAAGCTGGAAGCTTCTTACTACTGATAAAAGGATCAATGAACAAATGACCCAATGGAGCACCTAAACGTTAGCATATAAAATAGGGAAAAGCGCGTGCAAACAAACCTCTCTCATCTAAAACCTCGTATACTTCAACCGCGTCGGCCCATCGCTCAACCTTTTCGCTAACATTCGAAAACTTCACTTCAAACATGCTTTCCAAAAGGCTGAGCAATGTTGGCATTACGTGCGAATAGGGAAAGTATTCTGATATCGCATTGAAACTGATACTGCAAAAGTGCGATGTTACCACCGAAACTATCGAGGAACGATGCATACTCGTGCTTCCGTTCGGCCAACTTCCGTGCATAATAATCGACATCCCAGGGACGCAAAGGGGTCCTGACCAAATCAACAGAGGCACGCAACTCCTCCATCTCTCGGCATTGTTCGGCAAACCAAGGCACGACCACGTCTTTCAAGCTGAAGTTTCGAGTAGACAAAATTAAAACAAATTATCAACATGCGAACAACGCGACCTCACAATCATGTGCTCCACGTCCTCCAGCGACTTCGCCATTCGACCGTGCATTACCATCGACGCGTAGCAATCAAAACCGAAACTAGTGGCCAGTCCTTGCCTGAAACTTACGAATTCACATAATATCAACGGCAAACTTGAAGTCACCGACCTGGCATTTCTCAGCTCCTCAATGTGCATTGAATTGTTCAGCTGAACGACGTTCTCTTCGAAGCCGGCACGAGAGTTGAACGCCTTCCAAATGGCGCCCCGGCTGGGGCGCTGACGGCAGTAGCGCAAAAACGGCTGGTAAACGGACGGCGAAAAGGAGAGAACAAATAAGCCTTTGCGCGGTTCGTTCCTGATAAACGATGCAAGCATTGACATTCAATGAATAACGCAACAAATTTTCAAAGATTAACATACGCACAATAAAGAGCATTATAAGTATGATAAGCCAAAATGGACAAACTTGGCATGCATGCGTTAAAAGGTAATGCATTGAACACGCGCAAACTAAGTTTAAAGAGGTGACTTTCTTCTCTTGTGGGCCAAAAACCATTACCACACTCATCTGTGCATACAAAACTTCCGTATGCTTCCTTCGGCAGGCAAAAATTAAATCCAACCGTACAGTAAGGTGACCATCATGTACGAAATATTGCTGATGACTGTACCTGACGATCGCATTTGTGGTACGATCAAATTTGACTTTTGTCCGTTGAGAATGACATGTTTTTCAAGAGCTGTACATTTCTTATAAGTGGATAAATATAGCAATCCTCAGATAAAGTACGGCAGCCAACCCGTTAAACATTAATTTACTCTAACTCGAGGGCCAAAGTTCTTGGAACCCGACTTGTCCTCACACCGGCGTTTACAGAAGAAAACAGCAGAACTACGGTTTAGCGAGCACAAGCGTTGATATAAGCCACAGTGTCGGCTTAAACTTATTTTGAACGAACAACCCGCAATGGGCTCCCTAATAGAGATCTCAGGTTGCTCATGATGTTGAGTTTTCACGGATTTTTCCCGTTGCTTTGTACGTGGATGGATCTGTAAGTAAACTGACACGGTCTCCTTACCAACGGATGGATGAGAGCAGTTATCAGAAGACACGGGCAGAGAACAACGTACGGTTTTCTCTCGGATATTTAGGAACGCTCGAGTTCCGTCCTCAGCGAGCAAGAGAAAGTGTATAATCAGTGGCCAGGTTAAACAGAGATCGCGAGACAAATGATCGGGGGAAGGGACAAAGCAACGGGAAAAATCCGTGAAAACTCAACATCATGAAGATCCATGCTCCCGTTAAAAGACATCCCGTCTTTCGAAATCTCAGGTTGTTATTAGAATCCCAGTTTAATTAAAAGTAATAAAGGTATTTAACGGTCAAAAAACACCGTCAAACTACGCCTCATGAGAAAACCGTATTTGCAAGAAAATACAATTTTAGTAGTACGATAAACGCCCACTTGTTCTGGGACCAAGACTCAATCAAGTGATCTGGTGCCTCGTCCAAATCGACGGAAGGATCCAAAGTTAAATTGAGCTGCGATGACGCCATTTCCACATTTCTCCTTGAATGAAAATGAAGCATTACAAAGGGGAAAATTGGACAAGCGATTTATGAATACCGGAATTTAAATGACACGTCGTAAAGCCGCCTTCGATACTCTTCTATCCACAGGCGCTTCCTGCCACTTAATTCCAAGCCATTCAGCTTGAACTCGAGCATGTACTTTCCCAAAAGCGCTTTCTGGCTTCCGTCAAGTTCCCCGTTCTCCATGAGTCGCTAGGACAATTTCAGTACGCCAAATGCATTAGCATAAAACTCACATCGTACTCTGACCATACCGAAATACGAATCGTCTGAAAAGCGTGACGCCCTTGCGCGGCACAGCAAATTTTGCAGCTAAACGAAAGAGAAGCTGTTTCCGAACGATTCTGACGGTTCGTAGTCGAAATGTATACCCCTCGAAGACGCGGAATAATGTCCGGGCGAAAATATTTAACCCCGGCTAGGAGACGGCTCGTACCGCCGGCATATTGGACGGGAGCCAGGTGCATTTCCACCTCCTCAATAACGCTACGAAAATCGAGGTCGAGCTGGTTGATCTCGCCGAGCTTTTGGCAATGCCTTCGAACCCAGCTTTCGAATTCAAGCGCCATTTTGGCAGATCCGTCCATGCATTCCCGAAGCGTCAAAGAATTGAACGATGGCAGCGAGTTGCTCGACGCGGTGCGCATCAGACCGTTCGTCTCGATCGTTGCATCCGGAATTTCCGGCAAACTTAACTTCAGTTAACCACAAGAGCAACTGCCAAAGCGACGACTTACACGACGACGTAGCGAGTCCGATGGCAGCGCCGTACCACCGAGGAAACGCCCGCGCTTCCGCTTCGCGAGCAAAGAGCACTCCAACGGCCGCAGTTCATCTGTTTTCCAGTCAAGCAGTATGGGCGACCGCAATTTGACGTTCAAACCGCCGGTCATCCGCCCCGGTTCGTTTAATACAAAAGGAAGTACTGGACAGTTGCTACCTGCTAATAGTTTACAGACTGTAGAATACGGTGTCATTAACCTGCAAATGCTATTGAGTCTTTCGGGTGGAGCTGTTTGATCAGGTGTGTGCAATTTTGCTGTTGCCCTATCCCGTTGATCAAAATCTCCCTTTAAGCGCTAGGCCCTAGGAGGACGTTGGGGCTAACCTGGAATTGTCGTTTCCCAAAGCTGCAGCGCGGAAACGTATTTGATCCAGATGAATTTCCTTCGCTCCGGTTTCAAGACGATCGTCGGCAGCGAGGGAGCGCCGTCGGAGGAGCAAACCGATCTTGTTGAAACCGTATGTTCTTTGCTTTGTCGCAATTCGTCGGAAACGGGACGACCTTTTCTAAACCCTTAGATAAGTCGTCTGGTGAACCGACTGCTTACGGCTACGCTCCCTGATGACCGTCGCGATGCTTTGCGCGCTTTGCGTTCCCTTTCGAAGCGTTTCAGGCGCGATGTTGGCGACCATGCAATGAGCGCGCTGGTGCGAATACTGCGGACAAGCCTGTAAGCATATTTTGGAATTTGCCACGTGTAATTGTCTTATTCGGCGCTGTCTTTTGCTATGTCGATTTTACCCGCTGCCAGAGCGGAAGTTTGTCGCTTAGTTTTACGTTGAAGGATAGTTCGTAGCACATAGCCTCCGGGTGTGCCGTTTACCAGAAATTCAAAAATGTTTGTACCTGCAGGTCGCAGCCGAGCTACAGCGTCGAGGTGGACTGTCAAACTTTGGCCTTGGAGACGCTGAAGAATGTATTCACCGGTTACGAAGATGCAGACATCTCAGGCGGGACGGAAGGTCAGCCGGACAACCAAGAGGAGTTGGAGCGCCTTACCACAATGTTTCTGGACGAATCGGGCAGCGTGACGATCCTACTAAAGTTGACAGGCGTAAATTTGTCATTTTTAAACTGTTCTCCATGTTTTGCGCATACGTGATCTATATAGAGCGTCGATTTTCCCGTTCGCATGCAGGCTGTTCGTTTGCTGACCTTCCTGCTTGGTCGGAAGCCAAAGGCAATTCAGGATATCTTGCTGGAAAATCATGCCTCCATTCCAAAGTTGGTCGACCTCCTGCAGGATGTGCAAGAGGTTATCCGAAATGATGCCGTCCTACTGTTGTGCGAATTGACGGATGGAAATGCTAGCATTCAGAAAATTGTAGCATTCCATAGCGGTTTCGAACGGCTGTTCAATATAGTTTCGGACGAGGCGACCAGTAAGTGCTTTGCTTTGCTTTTGGAGGTTCTATTGTTTTTGTATTCTTTTCACGACATAACGCCTTTGTTGAAGACCGCGCATTTTGTGACGGCACGCTGTAGCATTGTTTTGATATGTCGATTGAGCACCCTTTGGTTCTAAAGAATGAATGCATGGCGTGCTCATCCATGGCATCAAAACTGCCCATAACTTATGACAGTTCCGATGTTTACTTGCAAGTTTGAAAGTTCAGCAATTTGCCCGGAACTGACTTTATTGGGCAAAATAAGCACCATTCGAAAGAGCACATCCTCGCCAACGTGCCGGTTGGCTTATCGTTCCATTAGCTTCAATAGCTGAATTACTAGATTCATTGTGAATTTTACGAACACAACGTTTTCTCCGTCAATTTCTTTAATTGCAGAGGTTTCGAGGCTCTTCGACTCAAATTAATTTTCTTTTCGCATTTATGAACAAAGATGAAATGTAGTTGAATAATGGATTTCTGACGGGTTTCGGTTTAATTGTGTCAAAGGACGGCAGAATAACCCGTTCATTCACTGTCGCAAAGACAGGGCGTTCTGTCTTTGCGACAGCGAATACCTGGAGGATGAAATCAACCATATAAGACGGACTCTACTACAAAACAATTATCCAAAGAGGTTCATCCAGGCCTCTATTAGGGAAAGACTAAGATAACACAAGAACCATGAAATTAGAAAGAGAAATGAAAGAGATCCCAGAGAGAAACCAATTTGCATACCCTACTACCCGGGTATTGGGGAGAAGATTCGGCAAATTGCGAGAAGTGCTGGTTGCACAATTGCTTTCAAAAGCCTACCGAACCTTACATCAATCTTACGATCTGACAAGATCAAAATCCAGTCAGACAAACGACCAGGGTAGTTTACAAGTGATATTGTTCTTCTTTACGGGGTTGATGCTCATAAGCGATTCAAAAAGTTCACGGTTTTCCCCGTTTTTTATAAAAGCCTTTATTTTCCAAAAAAAGGCCATAGTACTCAAAGCTTTCGGGCGCGTCCCTTGCGCCCGTCAGTTGGGATGCTCGCTCTCTGCAAGACTGAATGGTCGGGCGACGGAGGCTTGACGGGTACAAGGTAGTACCTGATAGCTGATGTTGCCAGCCCGGACGGTCTAGCGGATGGGCTTGCTGAACCGCTGACTGGCTGGGCAGTCGACGAAGAAGAATTTTTCTCACTGATGACGGGCGCAAGGGACGCGCCCGAAAGCTTTGAGTACTATGGCCTTTTTTTGGAAAATAAAGGCTTTTATAAAAAACGGGGAAAACCGTGAACTTTTTGAATCGCTTAGGGTAGTTTACAGTATAAACTGTGGTTGCGGAACAAGATATATTGGAGAAACGGGACACTGTGCTACACAGACTGAAGGAACACAAGATGGCATTGATAAGGTATAAGAACGCAGAGAAGAGATTGAGACGGGAAACGGTAGGGTTGAGAGGGAGACCATAAAAGAGAGATCGAGTCGAGCTCATGAAGGAGGCGGTCAGTGCCTCAGCCTGGGTCGAGCACTCAGTAAACTGCCCCCTGGCGAACAACCAAATGAATTGTTCGATACTGAAACATGAACAAAACTATAGAATTAGAAAAATCAAAGAGCTTTTTACATCTGGCATAACGTTTGCATAAATAGGGATAAAGGGAAAGAGATTAGTAACATCCGGTCTACTGTGGCGATTAAGACGAGATGCGCCTTCGTAGAGCCCACCACGCATAGAGGAACAACAAGCATATAAAGCGCCGGTTCCTAGGGTCGGCTCATTATGAAAAAATGGAACCCAAACAGGAAAGAGAAGCTTGAAAGAAAATTCAAGTTCATAGGGACTCAAGAAAAGATGATCACTTTAAAAGAGGAAGTAACTAGTTTAAAGTATTGAATTCGCTTATGTAGTTTTAAAATAATGTCAAAGCATGGCATTGGTTATCGGCTTTTATTCGTGACGGTTACTTGCGCTGACGACGGGACCAAGGTAGGTGCCAAAAGCTCTGCTATCAAATAAAGAATCTTTCATGAACGGTTTATTCTGCCGTCCTTTGACACAAAGGTTAAATGATACGGTATCCTTATTCAACGAGCTTTAATTGGCGAAGCTTTCAGAACATACGTATTCCGTCGTGAGCGCAGTTCAGAAGCTTTCGTTTGGCATAATGATACCATTAACCGTGACATAGGGGTAGATGTCAGCACAATTTGGACAAATGTACTAATACAAGAAGAATTTTACAAATTATAAACGCAACAATCAAAGCAGAAACGGCGAAGAATTGAAAGATCTATGTTTTTGAAAATGTTGACAGATATGGGAAGAAATACTGATGTGGAAACGTTTAAAGACAGTGTATTTTGATTTGAATGCAGGTGGAAGATATGGTGGAACGGGATTGCCTTAAGACAGTGACATTGGCTTTAAGCCGTTCTTCTTTAAAATTGGAAATAGTCATGTGGTCTCCACCATCATTTGCAATTACACCACCAATCAGGCGATTGAGAGAAGAAGTTATTTATTTTGAGCTTATCTTTTACTCGCTGGAAACGGGCCAAGAAAAGCCCCGAAAGCTCTGGATTTAAGGAAATTGACTGAAAAAATGGCGTTCGCAAAATTTGCAACGACAAATTCCACCGCTAGCAAGAAACACCCGATTTTCAATTTCTAGATTCCAAAAAGTTGCGAAGCGTAACTTTTACGTCCTCAAAGTTACGAAAGGTTCTATCGAATTGAAAGTTCAAGATGCTTGAAAAGAACAACTGCGGCTTTTCCCCTATCACCCCGACCAATCACAAGTAGGTAAGTTGCTCCGCCCCATTGTTAACATTGCTTGCTCATCCCCATTGTACACGACACCCAGCGCGAGGCGCCCCCTAGCGCCGCCGTTTACGGGGGCTGCAGTAGCATGGCATAGTGATTTCTGGGTTACTTCCGCTACTGTTTCCGAGAGTGGGAGCTACGATAATGCACCGCTGTTATTCCTAAGCTCTGATCCTTGTAGTGAACCACCATATTTTGCCCTGAAAAATTTGTTCCCCTATTCTACCCACAAAACTCGCATGCTGCAACTTTGGGTGATAATATTGCGACCTACACTCTCGCCACATTTTTCCAAAAGCTACCGTGAGTTCATATCCTGCTTATGTTCAGTCTTTAGTATAGGCAAGGCTGCAGCCAATTTACATCGCGCGAACTTTATTCACAAGTAATAATCTTCTTTTTTGTAACGGGGCGGATTTCGTTCAGTTTCATTTTAATCACAGCTTTCCCCCTTTAATCAGACACGTTTTTATTTCGAAAGCTATACCACAGAAAAGGTCACACTGAATTCATCGCCATTGCCTATCCGCCGTTCGCCGCTCCTCGTCGAGCCGACCGCTCAGCGAGGAGCAGCGAACGGCGGGTAGGCAATGGCGATGAGTTCAGTGTGACCTTTTCTGTGGTATAGCTTTCGAAATAAAAACGTGTCTGATTAAAGGGGGAAAGCTGTGATTAAAATGAAACTTAACGAAATCCGCCCCGTTACAAAAAAGAAGATTATTACTTGTGAATAAAGTTCGCGCGATGTAAATTGGCTGCAGCCTTGCCTATACTAAAGACTGAACATAAGCAGGATATGAACTCACGGTAGCTTTTGGAAAAATGTGGCGAGAGTGTAGGTCGCAATATTATCACTCAAAGTTGCAGCATGCGAGTTTTGTGGGTAGAATAGGGGAACAAATTTTTCAGGGCAAAATATGGTGGTTCACTACAAGGATCAGAGCTTAGGAATAACAGCGGCGCATTATTCTAGCTCCTATTTTCGGAAACAGTAGCGGAAGTAACCCAGAAATCACTATGCCATGCTACTGCAGCCCCCGTAAACGGCGGCGCTAGGGGGCGCCTCGCGCTGGGTGTCGTGTACAATGGGGATGATGAGCAAGCAATGTTAACAATGGGGCGGAGCAACTTACCTACTTGTGATTGGTCGGGGTGATAGGGGAAACGCCCCGAAGAACTAATCTACAGATTTAGAGATTTGTTTCAGGTCAAATAAGACGAGTAAGATGGACGAGGCAAAACTTCGTGGGGCAACTTGTTCAGCCTATCATTCACGATTTTCGAAACGTATGGTCAAGAGTTATTTTGAAGGAGTACATGTACCCTTTCTGTTGGTCGGCGCTGGGCGTATTTTTCCAAATCCCTTGTCCATTCTTGAAATTCCTGCGCGATAGGCTTCTGCTATGCAACTTTCACCAAGTTTGAAAAAATGTAATGCACCGCGCTGCTCATTGATTACAGTATACTCACCACGAGCATCTTCTGAGGATTGCACATTGGCATATAATGTGGAGGTTCCTTACGTCCGCTCACTGTCCAGAGCGGTTGCAATTGTCCTATCACACAATATCCACTTTTTATCACAGAGAAATGAAACTTTTCTGGAAACGAACTGTTTGAAGAAAGGTTTCATTTTGTTCTCAGAGAAAGGTAACCGACAGGTTTCCAGCCATCCGGACACCTAATCGAGTTTATGAGGCACCCAGTTGCCCAGCATCCTCACTTCGCCTATTGATCGGAGATGATGTGATGTTGTAGTGGTATAGGAGCACCTAGAACGCGTTCGTTAGACGCGTATTGGCTGCAACCGTGGCTTCTAGCGTGTTGTCGTTAATTCTTGGTTCCGGTCTCCCACGACCCTCATTTTCACATGACTCGTCTCCATTCTTGCGTTCGACCTACCAACGACGGATATTCCATTCAATTATAAACTACTCCCCGAATGGGTCATTAATCTTCCTGGCTCCTATGGCTGTGTTCAGTACACTGTTGGAAGCAGAAGGGAAACGTATGCTAAAAGTGCACCTATTCAAGACTGAAGGCACTTAGTAGAGCCCCACTTAATAGAGCAAGAAACCATGAGCAACGAAACAGCGACATTACGGATAGGATAAGCTATCGGGCACCATCCTACACGTTACCTAAGAGCGCACGGCATCTAAAAAATGCATGCAAGTCGGCAGTGCTACGAAATTGGGACTTTCGTATGGTGCGACCTAATATTTAACACCCTTGTTATGCATGTATATATATATATATATATATATATGTTACGAATCTTAATTGATTGCAATTAAAGGAATTTAATTACTAATTTAGTAGATTAGAAATCCTGTATTCAATTCCAATTAAAGTGTATTTTAATTCGAATTAAGATTTGTAATAGTTGAAGCGCTGAAGACGAGACTAAGGGAGGTCCTGAAGGCTCCGCTTAGAAAAAGGATTTTACGCGGGTATATTGCCCTTTGCTGATACTATATACATATATATATATATATGTAGTATCAGCAAAGTGCAATTTACCCGTGTAATATATATATATATATATATATATATATATATATAATATAATATAATATATATATATATATATATATGTATACGGAAGACCGGATGTCTTTTAACGGGAGCATGGATCTTCATGATGTTGAGTTTTCACGGATTTTTCCCGTTGCTTTGTACGTGGATGGATCTGTAAGTAAACTGACACGGTCTCCCTACCAACGGATGGATGAGAGTAGTTATCAGAAGACACGGTCAGAGAACAGCGTACGGTTTTCCCTCAGATATTTCGGAACGCTCGAGTTCCGTCCTCAGCGAGGTCGCTCGGCCTCGACCTCGGTGGTACGTTGAGCCACCACTGGGGACGGACGACAAGGCAGTTGCTCTACCGCGTGGCCAAACTTGGAGGGAATCCGCCCCGAGGGATCAAGTTTGATCCGACTGGCCTCCCACCGATGTTTAACTAGGTGGAGGAGCTTCTCCGTAAGATCTGACCTGGTGGTTGGCCAACGGTGAACCCTGCGCTGACGACGAGCCAAGCTTAGGCTCGAAAGCTACGCAAAGTTTTGCTTTTCTTTTTCATGAAACAAAGCCTTACCATCACTTTCGTGAAAAAGTACTACATGAACGGGAAGAAATGCCGTGATTTCTCTTTGATATATATATATATATATATATATATATATATATATATATATATATATATATATATATATATATATATATATATATATATATATATATATATATATATGAAGTTGCCTCTTCACGGATTTCTCCCGTTTTTTTGCTTCTTGTACGTTGGAGGATCTATAAGTAAACTGACACGGTCTCCCTACCAGCGGATGGATGGGAGTGGTTATGAGAAGACACGGTCAGAAAGCGACGTACAAGTTTTGTCTCGGATATTTCGGAACGCTCGAGTTCCGTCTTCAGCGAGCAAGAGAAAGTTTTTACTTCGTTGTCGGGTTAAATACGAGTCAGAGACAAGGGTGGAAGAAGTTACATGTCAGCTCGGTAGGATGCAACATCTGGTTTAAAGACATCCAGTCTTTCGATATATATATATATATATATATATATATATATATATATATATATATATATATATATATATATATATATATATATTGTGTCAAGAGACGGCGAAGAACACCCGTTTACAAAGTTCATTGTACATATGAAGTTTCTGTAGTTCTTTTGGGGCTCTTCGTGTCCCATCATTCCCAAGAGTTATCCCTCAGGCGAAGAAGTTTAAAATAGGCTGGCCGTAAAGTGTAGAGACGGAATACTTTGGACGCCACCTTTTCCACATATTTGGAACCCATGAGATCTTGTTGTTGCAATACACTTTTGTTGAGTTGGCCACGTTCCAGCTGTTTTCCGTTTATAAATACGGGTCGCCCACGGTTATTGCGAATAGTACGATTCGCGAAAAGTCTCGTCATGATCGTGGATCCCGCAGTCGAGACGGTTATAGCGCAGGTTGCGCGATGTTGGCTTCCCAAAACATCAGAATTGTTTTACTGATTTTTGTCAAAAGATTCTTAGTCGAGTAGTGTGGACAAATTGGAATTTTTAGACCTTTCTCTCTCTCTCTCACATATTGAACTTCCGCTTTTGGGGAAAATGTTGTCCAATAATTGTCCAGTTTGCCTACTGCAATCAGTGTAAGGATCAGGTGCATAACCTTTCACGTCATTGCATTAAACACGAAAAATTAATCTTCGAAATTTCTGCGGAAAAAATCCGTTTGTATTGTTGTCAATTGACGTTTCGCAATCATGATCTTAATCTACTAGCGCACTTTGTTGGCCGAAATTAAAATTTTCATTAGTCAGTTCTTCCCAATGCGGTTCGGTCGTTTCTTTGACGTTGCCCGCAACTAGGCTCCATGAGCTACCGCTTTTCATTCCAATGTCTATTGTCTCATCCGGAAGTAGTGATTCGGAAGAGCAATAGAGCAGTGCAAGAGCGGCGCACGCATTTGCGTGCCCATTGAGTAACAAATGTTAGGAAGTTCCTAAGCAGCATAAATGCGAGATATCACCAACGCAGTAGTATCCGAATATGGCATCTCCGGGTCTTCCGAATTCCGCACAGGGCTTGCTCTTATTTTCTTATCTTCCCCGAGTCGTACCAACTAACTATGCTCAGGTGTCAACTTTATCTTGCGCACCAACTGAGGCACCCATATTCGAGTGCGCGTTAATCGAGGCTGTGCACATTACAATTTTGCTTTAGGCGTAATTGCCGAAGATTGCCTGTACCTAATGCTGCAACTGCTGAACGGCAACCCAAGCAACGTGCAGCTTTTCCGCGAGAACTCTCTAATACAGCATTTGCGTTCGCTGCTGCTTCTGTTTTTGAATCCCGACGAAGATGCGACCCCGTCGTCCAAGATTGACGAACAGTGGACGCCGCAATTGTGCGCCAACGTCAACCAGCTATTGTTGGTATGTTTGCAGTTGCTTTTCGAGTTCTACTTTCTTAAACTCCTTTTCTCTCCTTGTTCGTCCAGATTGTTCGCGCCCTCGTGTCGCCGTCGAATTCGGGCGAATTGGTCGCCAGTTGTCAAAAGGCGATTCGCGATTGCGGTTTGCTATCCGAACTTTGTCAACTGCTTATGTCGACCAGTATAACGGCTGACGTGCTAAGCAACGTTATCGTGAGCGTGGGAGAGACAATTCGCGGCAGCCAAAGCAATCAGGACTTCTTTGAATCCGTTGTTGCTCCTTCGTCGCCTCCGAGGCCCGTTGTTCTTATACTGCTGATGTCGATGACCAGCAAGAGTCAAGTGTTCATTCTTCGCGTGGCCGCCCTTTACTGCGTCCAATGCTACTTGTTCAAAAATGAACGAGGAAAGCATAGCCTAGTGGAGACGCTGCTTCCGGCGACTGCCGAAGGTATACAGTACATTTCTTGCCATTCCGTTGGCCAAAGTCTTTGCAGTTCAATTTTTAGCTGTCGAGCTGACCGCTGGTCATTTGATTTGCACAGGCTTGGTCAGCGCCGACGCTCTGCAAGTGTGGCTGTGCAGCTGCGCTCTGTTACATTGCTTGGTCAGTTCGTCGACCCAGCAGGAGCGCCTTCTGGGCGTCAAATTGGCGAAGTCCGCCGCCGAGGCGCCCATGAGCCTTATGCAACAGCTGGTGACGACCCTGTTGCACACCAACAATTTTCAGATTCGCATAGCGCTGATGATGCTTCTGTGCACTTGGGTGGCCCATTGTCCTTTGGCGGTTCGCCACATGCTGCAGCAGGACTCCATCGTCTCATACGTAAAATTTCCATTAAGATGGTCGATTCCATTTATTAATGAATCACAACGATTGCAGCTGCTCGGTGTTGTACGTGCACACGAGGCGGACGACGGAGAAAGCCTTTTGCAAGGCATGTCCGCTTTTCTCCTTGGCTTGTGCGTAATGTACAACGACGATTCGTGTAAAAGTTACGATAAGAAAACGGTGGTCGACTTGATCGGAGGTCAGTTGGGCAAGGAACGTTTCGTTGAAAAGTTGGAGTTCATTTCCAAGTCGGAATCGTTCGCCGCCGCCGCCAGAAAGCCGCACATTCGAGCACACTCCCCGGAGGACTTGGTTTTCGACCACGAATTTTGTAAACTGTTTCGCGCGCTCGAAGCGTTGCTGTGCCACTGCGTCGCCGGGCCGACCGCCCTAACCAATGGCCTTCCTCCCGCTCAGGCGGACATGCACAATCACATTGTCGACGAGTACAAGCGATTGATAAAGCAGCAGGACGAGGAGGCGAAAAGGCTGCGATTGAGAATAGAGGAGTTGGAAAGGAATTCTTCCGCTTCGGCGGCCCCTGCCAACGACGACGAGCGTTGGCAGGAAAGGCTGCGTCACTTGGAGGAGCTTTGTCGGCGGAAGGTTACCCAGCAGCAGTTGGACGCCGTCGGCGAGCTCACCTCCCTGAGATGTCAGTTGCAAAGCGCGCAAACTATGCTTCAACAGCGTGAGAGCGAGAGAAACTATTTCCAGCAGCAGTGTCAATTCTGGCAGACCTACGTGAACGCCGGTCAAGGCCGCGCCGGCGACCCTTGGCAGGCGCACATCCAGGAGCTGACCGGCCAATTGAGCTTCGGTTGGCAAATGTACGAACAGCAGTCCCAGGAGTTGGCCCGACTTGCCGCCGAGAATGCCCAATTGAAACTGCATCTTGACGACGTCACTTGTTCATTGCAGCTCCATGAATTGAAGGTGTCGACGGAGCGGCCGTCCGCGGCGAAGACGGTTGGCGAGGCGACCGCCGACTACTACGCGACGGCGCCCGGCGAGCATGAATTGCTGTTGGAATTGTTGAGCGATCAAGATCAGAAGATAAAGGAGTTGAAAAAGCTGCTTAAGGCAAAATGGCGTGGCCATTAGCAGCGATGAGGAGGAGGAGGAAGAGGAGCCTCAGCAGCCGCGGGAGCAGCAGAAGCCCAACGGTGCCGCCGCCGCCGACTCAGTGGCCCTATCGAATAGCATATGCTGAAAAATGGTATGACGAAAAAATGAGCTCATTGAAAATTGCCCTGTGATCGTCGTCTTCTCGTTATAACGTTGTAGTAAATTTGATGAACAACTGGTCATCATATGTTAGGCATCTCATCGTTTGCGTTCCCAATAGGAAATTCGGCCACAAAACAGGACATACCCCCGTTGGGGTGCGCGCACGCAACGACGCCTACGTGGGTGATTGGAAAGGCGCTGATGTTGTCGCCTTGCGAACGGCGTCGGCGGCGGCCATCCTGATGAACTGTCCGCCTTACGTTTTCAGCGTTTAAGCATGTAGCAACAGCACTTTTTGGGTCGGCTGCGATTACCGGCCAAATTCGGAGCCGATATCTTTGGACGCCTCGAGGAGAACTGGTTCTTTTGCTTGCATTTTTATATATGCCCGTTTAAAGGGCATCTCGTCCGTTCGACGGTGTTACGTTTCGTCAATGCACAACGCGGTCGTCGCTCTTTTATTCCTCGCTGTGACGTTCACATTCCCGAAAGGTAGTCGTTGTCTCATTTTTCGTGATTCATCGTTCAATCGGCTCTCCTCAGCGGTCGACTCATGTTCGCCCGGCGCGAAAGCGGCTGCCGAAAAGCTTCGTCGCTACTTGGGACTTGTACCTTCGTCCGGTCGAATGACCACAACCGGTAGCCATTGCGCTCCATTCATATAATAAGAATGACGACAATAAGCAGTGGGCGGCTTCGATCAACTTTTGCGTAATTTTTCGTTCAGGTTACGGCGAAGAGTTCATTACGCAATCGTCCGACTTGAATTGCGACTTTGAGAACATTGAGGCGTGTCGTTGGCGGAACGTGGAAAATGGCCACGGGGACGACAACGACTGGTACCGTATGGTCAAGCAGGACGCGAAACGATGGCCGGCGGTCATTCGACCAGCCTACACGCCGTCGCAAGGTTGGCCTCCGCAGCAAAGCTTCGTTGTTCGCTTTCCATTGACGGCCGCCCTTTTTTGCTCGTAAGGAAATCACCTGATCATTGCCGGCTCGGAGAACAAGGGTGGCAAGCAAGCAACGGCCGTTTGGATAAGCAGTCCGATCCGGTGCCAAATTGGTCCCGGAAAATTATCCTTCACGTAGGCAACCACTTTTACAATGTGTGCTCTTGCAACCGGCGTACGAGTAGCGCAAAAATGAGGGAACGCTCTTTGTGGGCGGTTGCGCAAAAGGTGCAGTTATCTCGTAGTCAAAGTTCGAAGAGCGTTGCGCAATTGTTGTCCTTCGTATCCGCCGAGAACGAAGGCGCATTTCGAAGACGTCCTTCCTGTTTCGCCGATCGACGGCAGTTTGCTGCCGCGGCCAAACGGAAGCGCCTGAGCGTGCGTGGGCCGTTCGCGCCAAAAGCGGGAACGCGCGGAAGCTTTGCGAACTGCCCGCGACGTCCAAATGGAGAAACGGTTGTTCAATTGTTGCTTTGTTGCAGCTATTGGATATACGGTAAGGCAACGTTGGCGGTGATGGCCGTTGCCGCTTTGAAGGTACCGTTGACCAAGGTTGCCGAAGTGAGTCCCAAGTTCTGCTCGTTCAAAGAGCAGCGGGGCACCTACTGCCTGGTCGACGTGCCGCCCATAGAACAACCGTTTCAGGTAGCTTTGCCAGCGTAGTCGCCTTCGAGAAAAATGCAGTTTGCATTTAAACAATTAGCTGGCCATTCAAACGTACTCCGACCAAGCGCGGGAAGGCTTTGCCGCCGTGGATGACATTGAGTACAAAGCGGAAGTGTGCCCCCCGGGAAGCGTGCAGCGTCAGGACATAGCCGTGGCTCCGAGACCCCGTCTGTTCGCCACGTCCGCGTCGGAGGCGAACTGCGACTTTGAAAGCGTCTGCCGGTGGTACAACCTGGACGTTGACGAGTACGACTGGCAGTTGGTCACTTCGATGCCGCACAGCCAAAGATGGGATCAAGTGACGCCCAGCACGCCGCCTCGTAGGTTGAACGCGTTTGCTAGAAGTTGCAAATGTGAACGATTTGCCGTTGTCGTCAGAGGGTGCCTTCGCGATGATATCCGACGAGCAGACGAGCCAACGTGCCGGCAAGGGCTACTTTGTCAGTCCAGCATTCTACTGTCAGCGCGGAACTGGCCAGCTGCGGTTCAAGCAAGTTTTGCGCCCCCTTTTCAAGTTCACTTAGGCTCGTGACGACGAACGCACCCTTTTGAAGGCGATGGAAAAGCGGTTTGGGCGCTTTCAGAATTTGCGCCCTCAAAGCGGGTACTGTGGACGAGATTTTCTGCGCTGACGACATTGCCTCGGCGCAGCGTTCCTCGGTGACCATTCCGGGACCAATCAACGAACCCTATGAGGTGAGATCATCCCACGCTCGACCGTCTGCGGAGGAAGTGTGAAGGTTGTCCGTTCTTTTTCCCAGTTGGCAATTATCGGGATTGGTACGGGCGCTCGGAGTGAAGTGTTAGCGCTTGACGACATTGAGTACACGGCCGACGTTTGCACAGGTCAAGTGATCGGCGAACGGGCCTGCAGGGCGCTGTCCTGCACTTTCTCCAGTATGCGTTTCCCGTCTGTTCAAGAAGAAGTAACTTCCTCTTGCCTCAGGCGGCCATTCGTGCAATTGGATATTAACCAATAGCGTTGTCGACGGTCAGCAATTCTCGCCAGTTTCTTATCCGGTCGGAGCGGCCAATAATGTCAAAATAAGGCCATCAGGTAATGCTCAATATATTCTGAAGATGTCGAAGTCACTAGCCAACAGTACGATGAACATGCCGGCAAGTTCTCAAATACGCCGTTCCCACCACCAGTGAACGTTGAATAACCTAGTTTCGCCGGCTTGTTCTCAATTTTTACAGTTTGCATAATTAGCGGAATACTGTAGGTTATCCATTGGTCAATTTCCAAGCTGATCGACGGCAAGGTTACTGTTGTTTTGTAGGTAGATAAACTCGTGCGTAGGGACTTGCTGTAAACTTGTGCACTGTTAAGGATAGCACGCTTAGTGTTAAAGTGCAAAGGTGCGCTTGGCGTGCGCGTTGATTTAGTAGTCCATTTTTGAAGGTACCTACTTCTTGGCCACTTTGATTCACAAGGCTCATCAGCCGACGGCGTACATTGAGTCGGAGCAATTTTCGCTTGAACAGTCGCGCGTTCTTCGTATGCACGTGAAGCGCAGCACGTGGGGTTCCGAGCTGTACGTCTGCCGGAACAGGTTTGACGGAAATCTGCAGCAGAGCAATTGCCACTTGGTCGCCGGGCCATCGTTGTCCCTTGACGACCCAACCCACGGCGCCGATATTCACGAAACCCTAAGCCCCAGCGATTCAAAGGTAATTGCGGCGTCAATTTCTTCGTACGACTGAACGCATTTCCATTCAGGTATACATTGTTGCTCATCATCCGCAGGTGAGCAGATCGGGTAACGCCGCCTTTGGCATTGACTTCATTGACCTGTTGGACGACAGTGGCCGCTCACTGTGCGGTACGTCTTCCCAGTTGAATAATGGCAACGTTGTCAGTGGCACCGCTGGAGAACAACAATCGAATACCGATGATTATACGCAGTGAATTGTTATTATTTATTCCACAACTGATGGCCGAATAATGCAAGCAACAGCAGCGGCGGCGGCGGCAGATAGGCACCAAACAGAACATTGTAATAACGTTGGTTACGCAGAAAGAGACAACGGTGCAATGAATGACCGCACCTTGTCAGTGTAAGAAAGCCAATATGGGAACAACGAGACTTTTCAAAAGATAAACTATTAATTGTATTCTTCATTGCTTCTAAAAGCCGTTGTTAACTCTACTCGTAGTCGTCTTCGGCGAGACCACAGGGACGGTAAAATTCCTGTCCACGTTCGTGGATCCACTTGTTGGCCACCCATTTAACGCCCGCCAAAACGGGGCAGGCCGCGTGTCGTGTCCTCACGTCACCTTCCCCATTCTTCAATAAATTATGCCAAAAGACGGCGTCTCGCTAAAATGCACGCATTAGTGTTTCTTCGCCTTTGCAAAATTCTACCTTCGTCGGGGAGACTCCTATTTTCAACTCCGTAAACACGGTCGCTCCGCCGGCTTCCGGTTGGGATATCTTAAGAAAATCGCGCTCGTAAAATTGCTGGCAAATCAAGCGGAATGGGAAAGGAAAGAACGGTGTGCGCCCTAGGCATGCAAAGCTGCGGTGAAACGGAAGGACCGGCGAGCGCAAGCAAAGCAGCAGTACATACATAAAACATCAGAGTTGCGATCCGATTCCCAGTGTTAAGGCTCTTGAAAGCATTCACCTCTTCCTTCTGCAATGCGAAACCGCTTTACCAGCGCAAATGGCAAACTTACGTAAAGAAGAGCGGTGGCAATGCGATTGCCATGCCCGTGTTGGTAAGGATCGGGTTCGTTGCGCTGAAAGCAGATTAAGTCAGCGCAACGATAAGCAGTAAGTCCATTGAGCTCATTTGCACAACGGCGACTGCCGACCGCCATGAATGAACGATCAAACGTTGAAGTTCAATCGGCAATGAAATGGGCTCAGGCTTACTGCTTACCAAAGACATATCATAGTGTGGCTCGTAGTGACCTCCGAGACCATAGTTGGCTAGCTAAATTTAAAAGATACAAGTAATGAGAGAAATTCGTGCCAGCGATGACCGCGCTGCTGCGCACGCGTACAATATCCCGTCAATTAATTATTCAGCAACGAGCGATCACCGTTGGCACGTCGCTTACCCTGGCATGATCAAAATGCGGATCGTAGTGGCCACCGAGTCCATAATTCGCTATCTACAAATCGATCAAGCAAATTGCATTATCACTGTTCCGTAAGAGCGTAACGGAGCCGCTAAATGTCCAACTGGCAACAAACCTGCAATTCCTCGGCTGTTTCCATATTCAGATTTGTCATGTCGCCGATTCTTTTGACAACAGTCGCAACGACAGGATGATCGGCATCCTTTAACCACGCGCTAAATATATTAGCCAATATTAGGAAAATGAAGAGACGTGAATAAACAGTTTAGAGTATATACATATATGGTGGGATATATTCCAATTGCGCATACGTATATACATATACGCAATTAGAATCTTAACAATTACAACCGCTTCGCAGAAAATAAGGCTCAGAGACCTTTTACTAATACGATAGCTAGCAAATTCCAGCTCGCCCGTTTCCTTGTTGTGCACGGTCGCTCTTCGCAACTAGAAAACAGCACCGCTGAGCAAGAAGGAATGGACTTAAACAAAAATTTGCATATTCGCGGGACAGGACGGGACGGGGCAAATGCTTCGCGAGCGTTTGCGAAAAGAAGAATTTGCACCTTTTGCTAATCCTGTACGTAGCCGCTTCTAGCAGGCCGGTTTCCGCGTTCTGCACCGTGGCGCGAGCCAGCTGAAAGACAACAAGCGCGCTACCGCCGCAACGGGAGACAACCCAAGTTTGGGACCCGCGCCGTAGTATGCACACAGGGATAACTTGCCTTCGGGTAGGCCAACGTTTTGAGCACGTCGATTTCCCGATCGCTGATGACGTCACGGAACAACAGTATCATCGGTTTGCGGTGGACGATCTCCGCCTTGATTGGCGCCAACTTCAGGTACGGCTTGTCCCTCTTGTAGTAGCAGTAGAAGGTGGAGCGCTGCTTCTCCTTCTGTAGCACACGCAAGCAAATGTGAGCAAGAGAACGGACAGTTGCTCCGCTGCGCCACGGATATGCAAATGAAATGTCTACTGCGTGAAAACGACATACCAACAAGTATTCGCCTCTGCAAAGCGCTTCGAAGTCGCCGCGTTCCGGTAAAGCTTGATCCGCCGGCCGAGGGTTCACCACCGGTGGTAAATTGAAGTCGCTCGACTTGTGCATGCCATCCGCCGCCAACATATCTTCGTAGTACTTGATGTTCCCTTTGGCTCGCGGATGTTCCGGCTTAAGATTGTACAGTCGCTTCGTCAGTTGCAGCGCCCTTTTCACGTTGCCCTGCTGGTACAGGCCGAAGGCGAGATATTCCAAAATGTCCACCTCTTCCACCGTTGGAGGGTCTTCGTGCTCCCATCGGTTCATCGCCTCCTGCATCCACAGAATCACGTGGTAGTAATCCTTATTATTGTACGCAACTCTGCCCAGTTCGAAGCACTCGTTGGCTGAAACATCTTATGATAATAGCAAGTTCAAACTAGTCCTCGATGCCCGATCACCGGTGAATTCATCCACATTTGCCACACCCTGGATTCTGCCCTGCGACAATTCGTGCGTGTCCAAGTTGTACACGTCCTGAAGGCGCAGCAGGGCAACAGCGGCACCTGTCAAATCCTCGTCGGTGGGAAATTTGGCAGCGGAAGACTGCCGCATTGCCGTGATGTTTTGCAGATAGGCTAAACGACCGCCAATCAGGCAACTAAACGCGCACCGCTTGCCAACGGCTTACTGCCGGAGCTGTCGCTTTTCATTAGCGACTCGACGTAGCTCCATTCCTCGGTGAGCTTCTTGATGAACCGGAAGGCGTTGATCGGATTGTACAAATGATTGGATCCGTGACTCAGTTCGACAGCCTTGCTGACCCGATACTCCTTCGCCAGCCTGCAAAGCGACGCGACCAATTACGTCGTCTCGAAACCCGCCCCAATTATATCCTCTCTGTTCCTGCGCATCATTAATAGGCTTTACAGTAAGACAGACTGATCAAAATACCGGTGATATCCTAATCTTAATTGGGTCTTCGTCGGACTGCTGCGTTTCCCGGAGTCGTCGCAGTGCTTTCGGCGCCAACGCGTTGGCTCTTCTTTCCGCCTACGCTCGTTGGACGCACAACGATGGAAAGTTGCTTAGACTTTCAGGTAACCTCCTTGCGGGCAGGAATAAATTTAGGAAGTGCACGCTTCATAAATGGCCCGCGATTCGCTAATGAAAAGGGCGCTACGTGACAAGGCTGAACGGCCCGACAAAGCGCGTAATGAATGGCACTGCGCACCGGAGGTGGATCCGAAACGGTCGCATTCCTGAGAAATTGTCAACTCACCTTTTCAATCGCTCCAGCCGCTTTGTGTCCATTTCGACGTAGCGTTCAATGACGTCGGCGACCATTTGTTCCGTGTGAATAAGATTCTCCACGTCGGCCATGGCGGTAAAAACTTCGGCCTCGCTCAGCCGAACAAGCAGCAAGCACCAAATGAGCGAGCTGATCGGAGATGTGCGGCCACGCAAGTCCATTAGGTACATCGCGGTTGAACAGTTTTTGAGCAGAGCGGACGAAAAGACGCGGACTTCTCGCTGTTACTAAGAAAGGGAAAAGTGCGCATGAACGTTCCGTTCAGTGACCTCTTTCAAACGCTCAACGTGCCATAGACACGGCGAGACGAAATGGGAGCTGATCTAATTTCCGGACAATGAAAACCGCAACTCCCCCCAAGATAGATAGTGTTCCCAGCAAAATGGGCGAAGTCCGTCACAGTAGGATGGACGGCAAAACGACCGAACGCCTGAACATCTCGTCCTACCGCTGGCCGGCAGTTTTTTCCCGGCCGTAGATCCGACTTGCCGATTGCCCCAACTGGGGGCGCGCTCCACCACTGCAGGCTTGTCGGTATTCAACGGCAAGTTCAACAACCGGTTACGTTGGCGCGTTGCGCAAGTGTGAACGAACGTCCCATTTTGGATAGGTCCAAAGGGGGGCCAAATGCCGTCCCAAACTTACCGGTCGCAGCGATCCGATCGCCAAGTCGACGTGGCCGGCGGAAACTGGTCCAACAGGCAGTGCTGCGAAATTTCGAAGTCGAATTAGTAACGCGCGCCCGCGAAAGCGTGGACAAGCGACGCCGCCACTTTGAAAATTCCAAAATTGGTGAGCGTTTATTAGAACAGGCAGCCCGAATGGGCAAGAAAGCGAGGCTAACGTCCGCCGACTGAAAGCGCAAAGAAACGAAACAAGTCGACCCGCCACGAAGCGAGCTAGCCGGGCAAAGCGTATCTTGCGGTTAGCAAACAACTAAAATGTGCAAAGGAATTTTTTAGACGTAAGGATGCATGCTAACTGGGACGGCACCAACGGGGGTAGCTTCGAACGCCCTGGGGGGCTTAGGGTCCGCAATGCAAAGGTACGGTAGTTCAACTGTCGTACGAACCTGATTGTCTTACGGTTGGGAAGATCGGCAGTCGCCAGTGGCGAAACCATTTTCCACGACGGCGCGCATTAGCTGTCGAATTGCCTAATAATTGCATAAGCCAAGCGGACCGACTGTCCAACCTGGTAACCTTGGAGCGCGCCGAAAATGGCTGGGCGTCAGAATTTGGTCTACCTCGTTTGTCCTTTTCAAATGCTATCCATTAATGGGTTCTCTGCTGTAGGCGAAAACGCTTTGCCAAATTGGAAATAAAGCGGAATCGACTAAACGGAGCGTGCAGGCTTCGGGAAACGGTAGCGGCTACAGTATAGCGAAGGAGCAAACCGGGTGCTGTTCGACGGAATCCCGTCCGGGCTGTAGCCCTTAACGGGTAAGTTATTTTTTTTAAAAGAAATATATCAAATTGTCCATTCTTCAAGTTGAAGTCGCGGCAAGCCCATTGTCAAAACTTAAACGATATCGCGCTCCGGGACCGCCTTTTCGAAAAACCTTCGGGTCGTGGCAGTTGGCCAACTAGGTTGGGCCTTTTTTTATCATCGTGCAGCGGCGGCAGCCGATAGCCGCGACGGAACGATTCGCGGGAAATGCGGACGCTAAGATCGAGAAGCCACGGCAGAAAACCGGTTGCTTTGGAAGAGGTTCTTCGCATTAAGTTTTTCACGAAGGGCGACGACCAACTAGCGGCACGTAGCACTTGGGTCTCGCCTGTAGACACCCTTGCCAGCATGCCCGGGCAACCACGCCGGCCGTCACTGTTGCCAAACGTCTCGCCCTGGCGTGCCGCTGAGCTTTCAGGTTTCGTCCAAAGTTTCTGTGGGCCCAGAAGGTGCGTCACCGTTAAACTATTGGCCAGAAATCGCCAGCTGATTCAGGCGAGCCTGCGCACGTCCTTTTGACATCGCCGAATCGGCAGTTGCAGCACTTTACGCTAATGGGCATCGAGGAAGTTCCGCGGAACTATTCGCACGTGTTTAGTTCACTTTAGGTTAACAATGTTGACAAAGTAACGTTAGTAATGGCGGAAGAAGCAAAACGTATTTGGCAGCGTCTGTTTGGTGCAAGGGAAGGGAATTGAACATGAGCATCCGAAAGCATACCATCACCTTACTCGCCCTCGGTTCATTTCCGTCTGCTCGTCGTAGTAGTCGTCCTGCTTCAGGGCGCACGGGCGACGGAACTCCTGGCCGCGTTCGTGGATCCATTTGTTGGCCACCCACTTTGTCCCGGCAAGTACCGGACAAGCGGCGTGCAGGGTGCTCGTATCCGGCTCCCCGTTGTGCAGCACGTTGAACCAAAAGGCCGCATCGTGCTGCAATTGCGTTTCCCAATGAACAGGGTGCCCGGGGTCCTCGTCGCCTACCTTGCTGGCGGTTACTGTTATCTTGTGCGTTGTGAATACGGTTCCTCCGCCGGCCTCCGGTTGGGACATCTGAAAAGGCGATCAGCTGGACACTCGTCATCGCGTCGGTCGACCAAAGTCCTTGCAAGCGACCGAAGCCACTAGGAGAGGCAACAACGTACGTAAAAAAGCACGGTGGCTATGCGATTGCCCGCGTTCAAGCTTTCAAACGCGTAATCATTGGTATTCTAAAATAGAACAAAGTGCATTACAAAAGTTGCTCTTACATAGAAAAGAACAGTGGCTATTCGGTTCCCGGTGCCGTCTTCGTACGGGTCCCTTTCGCCGCGCTGAAATTCAATCGTGCCAGTCGCGCCCGCAACGTTTACGGTCAAGCTCCCGGTAACCCCTTTTCAATGTGACAGGCCGCCTACCGTGGACATGTCGAAGTGAGGATCGTAATGGCCTCCTATGCCGTAATTGGCGATCTGCAACGATGCTTCGTCCGCCTTTAGGCCGACATTGCTCCATTGAGCAAAAGTATACCTGCAGTAGCTCGGCGGTGTCCATGCTCAGGTCGGTCATCATGTCGATGCGTTCGCATACGCGTTTCACCACCGGATGATCCAAGTCTTTGAGCCAGGCGCTGTGGTAGAACAATCTGCTCGCCGTGCCTGGGCAACTCGTTTTGGAGACGTACCTTTTGCTGATTCGATAGGCGGCAGTTTCCAGTTGTCCCGTGGCCGCGTTGTGTACGGTTGCTCGCTTGAGCTGAAGATGCCTCGTATGATGCGAATATGCGACATCATATGCGCACGTACAATTGGCATTGCCAACTCTTTTATGACGGCAATCTCCTCGTCCGACATCACCTGCCTGAAGTAGACGATCTTCGGTTTCCAGTGCATCACCTCGACCTTGATCGGTGCCAGCCTGAGGAACGGTCGATTGGTCTTGTAGTAGCAGTACAGTTTGGAGCGGTCCTTCTCCTTCTGCAATCAGTTGGCGCAGCGTCACTACGGCAGGGCGGCCGCTTCCGGTGGTTGCTCACGATTTCGAATTCGTTTCGACACAGCGCCTCGTAGGTATCCCGCTCCGGAATGCCGAGGTCGACCGGTCTTCGATTGCGCGGTCGGCTGAGCACCTTCGGGTCGGGCTCCTGAACGACGCCTTCCGGATTGAGAGCGTCCTGGTAGAACTTGATGTTGCCCTCGACGCGAGGGTGCTTCGGGTCGAGTCGCTTAAGCTGCAGCGTGTAATGGAGAGCCCATTCGACATTGCCCTGCTTGTACATTGCGTAGGCCAAGTATTCCAGGGCGTCCGTTTCGTCGGCCGTCGGCTCTTCCTCCTTTCGAAGGCGCTCCAGCGCCTCCTGGGCCCACATAAGCGTGTGATAAAAGTCCTGCTTGCCGTAGGCAATGCGAGCAATTTCCAGGCATTCGTCGGCGGTCAATTTGTGACCATCGTTCACGCCCTTTATGCGCCCTTCTGCCATGTCGTAGGTGTTCAATTTGTACACATCCTGAAGTCGCATGAGGCCAACGGCCATTCCTGTCACGTCCTCGTCGTTTGGGAGACCAACCGGACCCTTCGATTTGCCAGTGTAGTTTTGAATGATGCCTGCGTAAAGAGCGTAAACCGTAACCATATACTAGGCACCCATTGCTACCATCCACGGCGTTGTAGCGCATCAGTTGCTCTGCTTGTCGCCAATTGTCCGCCATACGTTTCACCAAAACGAAGCTGTCTAACGGATTGGTGATGATGTTCTCGTTGCCGCGAGCCATTTCAAGTTTCTCCGATTTGTACAATTGGGAAAGTCTGCAAGAAACGCTAAATTTGCATAAAGGACGGGATTCGCCGGTCAAAGTGTGCTTACCTTTTCAGTTCGACTATTCGTCGCTCGTCGTTGGCAACATAGGCGTCAATTATGCGTGCCACTTCCCGACTGCTGTCCAGAAGGGAGTCAATGTAGGCCATTGAGGTGAACAACTCGGCTACGCATCTAGCGACGATTAGCGGCATTATTAGCCACCATTTGAAGGTGGTCGACCGCGGTGGCGACTTCATGGTTGCGAACCGCGGGCTCACTTCCAAGCTGGAAACTCCGGCGGGAAACGGCGGTGATGGTGGAAGCCTAGGCGGAGCGAAAGGGTGAAACTGGGAACCCACTATTTAACATCATCAGCCGCCAGTCTGTGAACCCCTGCAGCGCCGTTCACTTTTTAACGCAAACAGAAGTAGGCGTCGTTGGCGTTTTCAGAGTCGTTCTAAACACTTGCGTGCGTTCTCTCTCTTTCTCTCTCTCTTTCCTTCTGACAAACTACGTCGAGCTGTCGTTGAATGCTGCCGCCGCCGCTGCTGCTGTTGGGGTCTGTTTGTTGTTATCTGATGGAGACGTCCAAGTTAACTTCAGTACCCGCCGACCCCAAAATGTGATTTGCTTCTGCTTCTTATCTTTATCAATATATTCAAAGTTGTCCTTACAAATCTTTACTTTGCTTCTTTTTTTGGGAGAGAAAAATTGATGGTCGAATGATGGGAGGAAGCCTGTAGTGACGGTTGCTGATCGATGGGGGCTTCCTTGAGCTTTTTCCGCAGCTGCTCGTCTTCCCCTATTTTTGTAAATATTCCCGCTTTGTCTCACCATCCCTTAGCCTTTTGAAAAAAGTCAACATGCAGTTAGTGTTCAATTAGGCAAAGCTCGCTTGCGCTTATTCATTTGGACAAATGCACTGCTACTTACCTTTGTTGGCTTTACGGACAAGTGGGATTGGTGTTGTAAGGACGAATCGGCGTCTTTGATGATCGCTGGTTAACAAGCGCGGTTGGAGAGGACGATGACGACGACAGCTGAAGGCTGCCGGTTTTATACGACGATTGGTGGTGGTTCGTTGATGGCGACCTCAAAAATTCGAATTGAAGGTCAAAGTGAAGAATGTCACGTAGACTGACGTGCTTTCGAGCGGTCTCTGACAATGAAAAATCCATCGTACGCTGTTCTCGTTCTGCGAGCCGCTTGTCGAGGCTTTTTTCTTTCTTCCCTAAACTAACATCGCGCCAGACGGTGTCGCCACACCGATAAGGCCGACTTCCCTACGCAGCGCCAATTCTGCTCGTTCGATAGTCTGCTCGGAGAAGGAATATTTAATTTTTTAATTATACTTTTTTCGTTGTTTAGAATAGATTTGGACGAACCACTGAATAGATCATCCGACGAAGTGAAGTCGTCATCGGCCGCAATTGGGATACGCACGACGAATTTGCCGCTTTCAGTAATAACGAGTGAATTGGGTTTGTTGATTCGCCAGTCAACGTGCCGAGCGAGTTCAACGAAAGTGACTTTGCAATGGGCGAATAAAGACGGGATGTCGCTTAAAGAATTGTCATTTCACGACTTCAGCTGAAGACGGCTTTTTCATTGAGCCGCAATGGTTTACTCACCTTCTCGCCGGGCTCGGAGCGAGTATATTAGCTGTTATTCAATTTGCGTTTGGTTAGTAGGTTCTACTTTTTTGTTCATCCTGTTCATGCGCTTTTGCTTTCCGTTTGATTGCCGATTTGCCCCGCTGTAATCGTCCTGCAGCCATTCCCATTACTAGCGAACGTGCTGTTCACTTTGCGTAAATCATTTTAGCCTTCACACAATGTCGGCCCCAATTGTGCCCGTCTCGTCATTAACCTGTCATTGCGCAACAGCAAAGCGGTGTATCCTAAAGGGTTTGAAATTCTATATCGCGGAAGGAGTTTGGAGGTGTAACTGCCAGTTTTGGTTGCCTGAAGGAGGCACCCGACAACGGGCCGAACTGTCTGAAGGCGGGAGTGCACTCTGAGCCCAAATCGGTCATTCCTGTGATGGCTTCTATGGCCTACTTTGAATTTGGCTTAAGGACGCAGCGCACAGTTGTTGCTGTACTTCCGGCTGAGCACTGAAACGAAACTTGTGCAGCAAATCGTTTGCCCTTTAGCTTACCAATCATACTCTAACGACAGGATGGGATCAGAGACCGTCGGTGCGAACATTGCTTTATTGGTCGGCCGCGCACCGCAACCCAATAAGCACATGGAAGGTACCGCCAATTTCTAAGCCTTAACTAACTTGCCTGTCATTATTTATACAGTATATTATGCTTCCATGAGCATCACTTAGCATATAAACCTATACCTCGCTATAGTTGCACAATTGGTTCCTGGCCACCGCCATAAAACGAATATCGCAATAAAGCGGGTCAGGTGAGATTTTGGTTTCCTAGCGCTGGAGAACAGTTGTTCTGGTCAAGAAGACCTAGCTTCTCCACTGTATATAATATGTGCAACGAGATTGAGACTAAAGGACAACGCAATTGCCACAGATAGCACATGTTTATTGCTAAAAAATTACTATTCATTATGCGAACTCTTAGCGAGTCGCTAACAGGTCGCTCGTCCGCCTACGTTTAAGTGTCCTCACTTCGAAGAATAGAGATGAACTGTCCAGCGCGGACCGACAGCCAGTTTACATAGTCAATGTTGCAGGCGCCGCGGGCGCAATTTTAGCGAGATATAGGTGTATTACAGAGTGAGCGCCTATCGCTTGTAGCCAAGACAATTTTATCGCTGATTAACTGGACAACCATTGCTTCAGCCTGCGATGCGGTGCTACCTAGCCGCAGGGGTATGATGCTAAAGCATAAATGACTCAACGGAGACTAAACTGCAGGTGACAGTTTATCACCGGCGACGAGTTCCCACCAAATTCTCACGGCTCCAAATTGCAGGTGGTTGACAATGTTAACATTTGTGCGAGAAATCATTTGAATAATCCTCTCTAATTTCCGAGTCATGTGCTGTCTTCGTATCATAGGAAGAAGCAAGTTAGAGATTGCGTCATTTAATAGTAACTGTTCTAACCGCACAGGCAATCGCTGCGTTGAAGATAGATCAGAGATAGATCTAATGGAAGAAACTTCTCTTACGGGGTGTTTGCACATATGCGATCATTAGTAACACGGAATTGTCCCCGTCTTTTTTGAAACCTTTTTCAGAGAGATAGATCTAACCGAATGTTTGAAATCAAACTCGTGTAACGAACTGCTACTTGAGCACTGACTAAAATGGCGCCGCCCGCAGAGAGCCTTCCCATCGAAACGAGCAAATGTACAATCGGGCAGCCTAATTAGCGATGAGAGCAGCGGTCACTGATGGATTCAATCCTTTGCGACAACATCAGTTGCGTAACGAAAATTGGAACTTTCTAACAATCGCAGCATTCACCCAGCCGCTTATTACGGTCAACTGCGGCACGGAGCGCCGTTTCCTTTTCCTCAGCAACCTTGGGAATACGTTCTGAACGATGCGCAAGTTTTGTTCTACTGTAGCTTTGGTAAGGAAACGCGATCTCCCGCCCGACAACCCTTTTGAAGTATTGCTTGTGGTTGGCGCCATGAACTCCTTGGAACCCCGACGACGCGTTCGTAGCGCGAAGCGGATGAAAAGTGCGAACGCCGCTTTGCCCTCCGTTCGACCGGAAAGTTTTCGTTCACGGCGTTCAGGGGACGAAAGTTTGTACTTCGAAGGCTACGGGGACCTGCAGTGTCACCTGATGATGATCCTGGACTCGCCTCGAACGAACGCGTTCAAGTTTGCATTTGCTGAACGTCGTTAGTCGCCTGTGCAGCAGCGGTCACTTTAGGCGGGCGATCTTCGACAGCGCGGAAAGGCTGCGTGGTAAGGTGGTCCTGGACGTGGGCGCCGGCACAGGTAGGCGAACGTTGTTTGGTCACTGACGTGCGCGCTTCTCGTTTCCAAAAGCCGCAGACGGCTCGCGCTTTTCAGACTTGCCTTCGCTGTTTCAGTCACCTTGTTCTTCTTCCCGTAGGCATTCTTTCCATTTTTGCCTCGCAAGCCGGCGCAGCCAAAGGTCTCCTGCGGGCGGTTCAAACGCCCTTCGCGCCGACAGCCTCTTATATTTTTCCTTTACTGTTTTCAGTGCACGCCGTCGAGGCGGCCGACGTTCACAACCATTTGGTCAGCATTGTTCGCGCGAACAAGCTCGAACGAACCATTGAGGTTCACAGCGTTCGCGTTGAGGTTTGAACTTCAAATGCTCGGGTTGTTTTGCATTGGTGCCGTTAAGGACCTTTGCTTGGAAACGAAAGTCGACTGCGTTCTGAGCGAATGGATGGTAGCGCCTACAGTTTTAATTCTTGCTTAGTAATTGTCTTCCTCTGTGTCCAAGGGTTACGGTTTGTTCTGCGAATGGATGCTCAAGTCTGTTGTACATGCCAGGGACCAGTGGTTAAGCGCCGTAAATTCTTGTCTCCCATTTGGCCATTGTTTGGCAATTGACGCTGTACTGTTGTCAGGGAGGACTGATGATTCCCGAACGAGCTCGCGTTATTATCGCTCCGGTCGTCGAAACTGACTACTTGAAAGACAGGTCTGCTTGTTCCCGTTGTTCTGCCTTTATGTTAAGCGTGAAATTGTCGAACAGAACGCGCTCGTGGTTCATGGTTAGGGACAGATTCAATGTGGACATGGACATAATGGCCAGCGTCGAGGCTAAAAACAGCCAAGGTGAGTTGACCTCCATTGCCACTTGATTATACAATATACTGTATGATGACTCTAAATTGCAAACTACGTTACGTTCCCGGCTGTCATTAGATTGCTATAAGCGTCAGCAATTGCCTGCAAATCATTATAAAGTAACCGCGCGCCTTTTCTGTCGATGCGCCACGATATACAGGTTCGATTTCCAACGGTTTACTTCGCATGACAATAACAAGGCATCGGAAAGGGTGTTAGTTCTTCTTTGTTTCACGCCATCGTTGAGTAGCTGACCAGAAGAGCCAGGCATAGGGTAAACATTCCTTGCTTTGGTCGAATCGCCAAGTTGCACAGGTCCTCGCTGCAAAGGCAGACGTCCTGAACCGTATCGCCGGAAGAAATGAACTTTCTTGAAACTTGATCCTGGAAAGGCGCTTCGAAGTGGGTGCCGGCCATGCTGACGCAGCCGCTGATTTGCGCCGTCGGTGCAACGGAAGTGCACCCCTTGCCGAGCCAGTAGGTCCGCGACTCCCGAAGAAAGGTGACGATGGTCATGCAGGCGTTCTGGTCGCGATCGCAGTGCACCTTTTCGAAGCGCTGGCAGTACGGATGCTGCAGATCTATGGTAACCCGAAAGTTGTCCGTGGTAACGTGGTCCATTGCACCTTTGCTCGTGGCGCAAACGTAGCACTTGAGCGAGTCGGCGAAGCGGCTGTGCGCTTGGAGCAGCAGAAGGAATGCGAACAGCATCCGTTGAAGGGCGCCTTGGATAGTTAGCCGTTTTGTTGGTGTGTGCCAGCCGGGCTCCATGTCCTGCGGCGCCGTGGCAGAATGGGTCGGCGATCTGCGGTGCCAATTAATTGTCAGAATGGTCAATTTACTACGCCTTGTTTGGAAACGCACACACGAGTCAATACGATGATTAGCGGGATGGACGAGAAGCTTGTCATCGCTGAATGGCTCTTCCGACTGAATTAAACCAGCTTGGAGCGCAGTGGCAAAGCCCAACAAGCATTGGGGACGTCAATGGTGCCTGAACGCTTCGCCCGCAGCTGAGCTCCTATCCGCCAGGCGGAATGCCGTCTTTCACCAGGTTTCAGCGACACTGATGTTGATGCACTTGTTGCGCTCGTCAAGCGTGATGGCTATGAATCTCTTCTCAACTCGGCAGAAGCCATTGGCCAATGAATATGTCATTACAACGTTGCTGCTGCTGTATGATTTTCGCCAAACGCAGTTGGCTGCGCTCTTCGCCAAGTTCGACTGACGCTTAGCCGTTACAGTTTTACAGTGCGCTATTTTGGCCTGCTCATCATCCATGGGAGGCGCTTCTGCGCGGGAAACTTCCTCTCCCGTACGACATGCAGACTCGGCTATGCCTGCCGTCGTTATTATAGGCGAGGTGTCCATTTTCAAAGGTTGCTGCGTAACAGGAAACCGCCGAGCCTTTTCCATAGGAGCCAATCTAACTTGCAGCCAGTCTGAAATTTCCAGCTTAATTATTACACTGGCCGCAAGTTGATATGAGCTGGCCTTCTTTACTGATGTCTCAGCGACTTCTACCTGGCAAAGTTGACTCCCATATTTGGATAACGCAACGGTAAAGTGGGTGGAATATCCGTTGCGTAATTTGCGGTCGCTCTCGGCTGGTGGAGGATCGCAACGCGCGCCGTGACGTAAGGCCGTATATCGAATGAATAGCTTCATCGGCACGCAGTGACGTCCCTCCAATTATTTGCTTTCTCCAAACTTTGGGCGCCTTCAATTGCGTTCAACCATCCCCATTGTAACTTCAACTTGGCGGACCAAATTGGCTTGCCCTTTCCGCTTCGAATTCGCCATCCAAATTGCCAATGCTTGGCGCTCCAATCTTCACGACTTTCAATTTTCTATTTTGAACGGTTCTTCCATTTCTTGGCTTAATTGGCCTTTGGCAGGGCGTGTGCGCTTTGCACTCAGGTGAGTAACGCGTGTAGATGTATGTCGCTTATCGAAGAGGCGAGTGTTGTTTGGATTTTGAACGGCTGAAACGCCCGTTGGTTTTCCGAAGCATCGTAAGAAGCAGCCTAATCAGTGAATGGTTGGCTAGTAGTAAACGATGGCAAGGTTTTACGTCAGTGAGTACAAATCGAGCGGTCACTTCCGGCGTTTCAACATCTGAACAATGACACCCAAACATGTTATGGGGATCTGATTTTTAGGACGCGAATTTCATGTAAATGTCCAGCGTTAAAGTATCCGTTATGCCAGCTGTTACGCTACGCAATTTTCTAATTTGAGCAGTTCCACGTCGGTGTTTATTCAACTACGATAGTTTTCCCGCCCCGCACAAGCCATTTATTGTACACGTCGAATAGCAAGTAGGGCAAGCGCAGTCAAGTTGTTCATTGGTTTGCGTGCGGTGGTCGCTTAGTGCAATGTATGAATGGGCAGTTTTCAAACGTGATGCGAATGAAAGCTTCCTCGGTTATTTCCAATGAACCTTGCGCAATTACATTTGCATTAGTGAAGTGTAGGCCTCCGTTCTCTAAGGGAGCAGCATGTTAGTCATTTGTTTTTGCAAGCAATTGAAGATGAATTGTTTTTGGAGTTGAGCGCTGCCTTGCTTGGATTTGTTCTTCCGATCAGCCACACAGTAGGGTGTCACTACCAACGTTGTGGCTAATTCGTCTTCGCTGCCAATTTGCGTTCCTTTTTTCCGGTCCTGTTGCGTTGCTTAAATCTTTCCAACATGTTTCCGGCGGAAATTGATTTCTCTCCAATCGCTCAAAGGCGTTCGCAGTGGGGTAATTCGCCGTGCAAAGCGAAAGCGCGGGACGGTTAATTAACTTTGCCCTTTGTGGCGTTTGTGCGCACTTAAGAAATTCAAATTTCGCCGCCAACGGAAGGCGGTTAGTTCCTCTTTGACGATTTTCAAATTGCCGATAGTTTGTTTGTTTGTGCGTGGAATTTGTAAGGTGCTTACTTTGCTTGGCGTGTGGGGATTTAAGTTTCTTCGGCCAAAGGAAACCCCAATGAGAGGAACCGCGCTGCGGAGATTAAGCAGCAATTTCGATATTATTCTATATTGTTGCGTGCAGTGGTGACGTCGAACATTACGTGCACGTTTCCGTTCGTTGGAGGACTGTTGCAACGTATTCGTCCAAAAGGTTCGAACAATGGAGGAGCGTAATCAGTTAAACGTGGTTTGCTATTGTTTTTCTAAGTTGCGAACGGATCGCGCTCGCCTTTACGGAGGTACATATTTTCGAAGTTTGCCCTGTCCGTTCGATATTCGACGGAAACGTAAAGGCAGCTGACTTACGTGCAAGTGTCGTCCAGATTCCGTGTTCTCGTGGGTGGTGATCAGCTGCCGCTTTTTTCGTTGGCATTTATTCCACCGGTGCACCTGTTCTCTCTATGTTTTTCATTTGCTCCCAAACTGACTGCTTATTAACTGTTTTCACTTTTCTTCGATTGAACAGCTGTTCAATGTTCGAGTGAACATTCCATTATATCCGTCAGCGATTTTTGACGTGTGCCGGATGTTTGAACATTCGATTGGCGTCCTATAAGGACGGCAGCCGCCAAGCGGTGTGCAATTGAAGTTTGATTAACGAACGTCGTTGGTGCAAGTTGAGAAACGATAACAATTGTCTTCACGCTAAGCTTTCTTGCATTTGCAGCCTTTTTCCTTTTTCTCCTATTTAGGTATAATAATTCCTAATCCGACGGGGTAAGTGCATTTTTATGCAAATCCAATATTCCAACACGGTAAACCACCCGTTAAACTGGTATAGAAATGAATTCTTTGTTCAAAACTAGTGCTTGACAGGTTTGCATACGCACCAAAGCATTATGCGCTGTCAGTGGTTTCGTTAAGGTGCCTAAAAGACGTTACGCATACTTTTGTTCCCGTTTTTACCGTATGCATAGACGTAATCAAAAATTTTCGACCAATGGTTTGCGTCGCTACGTGATTCTCCTGTAGTTCTCTCTGCCCTGATGATGGTCCCCTAAGCTTTCCTTCTGTTAGCTGTTGAGGGTGTCCAACGTTCAACAGACTCATGCCAAGTCGCGATCACTGTGGCCGTGCACAAGTGTAACGTCTGCGATAACGTGAACGTCAATGGCTTGGCTGTCGTATGTCAAATTGAAACAGTAAAACCAATCAACCATAAAATATGCATTTCAACGATTAGCTGCAGGTAACCGTTAAGTATTACATTACATTGTACGTTAACGTGTCATATGCTCGTGTACTCTCAAAGCAGCGATATGTTGAGCATCTGTTATTCTTTTCCATCCAGGTCAGCGTTAATAATTGGATAGCTCTTGTCTGCTCGGCAGTAAAACGTTTGTGCAATGGTCTGGGGGAATATGGTCTCACTAATTATTTTGTACGAACTTTGTATCGGAAGTGCTGCCTCGCATTGAGACACGGAAGGAGAGCCGATTGACACTGGCGGGATGTAATGTGATGTTGCCTACGTTTCCCTTTTTATTGGTCAATCGTGACTTGGCCAAGTGAAGCAATTTTCGGAATATTTTAGGCAGGCTTATTGTTCATCAAGTGTTTCCGGAGGAAGTAGCCGGCCGTCAAGCCGAAGTGTTGAATCTCGATTTGTACACAATTAAGGAGAGCGACCTTACCCAACTGAAGGTTTGTTGAAAGAAATTGATTGCGCAATGTTTGCTGTTTTCCTGTTGCAGGGACAATTCAACTGCGAATGTTACGGTGATTGTAAGGTGTTTGGCTTTTGCTTGTGGTTCGTGGTTGATATGCCCGCTGGCGTTACGTTGGATACTTCACCGTACGCCGAGTAAGCGCGCTTCGCATCAGCGCGGATGGACTTTCCAGAGATTGCTTTGCAGGACCACTCACTGGCTTCAAATAGCCATGTACGTCAAGCCGTTCAAAGTCGATCAAGGCAAAGTGATTGCCGGCTCTCTGTCCGTCCGACAGCATCCCGTCGACGAAAGGTGGGCGCCAAACAACAATGCTCAACTTTATCCGCTTCGCTTTGCTTCTAGAAATTTCTGCGCAACCTTGGAATACAAGTACAACGATAGCGACACGCAGACTGTCGACTTCACTAATATGGAGTAAAAATATGTAAAGTACGTTCTCACGGTTGTTGCCCTCAAGTGGAGGATATATTATTTTTACCTACTATTTTAAATGTATGCCAACTAATCACTTTCTCCAACTTGTAAGTAAATAAACTACGCATCTGGTAGTTAAGTGCGCAGCGGTGGCGATGCACAGTAACTGTTAACCTTTCCGCGCGTCAAAGCGAATTGCATTCAGCAAAACAATAGGTGTTGATTACGCAGTGTATGTTTATACGGAGGATGCATATTGTTGATAGATAATTTGCAACACGGCGAAGCACCGTATCGCGCCCACTTTTACTACTAATGCGCTTATAACAACCAATAGTTGCACGCATGGTCCCCGTTGATTAAAGCCTTTATTTCTAAAAGGTACATGCATGCACGTTGCTATGTGCACTACGCCCCGTCAAACAAAGAAGTATTATACGAATGCGCTTATCTCGTTTAAGTAATACTTAATAGCTTGAACGGATGAAACGCTCATCTCCGAAATGATTCACTTGTTATTTGCACCTTACTTTCTATTATCAAGTATAGTCACGGATTTTCGATTTGTCCAAGCCGGTTACTTGCCTTCTCTTGATGTCTGCAAAATCTCAGAGCCTTATTTGCATTGCGAATGTGCCCTTTTACAAGTAAGCATAATGATCATTGTACTGTAACCAACTATGCAAATTTGCGGGAGGGTCAATGAGTAGCGATTACTTAAAGTCGACTTGGAAGTCGCTTCGCATTCTCTACCTTATTGTTAACGTCAGCGGTTTACTCTGAGTTCGTTTAAGCGCCAATTCATAGGTCCCATCTTTATCCTACTATTAATAAATGGCAGTACTCATTGCAGAATGGCAACGTTGCGTCAGTGGGCGCACAGAGAGAGAGAGAGAAGAGAACGCTTTGAAAATTGCGCATGGGATGATCGTAATTGGGACTACAGTAATGTTAAGTGGTACGAAAGTGATCTTTTCGGTTGTCCGCGTGGAATTTCTGCTTAAGCACATTTTCACAATGGCCATTAGCCCGCCAGGTCAACATGCATGCACGTTACAAACAGGTGCCGTTGATTCATAGGTTCAATTAAGAGAACAAAACAAAAGCGTGGGAAGGATTGACCATTGCATTCGTAGAAATTGTTACCTAATTCGTTTATTCAATCAGCTGCACCAACCAACAGACGCTCATTGGGGCTCTTCTTCTTGCGACATGGTATTCTAATTCACCGTGATGGTTGCTTGCACACACGGAAAGTGGCCAATTTAATTACTGTAATCGTAACCGTCAACAAAGTAAATCTATTGAAGTAATAGCGAATCGTTGCGCGGTCGCTATTCCCGACCAGCGTCCTTAATTGTTCGCAGCAATGCCGTGCGTGGCATTTGCTTTGTTGTTTTATACTCTTTTGGGTAAGTAAGCAGTTTTCCATTTTCGACGACAAAGCATCGTCGTCACAAGAACAAGCTCCGTTTGCAGGCACAGCACAGCTGACGGCCACCGCTGGCTGCCCGGCACGTTTAAGATTCGGCAACGGACCTCCTTCCAATTGCACGAAATTTACGGATCCAAAGAACCTTCCAAAGAGCAAATTGGAGTCGTGGTTCACCAAAGAAATGTTCAATGATCTCTTCCCAAAAGCTAACCTCGGATGGGGTCCACACGAATGCTCGCCTTACAATTACGAGTCGTTCATCATAGCCGCCAGATACTTCCCGGAATTCGCCTCCGAAGCACCCAACAACGGCTACACGGCCGATCAAAACTACAAGAGGGATATGGCCGCCTTCTTTGCTCACGCCGTACAAGAAACCGGAGAAAACGACGCCAATCTGTACACGGGCAATAGAAGCAAAGAGGCGGCGGACGACTGCTTTTACCGCGGTGGCTTTTTCAATTGGTTCGAAGGGGGTCCCACTTCGCTGTTCCTTCCGCCAAACGCTCCGGGACACCATCCAAAGGACGGTGAGTTATGCCAGGCTGCCGGCAGATACTGCATCTCAAATGACGAGCTGGACTACTTTTACCCGTGCAATAATGATACGTCCGGTCAATTCTACAAAGGCTGCTACTTTGGGCGTGGAGCCATTCAGCTGTCCTACAATTACAACTATGGTTTGTTCAGCATGTGGCTGAATTCCAACGGCATCAACGTGGACCTGCTGAGGAACCCCAATTTGCTGATGACAAACACCGATCCGCCGTTGGCCATCATGGGCTCACTGTGGTTCTACATGACTCCGCAGCCGCCCAAACCGGCTATGCACGACATTGTCATGGGTATGTACACGTACGCGTATCCATTCCATCGTCTCCTCTTTAGGCCAGTGGGATCCCGGCAACAGCAACAGAGCTGCCGGCTATTCGGGACCAATATTTGGGCCCACCAGTCTCATCATCAACAACGAATGCAACGGCGAAGATGCCACCGAACCGGGCGGAGGCGGAGAAAGTAGGCGCATTAAGGCGTTCAAATGGTTCTGCAAGTACTTTGGCGTGCCGGCCGGCGAGGACCGCGTCCTAACTTGCAAGGGAATGCCAACTACTTTGGATATGATACCCGGAAAGAAGAGCTTGCAGCCCGACTGGTCGACCACCTGGAAGACGGCACCGTGCAAATGCGCCCCTGCCAATTACGGCGGAATGATACCTTACTTCGACCAGGGCCGATATCCGGACCGTTTGGTCGCCAAGAACGCGGAGAACGAAAAACGTTGCGTCCAGACCATCTACGACAATCCCTCAATGTACGGTATGTTTCCGAAAACGAGTCTCTGCCTTACAGTCATGTAAGCAGCACCGCTTTTTACACGCGCGCACCACTGCTCGCAATTGTTGTACAATTCGTGGTTTTACCGATGGTAACGATTAAACGGACTTTTACCATAGCTGGCGAGTAGCAGATAATAGGAAGCGAACGACGACGTGGAACAGTGAACGATCAAAGTCGCCGCATGCGGACCGGCTGTTTGTAGTGGTATTGGCGAACGTACGATTTCAACGTACTCGGCAGATTGAGCTGCTGCACGCTGTCGTAGGTGACTCGATTGCAGATGACCGCTCGACAGAGATGCTTCAATGGGAAGACGAAGTTGCGACTTAACGGCTGCGACAGCTGAGGCTCAAAGAACAAACATCTGCAAACATGGACCCTACACGTTACGCCGTTGATCCAACGTTGTCGCCTACTTGGCCGGATCCTTGTAGTGTTCTATAAGACCAACAATGGTTGACGAGCGGAAAACGCCCGGATCGTTGAAGTCAAAGGTGAACAGGTGGTCCAAATGCTCGATTCTTGCGTGCAATGTTCGCGTGTATCGTCTGAAAAAAAGAGGAACAACCATTTTACGGCGCTGCCATTGATTGTATAAATCCCCAATGTACGCATCACCTGAAGCTGACTGAAAAAAGGTACTCCGACTGGGCGCTGTCGCGCAGCAGAAAGGTGCCTTCGGGTTTGTTTTCCAAAAGGGATTCCGCCTTAAATCGATCGATGCTTCCCCAGTAAAAGTTGGCCCTTGTGATCTCGTGCAAATCGGGCACGAGGTAATGGGTGAAGTCAAGTTGCGTATGAACATTCACCGGCTGGTAGCGAGCGTCCAAATGTCCTGACGAAATTCCATCATCCCAATTATACGCTTTAACTTGGAAATGACATACTGAAGTGGCCATCGAAAGTGCCGGCAAATAGGTTGATCTGATTGTCAAGCGCGTCGCCAGCAGATACGCTCGGATAAGTGACCGTTGGCATAGCTACGAAGGTTGGACGCCTTTCCAGCGAAGACGACGTGCACAGGCAAAGCGGCCTCCATTCAGCAGAATCGCTGAATGGCGTCTCCACGCCACGAGTCGAGCTGCTGTCTACGTCCTGTGCATCACTACGATGACGCCTGCGATGAGCGCGAAGTGAATGGAACAGCAACAGCTCGTTGTACGTACTGAATTCTCGTAACTATGCCCGACGGCGGCTGACATCCGTCGGCCATTGAATTCATTCGTTGACGATTACCACTTCGCAACCTCCACGACTTCGGAAGAACTCTAAATGGATCGGCAAAGAAGCCTACAAGGGCACAGGCGATTAATGGGCAACATTTTTGCGCGCAAAGCGAAAAGTATTACTTCTGATCGATCGTCTCGTGTGGCAGCCATGACGAAAGCAATTGCAACTATGAGAAAGTCGACTGAAGCGACTTCCTATCTGAAGGCGACGCAGGGAATCGGCAAAGACGGCGGCTTTGCATCGCCTCAAGCGCGGAGCTGAAAGCGGACGAACCCTTATCTTGCCGGCGAGTGCCAATCCCAACAGCGTACCTTCCGGAAAGGTCGAACTGTCCGCTTCAGTCGCGTTCTGCATCGCCCGGCCGCCTAACAAACGAACAACGAAAGGAGCGCTAACGCTTTCAAGAATCCCTTTACGACATACAGTATGAATATACGCAGGTACAATTCGGTGACAACCTTCGCAGCGTGGGTTTTCTTCGGCCCGCGGCGATCCGAAGCAACGAGGGCAAAGTGGTGGGGAGTTTTACCTTTCGTTCGCGCTTGCATAGTTCGTTTGCACGATGCGCCGGAGAGCAGCGCGTTCAACGGAAGGCGCACGTTGGGAAATCGTTGCAGGAATAAGAACGAACGCTTGAGGAAGAGAAGAAAAGAGAAATTGCGTAGGCTGATTATGAGCAGTTATGTTTTCAATTATCGCAAATGATCCACCAGTGCTATTGTGCAACTTTCCGAAGTTGTATCGCCCGTTATGGTAGTACAGTGCAGCTGGGGAAACGGTATGCAGGGCATCTTCAGCGCGCTTAGAAGTGTTCGCAGGTAAGCGCTTTGCATCGTCGTCTTCGGCTGCCTCGGCAATGGATGTTCGCATCAAGAGTTCTTCGGAGGCGACGCAAACCTTAGTCACCGTCCGCGCCGTTTCGCTGAATGAAGCGTATTTGCAAAATAATGAATTGGCAGGATGCCGCGAAGTGCTGCGGAATAATAATTGCCCGCTGGCTATGAAACGCCCCTTCTTCCAAGTGCCAGCGAAGCCGAACCAATCGACTGCACGTTTTTATAGTGCGGCGTTGCTAAGGCGCTTCGCCAAATGTATTTCGCGGTCCAACTTGTCCTGCGCGCGTCGCGATGTCGTTGTTGCGGCACGCGCAAATTATCAGCAGGATTTGGGCGGCTGATCAAGCAGCGATGCTTTTTCGGATTTGCAGTGGTCGCTGCTGCGAATTCCGACCACCGCCGGGCGTACGGGTTGATGAGTCATTTTTGCACGATGATCTTCTTTGTAGGAACCTGACGATCATTTTTACGTATGGAAAGAGCGGGTTCGAGTTTGCTCGCAGCTTGGGATAGTTTGGGCTAAATGGTGCGGTTTGGCGCGTCGCTCTTAAGCATCCGTTGCGCTGCAACAGTTTGGATACCGCCGTCCCGTGTCCACTTGCATTGCTGTTTACATTTGTGGCCGTTAATGCTCTGCCCAATGGAGGCGCCCCGTAATGCCTAGTGTGGAATGATAGTGCTTTCGTATTTTGCTCGCTTAGAAATCTGTTCACGCCTGTTTGTGAGCAGACTCATCATGGTCATCAGTGGTGTTATGTATTGGCCCCTATTGATCAGCAGGATCGTTGAAATTAAGAATCCACTGTAAACTGCACCCTATAAGTGGCCGCTCATTCGTGCATTGGGGTGTTCGACTGAATCTCTCCACTGGCACGCTTCCTTCTGACTCTGTTTTGATTATGCCTTTAATAAATCTGCAAATGCCGTACCAGCGGATGCATGGGCGCTTATTAGAAATATCACACGTTAAAACTCTTATCGTGGCTTTCGGAATGCTGTAGTTCCGTCGTCAGCGATCAGGTGAAAGGGCTGGACGGGAAGGAATAGATCCTTTCGCCTGATCGCTGACGACGAAACTGGGGAGTTCTGAAAGCTACGAAAAAAGTTTTAACCCGTGATATTTCTAACAAGCGCCCATCCATCCGCTGGTAGGCCATTCGCAGATTTATTACACGTATCATCAAAAAAAAACGGGAAAGCCGGAATACTACCAAGACAAAACGTGAAACCTGTTACAAAACATCCAGTATTCAAATTTCGGCGCTTTTCAGTTAGCTGCCCGTGCTACAGTAGCCCATGACCTAATTACAGAACCCATTGTTACCGTGACGCAATGGGTCAGCGGCCGAAGCGCTGAACGAATTCTGACCTCAACGCCACCTCGTGGAGGTGAAAGGTGATATGGGTTCGCTGCTGCGTGACTCCTCTATATAGGATGCGCAGGCACACGGGCAGCTATCCTCAAAGACCCTATGCGATAAAGTAGGTTGTTTTTGATTGGTCGGCCGTTTAGCGGCAAAGTCTTTTCTGATTCGCGCTGGGAATAACATGGTGATGGTGGCTCCATCTACACTACAGGTGGCTGAGATTGAAAAGTACCTGGAAATCTTTATTACGAATATGGAACTCGTGAGGCTTGAAAACGACAATCACTAGAAGAGCAGCAAGTTAGGCGAGGCTGATGAGGCAGAATTTCATGTCTCAACTCTTTCAGTTGATCCCTCATTATTCTCGAAACATTTGGTCGAGCGTTTTCAACTGATGCAAAATTTGAAAACCTGCACGATAGCACATCAGCTAACCGTTTATTTTTGCTATCACGTTAAGACCAACGGATGAACTAATATTCCTGGAATAATTCCTCAATTTCCTAAATTCAGTGCAGACCAATGAACGCGACGGACATGAATTAGACAAGTTGATACGAATAAGGTGATCATCAAATGAAAAAAGTCGAACAAACTTTCGAGAAAGTTTCCCAGTCATTTGATCATTTCATCTGTATTAATAATTCATCTGTTTTGTGCGCAATCCCGCATCAGAACGTCGCAATTCAATCAGCGAATACATGCTGAAATACGGTTAGTGAAGTTCACGTGCTCACTGCTCAAATGGTATTCAATTTACTTTTAAGCAAATCATTACCATCAGCATTGAGACGCAATGCAGTGCGACTTTTGGATCCAAAGCACCTGTTTCAATGGAAAAAGGTGTATTGGGAATTGATCCAGTAGTCGAAACAATATAAATAACAATCAGTCCTACAGCGTAGCTTAATGAACGATCAAGATGATGGACAGAGGCCAATTTGACCAACAGTTTGAGATAATATTCTTCAACGCTTAGCATCAGTTCCACTGAAAAGATAAACGACGTTAGCGAATCGTTAACGTACGCTCAACAGAACGGTTTTTCCTTAACATCACACAGCTAGTTTTCATGGTAGTCTATTCACTCATTCGAATTCTTTCAGAAGCCTTCCCGACTTCTGACCTACCAACCTTCTCAGTTGCTGTTGAAAATTTATGCCACTGAATGGTGAGATACAAACAATCGCGAAGGATTAGAACTAAAATTGAATAAATGAACAGATTACCATAACAACTTAGTGACATCTACTTAAAAAATTGTTCAATTACATGGTCATCGAGAATTCGACACTTACTACATTCCTTTGCATAGCATCAATCATTAAACTTTAGGTGCGCATTCACATGGCAAACTATTAACATGGATTTAGCAGTTCGATGTTGCTAAGGAATTGAAAAGATGAAAAGATACGGATCCATGTTCTGCGAAGCTTTCCGAACGAACGCGTTCATTCATCAACGCAATTCAGAGTAAAGATCCGTACATTTCATTTTTTCATCGTTATTAAACGCCTTGTTACTAATATTTCATGTTTCAAGATCTTGCTAAAGAATTAACAAATTAGACCAATAACACTAATCTACTTCCGGGTAATTTCTTCGTCCGTTAGTAATTCTCCATCAAAGAATCGAAAGTTGAAAGAGTTTGCTATAATCACGCATAGGTTGCATTCAGCGTCTACTCAATAATGAATAAGAAAGTACGCAAATGTTCTAACAGGCAACAGTACAGCATTGCTATGAACGACACCAACTGTTCACGATAAACAAAGTGCACCGCGCGGTGGAATTGCACTTTTCTTAAAATATCTCTGACGACGTAAAGGATACACTTGAAGTAAATTAGCGATAAAAGACTTTGAAAAGTCCGCATTTTCTCTGTGGCCGCACGACGTCTCAATACAAACAAATATGCAGCAGATCGGACGTCAAATTCGGGGGACTGTAAATAACACAATGAACTACCTGTCAGCTCAAAAGATCTGCTGTACTTCATTGCAGAAAGTGAACCGAAAACATCATGTTTCACTGAGTGCATAAAAAACAGATAGGTAGGCTGCTCCCGTTAAATATAGGCTCATCCACCCAAAAGAATAAGGACATATATATTTTCCAATTCCAATTTCTTGTTCAAATTGTCTTCCATGTTCCAATTGTCCACCTTTTTCAAATTGTCCTCCATTCTAAAGTTGCCACCTTTTTCAAATTATCCTCCACTTTCAAGTTGTTCACCTTTTTCAAGTTGTTCAGTTTGTAGGAATTTTCATACGGGAACCAATTCATAATTTCAAATTCCAACTTTCACGGTATATTCCCGTTTTCTTGGAAAAACATTTCATTGTTCTTCCTTTTCCCGCTGAGCTTTTGGGTCGTGCTCTTCGACCCGCCATCAGTGCAATGAATGATTTTCGTCGACTGCACCGCCAGCCTGCGGTTCAGCAAACTCCTCAGCTAGATCATCCGGGGTGGCGACATCGACTATCAGGTCTAACCCTTGACCCGTCAAGCGTCTGTCGCTCAACCAGTCAGTCATACAGAGGAGCGAGCGTTCCCAACGACTGACCAGGACAGTGACACAACTTATTTGGAGCTGATGTCGCCAGCACGGATGGTCTAGCAGAGGAGCTTGCTGAACCGTGGGCTAGCTGGGCAGTCGACGAAAATCATTTATTGCACTGATGACGGGTCGAAGAACACGACCCAAAAGCTCAGCGGGCAAAGCAAGAACAATGAAATGTTTTCCAAGAAAACGGGAATATATAGTGTAAGTTGGAATTTGAAATTATGAATTGGTTCCCGTATGAAAATTCCTACAAGGTGGGCAACTTGAAAAAGATGGACAACTTGAAAATAGAGAACAATTTGTAAAAAGGTGGACAACTTATAAATGGAGGACAATCATGTATATATATATATATATATATATATATTAATAGTTGAAAATCAGATTCTTCGCAACGGTGTAGTTATACATGATAAGGTATATTAGTACGACTTTCACCGTTTAACCTTTATTTCAAAATACTCAGCGCTTTCAGGGTCGCACACACCCTGTCATCAGCTACTAATGAACATTCAACGATCTGCTAGGAAAGGTGTTGGTCGATTTTTCTTTAAATCACGTCTTAAATTGGACAATGCATGGTTTAAAATATGTTTCTCCGCTTCGATCTTTGTTTTAAGTCGTGCTATGTGTTCCTTGGTCATTGAGTGTTTCTAACTCGACCGCTCTATGTAGCTCTCTGTATCGTACTTGACAGCATGCTGAACGCTGTATGACTTCTGACCATATTTCGCTAACATCTTTCGCTTTGTCACGATTAAATGTGCTGTTGCTTCGAATGAAAAATGCCTCTTTTATCTTACCTAAATTGTAATGTTGCTCATTGCACAGTGTTATCGCCTACAAGGTGCTCGAGCATTGTGAGGCATGTTCCACTACTGCTGAGGCTTTTATTGTCTTCTCCATTACCACTTTTGGGTCGAGTGTTTGTTTACGACCCCTACCTTGGGTTATGTTTGCATTGATTCCAGCCTTTGCTTTTTTATAAAGATTTATGCCAGATAGGTGCCCTTTGAATCGATGATTCACAGTATTACCCGTCTCTCCGATATATATATATATATATATATATATATATATATATATATATATATATATATATATATATATATATATATATATATATAATGTTGAGTTTTCACGGATTTTTCCCGTTGCTTTGTACGTTGATGGATCTGAAAGTAAACTGACACGGTCTCCCTACCAACGGATGAATGAGAGTAGTTATTAGAAGATACGGTCAGAGAACAACGTACGGTTTAATCTCGAATATTTCGGAACGCTCGAGTTCCGTCCTCAGCGAAACTGCTATTTCTCGCTGAGGACGGTACTCGAGCGTTCTGAAATATTCGAGATTAAACCGTACGTTGTTCACTGACCGTGTCTTCTAATAACTACTCTCATCCATCCGTTGGTAGGGAGACCGTGTCAGTTTACTTACAGATCCATCCACGTACAAAGCAACGGGAAAAATCTGTGAAAACTCAACATCATGAAGATCCATGCTCCCGTTAAAAGACATCTCGTCTTCCGAAATATATATATATATATACCTTGTAATTGAATAAGGGATTTTTAACGGGTTTTGGTTTCATTGAAGAAGAACGGCAGATTGACCCGTGAACAAAAGTTTTTTATTGCGTAGCTTTCGGGACCTAACTTGGTCCCGTCATCAGGGCTGGGAAACAGCAACCTTCTTGGTTGCAAACGGCAAATGAATGATCATTTGCAACCAAGAAGGTTGCTGTTTCCCAGCGCTGATGACGGGACCAAGTTAGGTCCCGAAAGCTACGCAATAAAAAACTTTTGTTCACGGGTCAATCTGCCGTTCTATATATATACCTGAGCAATCACATTTGATTGCATAAACCGCACCTTGCTGTTCCGTTTTCGATACCCTGACTTTGTCATTTCTGAGCAAAGATCTCATGTTTGTTGAGCCTTTGAAGTAAACTCTGAAGCCTAAAATCATTCCTAGACGTTGTACCCTTTCTCCGATTCCTTTGTAGTATGGGACAGTCAATGTAATCATGTCTTGTGTTCTATTTCTACGTTCTTCAGTCCGACTTAACCGCTTACAAACTATGGACGATATAAGTTTCTTAGGGTATCCATGTTTTGACAGTGTCTTCGTTATGTATTGTAGTTCTGGTTGTATGAACTCATGGTCACATACCTCCTTCGCTCTGTCAACCATCCCTTTGATCACACTGCGGAAAACTGAGTGAAGGTGGTAGGACGAAATGTCTAGATATCTTTCTGACTGGGTCGCCTTTCTGTAAACTGTTGTTTGAACCCATTCATCATGCCTTATGACCAAAGTGTCCAAAAATGGAAGTGTTCTATTAGATTCCTTTTCCATAGTGAGGCTGATTTGTCCGGGGAACAAGCTGTTAAGATATTCCAAGAATTGGTGTTCCTTCCCATTTGTGATAACAACGAAAATGTCATCTATGCAACGTTTGAAAAACCGTGGTTTGATTGTAATGTCAACCCCAGCAAAAGCTATTTCTCCATAAACACCTCAGCTATGACCGGAGATAAACTCCTACCCATTGGGACTCCCTTCTGTTGTTGGAAGTATTTTCCTTGGAAATGAAAGTAGTTAGCCTCCAACATGCAGAAAGAGGTTAATCGTAAAATGTGGTGTGGGTTTAACTTTGTTCTATTTTTTAGGTCTTCGTCATTGTCTAACAATTGCTCAAGACGTTGTAAAGTGTACACCACTGGGATGCTCGTGAACAAATCTTTCACATCATAATTAACCAGAATGTCTGAACTGGAAACGTGAAAGCTTTTTAGTTCACGGCAAAATGCCTTGCTGTTCACTACGTGTGTCTCTCTACGCCCAGTTAGCGGACGGATTATGTTCTTGAGATACGTACTTAGTTTCGACGTGAGACTGTTTACCGTTGATATAACCGGTCTTAATGGAATGCCCTCCTTGTGGATCTTGGGAAGTCTATAAAGTTCTGGGCTATGAATATCTTAACAGCTTGTTTCCCAGACAAATCAGCTTCACTATGGAAAAGGAATCTAATAGAAAACTTCCATTTTTGGACACCTTTGTCATAAGGCATGATGAATGGGTTCAAACAACAGTTTACAGAAGGCGACCCAGTCAGAAAGATATCTAGACTTTTCGTCCCACCACCCCCACTCGGTTTTTCGCAGTGTGATCAAAGGGATGGTTGACAGAGCAGAGAATGTATGCGACCATGAGTTCATACAACCGGAACTACAATACATAACAGAGACGTTGTCAAAAAATGGATACCCTAAAAAACTTATATCGTCCATAGTTAGTAAGCGGTAAAATGGAAATGAAGATAGTAGAAATAGAACAGAAGACATGATCACATTGACTATCCCATGCTACAAAGGAACCGGAGAAAGGGTACAACGTCTAGGAAAGATTTTAGGCTTCAGAGTTTATTTCAAAAGCTCAACAAACATGTGATCTCTGCTCAGAAATGACAAAGTCAAGGTATCGAAAACGGAACAGCAAGGTGCAGTTTATGCAATCAAATGTGATTGCTCAGGTATATATGTCGGAGAGACGGGTAATGACGGAGTAATCATCGATTCAAAGAGCACCTATCTGGCATAAGTCGTTATAAAAAAGGTCATATCTTCTTTCGTATTCAGTCAAATAATAGCTATGTTGGGAAAGGCCGGATGCTTAGGAGAAGACTATCTCCACGCCCTGTCTGATAGGGAAGAAATGGAGATTGCAAATCGCTTCAATCGAGTGCTTGTGAGCACCGAAGCTCAAATGCAGAATCTTCGCTCACCTGTGGATGAGCGCAGCTTGAACCTTGAGAAGGTCAGCACTCATGTTGGAAAATTGGCTCCAAAACGCATGCCCTTTCGCACATACGATGATGGGTTGAAGATAGACAGGCAGCTGAAAGATGTCTTCCAAAATATGATATATGTTGGAGGCGCAGGAAAAGAAAAGGGGTCCAGTCGGACTAAGGATCCCCCGAAGCACGAGTCACAGGATCCTGCCCCGGCTGAAGTGCTGAAACCGTCCGCTGAATCTTCAGTGACACAAGGTGGGGGAAGTACCGGTGATGGGAAACCCCCACCTAATGGTTCGGAAATTAAGCTATTGTCGACATGCGAAATTGATGCCCCTATGCCGGAAAATGAAAGGAACGAAAATAAGAAATAAGAAAGCTACAAGGAAGAAGGAATGACAGCCGAAGAGCCATTGCAAGTGCCAGGAGACGTAAATGATGAAGGCTCTCAAATCGAGGAAGAGCCAGATAGTGATGTCAAGTTGGAATTTCTACAGGCAAGAGTCGACCATATTTTTGAGGTACATAAAAACTTGAAAACTGAGTTGCATACGACAGGTGTTTTCTCGGATCTTTTCTGCCTCGTTCCCCGTCATACTGTAGCTTCCTGGTATGACGTCATCCCCACGCTGATTGGCCCGTTATTTTTGAAGACATAGGTGGCGCTACCATCGCATTTTGCGACGTTTTATGCGCGAAATTGATGAATACTCGTCGACTGATGATGGCAATCGTTTTCGCCGATACCTAAGCCTAGACCGAAACACAACCGATCTTTCCAGTGCGCTCTGCTTTCATGCAGGTTAACTGATGAAGGCAGTCGACTTCCCTAGACCTAAAGCCTAAGCCTAGACCTAAACGGGGATCATGTTTGCCTCGTGGTCTTAGGTATCTGGGAAGTCGACTGCCTTCATCAGTCGACCTGCATGAAAGCAGAGCGCACTGGAAAGATCAGTTGTGTTTCGGTCTAAGCTTAGGTATCGGCGAAAACGACTGCCATCATCAGTCGACCTGCATGAAAGCAGAGCGCACAGCAAAGATCGGCTGTGTTTCGGTCTAGGCATAGGTATTGGCGAAAACGACTGCCAACATCAGTCGACGAGTATTCGTCAATTTCGCGCATACGTCGCAAATGCGACGGTGGCGCCACCTATGTCTCCAAAAAATAACGGGCCAATCAGCGTGTGGATGACGTCATACCCAGAAGTTGCAGTATGACGGGGAACGAGACAGAAAAGATCCAAATGCAGCTACTTATGGACATGCAAATGAAGATTTTAAACGCTGTGAGTGAATCCAAAGTCGACCCAAAGGTGTTTGTCGACAAAGCCTCTGTCCTAACTAGGGAGATGCATGGGTTTAAACAGGAAGTCGAACAGGAGCTTAAATCTATGAATTATTTGTTGAACGGGAAAGTGTCAACAAGTCAGTCTGCACTCGTAAGATTGGGAAATCGAGACAAAGTGGATATGTCATTTGTTGAAGGAAATGCTATCATAAAAGAGCCGCAGATGGCTGTACAGAGCCATCAGACTGCTGCAAGTTCTGGTAATTAAGGCATATAGTGCAGTCACAGAAAGACTGATTAAAACTGGACGTGTTGGCTACAGTGAAGTTAAAAATGAGATTCATGTCTTCAGTCAAGCAGCCTCTGCTGGGCCTGAAACTGTGCCTATGTTTGAAGGACAAGCAATTGCACGATTATTTGAGGAAAGAAATGTGATCGGTATAAATTAAAGAATCTTTTATGAACGGGTTATTCTGCCGTCCTTTAACACAATGAAACCGAAACCCGTCAGAAATCCATTACTCGACTTCTGTTTACATTAAGTATGTTCGTCTCAAGCAGGTACCAACTTAAGCATGTCAGCATTGAGAAAAATAGCAATAAGGCGTCAGCAGGTTATGACGGAACTCTTAATTTCTCTTGTTAACCATAAACATAATGATGCGATACTTACCTGAACGATCATAGAGCTGCTGTCCAAACATAACAGTCGAATTGTATGTAGCACAGGGAATCAGTATCAGTGTGAATGCGTTCGCTTGCTTGTCAAAGGAGAATCACTGCAATGAAGGAAAAGACGACCGAAAAAATAGTAGACATTATAAGCACGTCAATTCGCATACTGAAAGTGAAGTAATCAGCTGGAGATCAGCAGTAAATGGACAACAATAACTAAGGCAACGAAGTGCTGAATGACTCTACAATCGGTTTAAACTTGCATATCTTACACTTTAAACTAATTTACAATCATCGTCAATTTGTACAAATTATAATGAATTATCACAGTGTTGAAAACAACCGACATCAGAAGGGGTACCAATGTTACGAGGCTCTTACGCAAAATGGCAAAACATAACAGCGTGAGAACTCCGCAACAGATCTCCTTCAAGCCCAAATGTAATCGTTACGCTACAATTACTTAATCAAATCATGCAATTAAGCGTTGCAATTAATGGTAATAATAACGATAAAAAATGGGGTCTTTTCTGTTTCGTTCCCCCTACTTGATTATCATGTCGCTAGGGGGCGCTGGGGGCGCTAATGACGTTTCTGTTGCCGAACGCTGATATAAAATGCCACGAAGAGGGCGCCGAGATGCATTAGGGATCGTAAACTTCAAGAGCCTTTGTAAGATGCCTTCGTAAGTTAAAAGGGAGACATGTCTCTTATTTTATGGTTTAGGCTTAGGTAAGGGCAGAAAACGATGCCTATGGTTCTGTTGCCTTCGTAAGTTAAAAGGGAGACATGTCTCTTATTTTATGGTTTAGGCTTAGGTAAGGGCAGAAAACGATGCCTATGTTTCTGTAGCCTTCGTAATATAAAAGGGAGACATGTCTCTTATTTTATGGTTTAGGCTTAGGTAAGGGCAGAAAACGATGCCTACGGTCGTGTGGCTTTCGTAAGTTAAAAGGAAAGATTGACATGACTCTTATTTTATGGTTTAGGCTTAGGTAAGGGAAGGAAAGATTGCTTCGAGCGCTCGGCCTGCAGAATGTGACGGTGCCGTCACCTATGTCTCCAACAATTAACGGACCAATCAGCGTGGGGATGACGTCATACCAGGAAGTTACAGTATGACGGGGAACGAGACAGAAAAGATCCAAAAAATGATAATAATAAAACTGAAGGAGTGAGACAATCTGCTGTGTGTGAAACAGTAATTCATCAAAGAGACAGAGAAATGAAAGCAAATGAGAACATCGCTGTTTTCATCATTTCCTATATTGGTAGCGGTGAATACGGTGTACATTGTAGTGGTCTGAAAAATAATGGCCCTACTATTTGACATGACGGTAGCAAACTTTTACCCGTTGAAGGAAATTCGTCCTGCCGGTACACATAATTTACAATGTTATTCGTTGCTTGTTTAAATGAGGACGAGAAGCAAAGACATCCAGACGACACCGAAACACAATCTCTTCAATTAAGTGACGCCAAGTCATTAAACGAAGTGAAAACACATTACGCATGTGCAGCAGATGTCCTGCAAGAAAAATGTTTTTTTATCCCATAACTATGCAGTAAATGCGCAGCGAGACTTATTCAACAATTCCTCAACATGAACAGTTTTCTTCGTCATATAAGTTAGCATTGCGCATGTTGGGCACATAAAGAACGGGTGCATAATTAAATGAAAACAAATTATGCAAATGAACAGAGTAGTCGTCCTCATTAGCCCTGAAGAGGAAACACGGAGTCTCGGAAGCTCCGGTCAACTGAGGGAATAAGCTAAAACGGTGCAAGGTAGTATTACAGAATATATTGAAAATGAATTATACAAATAACCCGCACAGCGCAAGCATCCTTTTGCTCATCAAAACTCGTAGGTAAGCCAGAGGTTGGCCGCAGTGCTATTCGGGGGGATGTAAATTGAATGAAATTAAAAGATAAGCTGAAAGGCAGCTCCAGAGAAAATAATAAGTTACATACTTTCGGATGGTAAACTTACTGCTACACCGACAGACTTATACTCTTCATTTTATAAACTATTGTAGACGAATTAACAGCCTTTGCTCGGCAATGGGAATAATTGTGGTGAGAAACCTCGGTGTATAAATCCGGTTCGCCTGTATGCCTGCACAGAAATGCCCAAGATACCGCGGTGTACATGTACTACACACTGCTGCTTTGACGTCACTCATTCAAACGGTGTAGTACAAGCGACGGACAGAAAACACACGTTAAACTCGTTCCAAAACAGAGCGAAACAAAAATTAATGTTTATGAATGAAATTATCCTTGCCAAGGAACTGCTCCTGCATGTAAAATACCGTACGTCGACGTTAAACTACTCTGATGAGAAATAATTACATGGAAAGATAATGAAGTCCTGTTGCACGACGTATACTCGCATTGTCACGCGTCGTACACTAACTTGTGAACTTAATTTTCAACCTTCACACTTTTGCCATTCAAGCAATATCCTGGACACTCGTCGCTGACCTATGTGGAGGCGGCGGCCACATTCCGCGTTACAGCAGAAATTAAGACGGCAGCCGAACGATCCCGAATAGGCACCAGGCACACATCATGAACACCCATTGCTACGCGGCGGTTCGGAGGCCGTTGTACTTTTCGAAAATATGCTTTCAGTAACTTCAACCGTAGGGCAAAGTCGAACTCCACAGTTACGCAACTGCGCGACAGCCAGTCTGCTACGACTTGTCTCTTAATGACGGCCCATTTGGACAGCATCTTGCGCTCTCACGCCACGCTCCCTCTCTGTACAACGTACAGCTGCGACTCTGGCAGTAGATAGTAAAGGTGATTGTACAGACTACGATGACCAGCACAACTATTCTTAAGGCCAGCTTAATTTCTAACAACTACTAAGTATAAGCTTGATGAACATCTGCGCAAGTTCACCTTCAGGTCATGTTCCTGTCCGAACAGACGTGTCTTTCCAGTATGTCACTCTCATGCCCCACCCACGAGCGGCGGTCTTTCCCGCTATCAAAGACAGTAGGGTGCTCACAGTTGCAGGATCTCGCCCGACAGGGAACAATGTTTTCCTCCAGAGAAGCTATGGCCCCGCTGTAGTCCCATACGATATGCGCTATCTCCACACGACGGTCATTCTTTACCCTAAACCCAATATCGACCGTAAAAGTGTCTCGCCGTACACGCTAGGCATTGGTCATGAAGTACGAATAACGCACAGCTGATCATCCTGACCTAAGCCGATATTGCTAGAGCGGCTCCGGCACAACTACCACGGACGGATGGTAACCACTTGAAAAATGTTGGGCCATTAAACGAGAAGACCCACTTGTTGTTTTCTAATATCGCGACCTACAACGCGCTATTAACAATCCCAGTGCAGAATGTAAAATCGAAAGCATATTGTGAAGAAGCGTTTAATGATCAACTTTAAGACACACACTGTCCATTCTCCTTTACGCCACAACCACAGTACGAATACTAGTAAAGCGTAGTATTAACGGTTGGCTAGTATTCGCTCATTATTAGCAATAATTTCAGTCTGCCAAAAACGCGCATCCGAGGGGTTCCGTTTCTTGTTTACCTTTCGTCCCGCTCGCTCCTAATCAAATCCACCGCTACTGCCGCAACTTCTCATTCAGCACTATAGCCAATTCCGGCACAGTGGACAAATTATAAACAATAGCGGCTACGTATTTCCGCTCACTTAATTCGCTGCTAAATTTGAACAGATCAAACAAAGAATAACAGTTGCCTACGAATACGAACTGCAACTTCGCCAGTTCCGGTATGATTTCCTTATACATGTAGACTTCGCTTTCGTTAACAGTCCGCGTTAGGCTCACCAAAGCGGCTAGAAGGGCTGCCGTCATTGTGGTCTCCCTCTTCTCCAACTTCACAAGGCTCGCCAACGTTGGCAAGCAGCTCTAAGTAAAGGGCAGACGGACGAACTTACCTAGGAACAATTACAAACAAGAAAAACTTACCGCCACTTTGTCGTGAAAGTCAACGTTGCTCGCTAAATTTCCTATACTATACAGCAATGGAGGCCACACTAAGGAATCAAGGGGCAAAGCCTTAACCATGCCTAGCAGCTGATCAACTAAGCCGGAAGTGTAAAGGACATCCTGTCAAAAGTAAAATTATTAAATTTCAATGAACACTTTCCATTTGGTTGCTCTCCATCCTTCACATTTAGTAGATACAGATCCCAAGGACGCCTTGAAGGCAAACTGTCCATTTAAAGCGACAAAAGGAAGGTTAACAACTGTGAAGCAAACAAATGGGTGGAACTTAGCGATGGCTAATACAAAGAAGAATGACAGTAGGTGAAACACAGTATTGATACAGTTTGAAGGTAGGAGTGTTCACCGGATACTAAGCGAAAACCCATAACAGCTATCCCAAGCAACGGTGTTAACGGCAAGGAAGCGCAATGAACGTTTGATGCATTCAAAAATAGTTTTTCGCTAACATCTTGAATTAATTCTCATAAGGGCAAAGCACCCATCAACACTTTTTGTCATAACGTGACGGATAAATGCTTACCAAATTCTTTTGCATGGAAGAGGCTGCTTGAGTGATTATTAATGATCTGATTACCAAATCAATGTCCTCATCGTTAAGCAGACGAATCAGGGCAACACACTGCTCTACATCCAGAAGAAGCGGCTGTCCATCTGCATTGGTATTAACATTGAGTAAAAGACAATCAATTTTCGCAATCATTTCTTCTCTTTCCATCAAGTCGTCAAAAGTCATCTGTTCGGAAACGAAATCATCGAAGGCCGCTGTTTCTAAGTAGCCTGTAATGTATTCCTTGCCTAAAGTAGTCCCATTATCATAGTCAATGTGAATCATTGAATTGTCACCGTCTACTGACGATTTCGTAGAACATCGTTCTTCATTTGAAATGTGGCCACTTTCGGCGAATTGAGGTTCCTCTGGCGGTGCAGGTCCTAAAATAGTCGACAGATAAAATCTGAAATGGAAAACGATCAGCAGCACTTCGTTTTACAAACAACGGAAGCAGAACTTGCATATCCTATTAAACAGTGTTCTCCTTTCGCCAAAACAGTATTTACAGGAGTTGATACATGCACGATCGAAAAAAGGAAACAAGGTTGAACTCATACGCAAACAAAATGAATACCTACAAAAGGTTAAACAGACACATCGAAGTGCAGAAACAGCAGAGAAGAAGTACCTACATTTGCGCGGTATCCACTGGTTGACTAGTGACCAATTTTTGCCATAAACAAAAACTAAATGGATCATGATAGCGTTTATATGGCCACCACAAAGATAGAATTGCAATCGTCAGGCAACACCGAGAAGCCGGAAGACTTATGTACACAAAGAAGTTGCACACCTAACTGCTATTGCGAATGCACGCTGCTAAATTGACAACTCATGTACCCCACCTCCGGAACAGGTAATGCGCCATACGATCAGCACTTAACAAAAGAAGGCGCCGCGGACAAACTTGTATACTGCAGGAGCATACCATTTCTTGAACGCTTCTTTGCGTTCGTAAAGACGTACAAAACGTACGCGGCAAAGCACGCGTACGCTGCTATCATAAGCGTGCTACGCTGGATTGACTGAGAAAACATGGCGTCTATTCCAAACAGTAAAGGAGAATGTGGACGCTCTTCAAAGGACAACTCTGCTAAGCGACTGAACCGCGAACGCATTGACTACAGGAAGATTAAATTGTTCGCAGGTTCATACTTTCACTTTAAAGTGTACTATTATATTTTAGGCAGACAAAATGCTTATTAATGCACGGGAGCAAATTGGAAAACGTCCGAGTAGGCCACCCATGGCAAGGATTAGCTTGCAAGAAGGTTTGCAAGAAGGGGAAGCCTGCCGTATGGAAAGGCACCTCAACTGAGTCCCAATTTGTGCTTGCCTGCGGCCGGTATATTATCCGCAGGTCCACAGATTCTAACAATAAGCAATTTCGCAAAGGGCACGCGAGCCTCTAATTCTTCTATCATCGACAATTGATGTTAGGTGGCGCAAAACAAATGGCTAATGTGCATGCTATCCTTTCCACTGAAGACGACAGGACAGCTTTGCTCTTGGATGCAACGCTAATAAACCAACAGACATTTAATCCCTAAAGAAAATACGAAGTGTTTAAGAATTTCAATTTTCTAAAAACATGGACGAAAAGAATGGGGACCAAAGAAATGTGAATTTTGCAATCATGCAAATAACTTCAGTAATGATCATTAGGCGTAGACTGTTTACGAACTTACCGTAACAATACAAGAAAATAATGCAAGGAGATTAAGGTTATTTTCAACGTACCTTTGGAGTAGTTCTGGACATTTCCGATGGCGATATTTCTATATCTGCAACGTCTCCCTGTGGAACGGTCGGCATGCTGGTTTTTATCCACTTATGAGTTGCAATACTTTTGGGAGCCTCCTGAGCAACCCAGTCTGCTCCTATCTCCGTTATTACCCATCAGCGTGCGTTGGCTAATAATTGCGGCTCCTGTAGATGCGGTAGCCAAAAGGGCAGAAAGTACGGAAATGATTAACTTCTTTTCTGCTCCTTCACGGAGGTGTATCCGTTCGTCATTACGTGTTTACCGATGCAAACAAATGTGTGCAGCAAACAAAGCATACAGAAGTTCCAAGCGTAAGTCGACCGCTTATCAGTGTATTTGTTCAGCTGCAAACTCAGTCATGCACCGGTACCTGAGTGGTCTGTTGGAGGAGACCGAACAGAATGCATCCTGAAGGCTTTGAGAACAAAATAAAATAGCACGCAAAGAGCAAGCTCATCCGTAAGAAAAAAATGAATATACGCTTGTATGGGCGAAAAAACGCTTTTGCAGTGCAATTCAGAAAATAGGTTAGTTTCATTCACTATAAGTTAGGGAACTGTTTATTCTCATAATAGTATTTTTCTTTCGTCATTCACAGAATATCTCCGTTCATTGGACGCAATTTTTACTGATGCAACACTCTTGTTGCAGAGCTTTCAGCTGCCGTTGGCACTCTTTATCAGCGCTATTGTAGTCGTTTGCTCAGTCAGTCGTTGGGTCTGCAGGCTTCTCCGGTCGACCAACTGGACTACCGTCACGGACGGGGTATTCTAGGAATTAGGAAAGAAAAATTTTTGAAAAGCTTTCGCTGAGAAAGTTTCTCGATCTCATTAGGTGACATTAAAAATATTGGTTTTTTGATATTAAACATGAGATCACATCCCGTATTTCGAAGTCCTATTTTCATTATCATAAGAAGTTGTCTCTGCGCACAGGCTCTCAAGCTTTCCAGGACTTTTTAACGAATTTGGATTCAGTTGGATGTGGTTACGACAAAATTGGACTTCCTTAAGAACTGCCGGGATTTTGGGGTCCTCCCGGTATCTTTCAGGCTAAGGACTGGACAAGTGAGAAACAAGAGCACGGAGAAAATCTTGCTGGATGTAGGTTTTTTGCTGTTGAGGAACACAATCAATGAACGGCGTAAAGAATTGGCAACAGTGAAGCGCTTATGGAATGAACAGAAAACGAGGTTGATTAAGGTAATGAATACAGAGGTCGTTTCCGTAATTCAGAATATGATCGCGTACTCAATCTTTGAAATCAAGGGTCATGAATAATAACGTTTGGAGTACAAATTTAATAGGCTTATTCTGACACGATCATGGGAATTCAGGTGACAGAATAGGAGATCAGCAGGTGTTAACATGCTGACTCCGGATGTTGACAAGGTCATTGTTAATCTGAGTTCTATAAGGTTGACGATAGCTGAAAAAGGTGTACTAGCCAAAGGATTGAATTTCGTCCCTACTCCACGGAGAATTGATTACGTTGACGTTATCAGCAGGGTCGAAAGTAGCATTAGATATATAGACCAGACAAGGGCTGATCAGATCAGATGCACAGTTGCACATTGCCTAATGGTTAGACGGTATCGTCCCGTTAAAAACTTGTCTAAGAAGGCATAGATACCATTAGGGCCATAAAAAATGAAGAGTCTATTATTGTCACAAAAGCGGACAAAGGTAATGTGGTGGTTATATTGGACAGCGAAGAATACAACAACAAAGTGACTAGTTTGTTACACGCTGACACTTATAAAGTCTTACAGAGAGACCCTACGGAAAACATTAGGAAGTCTTTATTACGTAAGATCTCGGGTTTCTTTGATGAAACGAGAGAGAAGAGTCTGTCCGACATAGGTCGGCGATTACATTATATGACTAATTTTTCTTGCCCGGCATTTTTCGGATTACCGAAAATTTATAGAACGGTGATACCATTGAGACCAGTGATTTCGAGCCGGAAGTGCGTTACCATTTGTGGTTTTCTGGCCAAGTTGCTACAACCGTTAGTTGGGAAGAGGCGGTCTCATACTTGGAATTCCGCTGAATTTGTGGAGGAAATCAAAACAGTCACACTTAATCCAGAAGAGATTCTGGTGAGTTATGACGTCAAAGATTTATTAACGAGCATCCCACTAGACTATACGTGTACAGTCATTTTCAACTTGCTCTCTGAGGACTCATCCCTACCGAACAGGACAACTTTGAATCCACATCATATCACGCAGTTCGTGAAGTTTTGCCTGGAGGAAGGAAATTTTTTCAAGTGGAACAGTTTCCTTTTTATGCAAAGACGAGGCGCACCTATGGGGAGCTTTTTTTCACCAGTGGTCGGTGAAGTCTTGATGGAACATCTTGAAGAACAGGAATTTCAGTCGGGAATCGGTGAACATTACTTAAGAGTCATCTAAAGATATATAGATGACAACTTCGGCATAGTGAAGAAGGGTAACGAGAACATTTTACTGGAGCACTTGAATAGCTTGTTTCCAGATTCCATTGTCTCCACTATGGAAATAGAAACAGAAGGACAACTACCGTTCCTGAACGTGTTGGTAATGAGGAAGGATTCGCATGTAAAACGAAAATTTATAGAAAACCAACGCACTCAGATAGATATTTAAATTTCTACTCCAACTATCCTGTGAACGTGGAAATGGGTATCATCACAGGGTTGGTGAATAGAGCTTTGAAATTGTGCAGTGAGGAATTTTTACAAGAAGAGTTAGATCATATATACAAGACCATGCTCCTAAATGACTATCCTGGAGGTTTTACCATTGATTGTATGAAACAGAGGTTAAGGAAATGGAGAAACAGGAAGGACGACAGGAGGGAAATCACAGATAAAAACATAACAATGGTCTCACCATACTATCCTGGAATTAGTGACCTTATACACCGATTTACCATACAACTCGGTATGAAGACATTTTTCAAAGGTTTTCTCAACGTTCGATCTATTCTCAGATCGGAAACAACCAGGATTCCCATAGTCGAGAGACCGGTGTACCACGTGCGGTGTGGCCGTGGGGTTTATGTTGGGAAAAGTGGTCACACTACCGAATATCATGTAAGACTGCATTTAGCGGGCATCAGAAGATATCGAAATGCCCAAAGGAGACTTAACGGCGAGATTCACACTACTAGGGGCAGGCCTTAAACGAGAGAACCACGTGTCATAATGGAGGAGTGCAGGAGAATATCAGCTTTTGTGGAGCACGTGGTAGACTGCCCTGTGTCTGACGATCACTGCAGTTTTGGCACGTTAACATGGGAGGACAATTTCATACTAAGGAAAGTCAAAGAAGCTTTGTTTATTCACAACAATGACTGTATGTACAGGGATTCTGGGACACAGATTAGTGATATCTGGTGCATAGTGACATTAACAACTAAATGTTGTCAGCTCCTAACCCCAAACAATGAATTACAACGTATTCAATTGAACTACGGGGGGTATACACGCACAGAGACAACATGAAGAATGGCTTTAACAGGTTTTAAAGTTTTTTGAGTATGTTTAATGCCTTTACTTTAAACCGGACACATCTCTGTTGCCGTTGGGTTATTACACATTCCCAGTAACACGCTGAAGACGGGAAAAGGAGAGTCCTGAAAGCTCCGTATAGTTGTTCTGTGTTTTAACGGATTGAAGCCGTTGGTTTTTTGATATTAAATATAACATTAAAAATATTGAATTTTGCAGTATTATTAATACGTATTGCATTATTATCTAACATTAACATACGCGTTATATATATATATATATATACTAAGGATGTACAGGGATTATATATAACGCATATATTAATGTTATATAATAATGCAATACGTATATATATATATATATCACATTTTGGCGTATGACTAAATAATGACAATTTTCAATTTACACTAATCTGCGCCGCGCTGCTGCTTATATTGCGACAATGCTCAGAAATTCGAGTTGCGCATTTCGTGTACTTGTTGCCTTATCTTTCTCTGTATTCTTTAAGTAATCCTATTCTTGGGCACGTTAGATCGGTTTTACACTAGCTGATTTTCACAACACAGAGTGATTTAGTAAAAACCTGAAATCACATAACGGGGAACCATCTCATTGATTTGCAATCGAAAATTGATAAACCACTAGTTCACAAACATGCGTTTCCTTTACTATGAGGACTGTCCTTGCCATGTCCTCAGCATTACACGCTCCGTCTAACAAAGGAACATGTGCGAACGGATGGTTTAGCCGTTTGGGACTACAAAACAATATCTAATGGACCTGCTATATATATATATATATACTGGGTGACAGTTACACTTACGTGAGAGGTTGCATATAGTCTTGCGCTGAGGACGGACCAAGGGAGGTCCCAAAGCGACGCTGTTCAATAAAGCATTCATGAACGGGCGTTGTGCTGTCTTTTAACACGATGAAACCGAAACCCGTTAGAAATCCATTATTCAACTATATATACTGCTTCATAAATTACAAAATCAGTCAGAACGTGTCTTTCGTGCAGAAATATCATTACGCTTTAGCTGACGATCTCAAATGTTCACAAATAAAGCGAACTAGGCTTACGATACTTCACCGACATGGCTAACCGTTTCGCTGCTCATTTCATTGCAGTTCATTTGAGGTCTGTACGCTTTCTACAGTAGCCTAAGCAATACCGTCCGTTTGCTTACAGTGGGACAGCGGCAAGCGTAAAGTAATATTACATTGTTGACTCAGCTTAATCTTACATTCTATGGGCTGATCAAATAGTTTGCTTAGTTTTGCAAATATTGAGTCGCTAATTCTCTACTTAGACGACCTGAGTGCCCTGCTTGCCACCCTTTTTCTATGTTCTGTAATTGAAAATAGGGTTCTTCATAGCAATGTAATTATACATTATAGGAGTGATAATAGGACTAATACCGTTTAAGACAGGTGTGAGTATCCCTGAAAGCTTCGATATAAAGATAGCGAATTAAACGGCGTTAGTCGTACTATCATTCCTACAGTACTCTGTAGTTGTCCGTCTACTGATTCGCGCAACGAAACGGCGGACACTTCGCTAGCATTTACCTTTCAGTCTTCGCGACGATGAGCCTACCGTGCAACAGTGAAACTGACTCAAAAGTGGCACGTACTTCTTGCAGTCGCCACGAGCAATGCTGCTAAACACACTCATTTACTGCAGACGAAAATCTGCCATATCTTACCTCCCCGTTATTGGCCAGTCACGTACAAAATGAACGTCAACTTCTAAAGCATGAGCTAATGTGAGCACGTCTCTTCAAAACGCAAAAGTTCTGCAGCACTAAGCTAACGCTTCAAGGAAAAACAATAAAACATAAACAGAAATAGCAAGCAAACAATTACTAACAGTGAAAACAAACAACTTCGAAACGGGAACGTCGGTTTTCTCTTTTCCCCACAAACTTCAGACTTGTTCATATTCCGTCGTCAACAGAGAAAAGAGCAACCGCAATGTTGAATGACAACTCTGCGTAAAGACAATGGACAACGGCCAATTGTTCAGCTTGAAACGACTTTACAAATGGAAATAGTTCTAATGAACTTCACTTTTTCTTCTTTCGTTCTGTACCTTCTTTTGTTCTTCTTATAATTCCATTATCTTCCCTGTGGCAACATTGAAAGCTGCTCTTACAACATTGTCTTGTCAATAATATAATCTTCTTCCTTTAGGTCTGACCTCATTCTGTTTCAGTTTGTTAACACAAAGCGCTTCACTGTTCTTTCAATAATGCTTTTCTAAAGATCACTAAATTTCGTCGCACTGTCACGGCTTACTGTATTATTAATATTATGTCATATGGAAAAAGCTGACGTGTCCGTTGATTGCCACAGTGAACCCGTTTGAACGCGTTACGACGCTTCTATAATTAACCAAAAAGGAACCTCACCAGTCGAGGGTTAGTCGATTTATTGGTAAAATTGCGAGAAACAGTAAGGTATGGTCAAAGCTTTCGGGATGCTCTAGTCCCGTCGTCAACGAATGGAATAGGAGAATGCTTCGGGAATGACGCATATTCATTCGTATGGAAAGAGCTTCTTTAATCTTTATAAGCTGGAACTAATCCTGTGCGCATAATGCTTTTGGTACAATGCTGCCGAACACCGTGAGATGTGTGAGGCAACAGCTGATTGGGTCCAGAGCTTGCGGTTGTGCTCATCGTCTCGTGTTTGTTCCACCTAACCAATGGTTTGGCATTTTCGTGTCTTCTTAAGAATTTTATTATTAACATGCTCTTAGAATATACGACTAAGAGTGTTTGCCGTTTCACCAGTGCACAAAGCAGAGCAAATGCATTTGACTTCATAAAATATTCCATACTGATTATCAACATATAAGTAGACGTTTTCATTTCTTGCTACTGAAAAAAATTCTAAAGTTCAGCCTTTAATATGATCCGCAAGCTCTGGACCCAATCAGCTGCTGCCTAACATATGTCACAATGTTCGGTTGCATTGTACCAAAAACATTACGCGCACAGGATCATTTCTAGCTTATAAAGATTAAAGAACCTGTTTCCATATGATATGATGTTAATAATACAGTAAGCCGCGACAGTGTGATCAAAATTAGTAATCTTTAAAGAAGCCTTATGAAAGAACACAATGAACTGCCTTGGGTTAACAAACTAAACCAGAACGACGTCAGACCTAAGGGAACAATATTATATTATTGACAAGACAATTTGGTGAGAGCAGCTTTCAATGTTGCCACAGGGAAGATAAAGGAATTATAAGGAGAAGAAAAGAAGTTATATAACGAAAGAATAAAAAGAAAAGTTCACTAAAACCATTTCCAGTTGTAAACAATCGTTTGAAGTGGAACAATTGGCCACTGTCCGTTGTCTTTACGCACAATTGTCGCTCAACACTGCGGTCGCCCTTGTCTCTGTTGATGAGGAAACAAGAACAATCCTGAAGGTTATGATAAATAGTTCATCAAGAAATGAGTCTACCCGTAGTGACGTAATGTAAGGAAAATAAAGAAAAGTAAAGGACGATTAATTTTAATACTTAGCATAAGCAAAGGCATTCTGGCGGGAAATCGCCGTAAGACAAATGTTCAGAACTCTTTATGGAAACAGGGACACAAGACTGATTGAAGCTGTTCTCATTCGGCAGAAGCAAAGCAAAGTATGAATGAGAATTCGGCCAAATATACCGCATAGGCCATGTTTAATAAAGGTCACCTTCTTCAAGACGTTCCTAATCCAAAGGACAATCTTCAGTAAATCTAAGTTACCGTTACGGTTCCCTACGAGTGCTCAGTGGAGCCTTGAAGAACTCACTGTAACAGCCACACTTACTAAGACGAAACCCATTTTCGCCGTTCTATAACAAATGGTTTAGTTTTTTGTCTTCTCCGTCACAGATCAACGGTGAAGAACCAGTAACCTGGAACACCGTAGGTGTTCAGACCATCTGCCCATGCCATTGTAACAGCATTGACTGGGCAAATATGAACTCCACCGGTCATCAGTGTGGACAGAATACGTTTTCACCCCAACCTGCTGGTCTAGGTTGCATGTTGACGCCAATATTTACACACCTGAGAAATGTTTGCTCCGATGACAATGTGGACTGCAAACAGTTTTTCCCCAATGCATACGAAGCAACGCTATATAACGTCCTTGAGCAGTCTGAAGGTTCACTCTCCTACATTAGGGCGTCACCATGGCAGAAGCACGTTTCCACTTTATCTTTTGGCTTTTCGTTGGTAAGAACCGAACGTAAGCAGGAATACTAGTTGCAGGGAAAGATTACTTTCAGGAGTAGTTCTTACGAAGTTCTGCCTTTGCCAGAATGATACGAAATGCGAGCAGGACGACTGCATGGCAAAGGTTCAATGCCCGGAGCCGCAGAAATTCGGATCTGGACCACCTAAAACCTGTGCCAAGCCTAGCGATCCAAAGAACCTTCCAAAGAGCAAACTGGAGTCGTGGTTCACCAAAGAAATGTTCAATGACCTCTTCCCAAAAGCTAACCTCGGATGGGGTCCACACGAATGCTCGCCATACAATTACGAGTCATTCATCATAGCCGCCAGATACTTCCCGGAATTCGCCTCCGAAGCACCCAACAACGGCTACACGGCCGATCAAAACTACAAGAGGGATATGGCCGCCTTCTTTGCTCACGCCGTACAAGAAACCGGAGAAAACGATGCCAGCCTATACACCGGGCAACCCAAGGAGCAAGCGGATGACTGCTTTTACCGCGGCGGCTTTTTCAATTGGTTCGAAGGTGGACCTACATCATCCTTCCTTCCCTCTTCTTCTCCCGGATACACACCTTGCGACGGCAAGGTGTGCACTGCTCAAGGCATATACTGTACCTCCAGCGCCGAATTAGACTACTTCTATCCATGCAATAAAGAAAAGTCTGGGGAATATAGCAAAGGCTGCTACTTTGGACGTGGAGCCATTCAGCTGTCCTACAATTATAACTATGGTCAATTCAGCAATTGGCTGAATAAGGTAGGCATCAAAGTGGACCTGCTGAAGAACCCCAATTTGCTAATGACAAAGATTGACCCGCCACTGGCCATTATGGGCTCCCTGTGGTTCTACATGACTCCGCAGCCGCCCAAACCGGCAATGCACGACATTATAATGGGTAGGCGACGTGTGAACAATAGTTCTTCATCATCAAGTTATTAACCCTCTTTAGGCCAATGGTATCCCGGCGACAAGAACAAAGCTGCCGGTTATTCGGGACCGATATTCGGCCCTACAAGTCTTATTATTAACAACGAATGCAACGGTGAAGATGCTGTGGAACCAGGCGGTCCTGGAGAAAGTAGGCGCATTAAGGCGTTCAAATGGTTCTGCAAGTACTTTGGTGTGCCCACCGGCGAGGATCGTCACCTAACTTGCAAAGGAATGCCGGCCACTTTGGACATGATTGGTGGAAACGTAAGCTGGCAACCTGACTGGTCAATGACCTGGAAGGAGGAACCGTGCAGGTGTGCCCCTGCCAGTTACGGCGGAATGATAGCCTACTACCAACCGGAACGATATCCGGACCGCTTTGTGTCCTTAAACGAAGCGAACGCAAAATATTGCGTTGAGACGATCTACGACAACCCCTCAATGTACAGTATGACTCCAGAAACAAGCCTCTGCCTTAAAGCGAAACACTAATCGGCAATACGCGGTATATTACGCTGGTTATTTTAATCGCCACGTCAAATTACGTTGCTCATTATGACACAGCTTCTTAGACATCGTTACAACAATTCATTAGGCCATTTTCGGCAATGCGACAAGCTGTAATTGAATAAACGCATTTTGACTCACCAGCGTTGGGTTATCGTGCGACCACATGACGATATTCAAAGCAGATCAGCAATTACTATCGATGTGTGTTCGTACATTGCAACAATTGGGCAAGCCTAAATACTTCGTTAAAGTGCCAAGCAACTGAACAACGAACGACGTGATTGAGTTCTGCAGGCGGCCAGCGTAGCCAAAGATTTGACAGAGCGATTCACATTACGTTTAGACTTGATATACTATCATTTGAGGAAGATATGCCGAGTTACATCCGCGACGGCCGTATTTTGTCATCGCGACGTAGATTTGGAGAGCATCTTCTATTCGTACTAGTATTTTGATTCATGCTCACTAATTTTTCGCGTCATTAATCCTGCACGTTTTATTAAATTCATTTCAGGAACAGGAACTCGCAATTGGCCAACTCCCATTCCAAAAGCTGGCCAACTTACCCTTGTACGCTGATATCGGAGGGATAACTCGAAAAGCTTCAGCTCACAAATTTTAATACTAATAAAAAACAGGATTGATACCGTGAAGAAATAGCGAAAATGACGAGCAATCTGCTGTCAAAGGCTGTTAAATTAACATACACAATGAAAACCGCAAAACAAATATATCCGAACGACAACGGCCGTTCGTTGGTTTAGCAAATCAGCGATGAAGCGGAAGAAAAGCGTAATGACTGAAGGGAGTAAGTTAAAACAATTTATGAACCGAGTATGTGTTGGCAAAGACCTTTATGCGATAACTCTCCTCCTTAAAACACTAAAACAGTTTCTGCATAGCTAATTTTAAGGTACGGTAAACCAATGCGCAGGTTCGTTTTCAGGATTGGCTAATTGGGCTGCCAAGCACTCTGCTTTTAGGCAACAATTTTCGAGCACTTTCATGGTTGGAAGCCACATGTTTTACGGCAAAATCGTCCATCAAAACCATTTATCCTTCAAGTGTATTTCCAGCAAAGGAATACTTTGCATTTGTGTAAAATGTCCTTGTGCTGGAAATACGCTTGAAGAATAACTGATTTTGCTGTACTTTGGTATATTTTGCGTACGTGCAAAGCGATACAAACGTAAAGAGTTGTCAGACCTTATCGAACATAGATCAAAGAATGACATTTTCACCTGCCCTGACTCCTCATAACCAGTCAACCGGCGAAGCAAAATGGGAAAGTTCCATTGCTTTTGAGTACCAGCTGCAGCAAAGTCGACCCAACTTCCGTAAATAGTTTAACAGAATGCTAATTCCAGGGGTACATTACGCTGAATTATTGGAAATCGCAATCCTTTTCCAATCTACCCAACAGCCCAACCGCAACTTTTAGCAATAATCATGTGCATCGCCACAAATGCAGGGTGCCTACGCCAACGCCTAGGCTTAAGCTGGGGGACTGTTGGGATCGCAAGAAAAGCAGTCGGACCATTAACTGGCGATTAGCAGAAACCTACATCAGGGAGAAGGTTACTGTAGCAATCAAGTTCATTATATATTCGGTTTACGGTACAAGTGTGGGACACATAGGAAAACACTTCGAAGAATTTACGTCGCTCTCAATTTGAACATGTATCATAGTGATTCCGCACCATTCCTATCTCGGCAAGACGAGGATTTGTTCCACATAACGTTTGCTAATCGTTTCGACGACTGCAACTATCACACGTTATCTTCAATCGAACAGGTTAGCTATTCTTTGCCGTTCGGTTGTTGTTCTTCCGTACTGATTTACTATTCGTAGAAGAGAACCGAGGAATTAGTCGAGGAGTCCGTCAAGGCATTCTTTGAGCAGAAAGAATCCGAAGATTGGTAAGTGCGCTCGTAGCGTTTGTCCCATCCGTAGCTTTTTGTCGCAGGTGCCCAAAGCTGCTCCGCACGGAGCACGCTAGATATCTACGCAACTGTATGACCCAACTTACCAGCGGATATCAGGTCCGAACGGATGATCGCAGCGGATCAGTAAGGTGAAACTCACGGTTTAGACTATGGATGCCAGCAGAACGTGGATGGCCTATTGGGTGCTACACGGGTTGGACTTGCTTGGTGAGCCCCTTCCGGAGGAGTCTGCTAACAAGTAGCGTGCTCAAGTTTACGTGCAAACTTAGAGGGCATTCGATATGTGAAATTTTAGGGCAATTGAATTTTTGCGAGCGTGCCAGTCTCCCACCGGAGGTTTCGGAGGTAAGCCAGAGATTTGACGAAGCGTTCACTTCGTTTCTAAAAGAAGTGACCAGGCGGTCCCGGTCAGAAAGCCCACCTAGCTACGACGTATGCATCGATTATGGCGCTTTGCGTAATTGGTACTGAAAAGGCATACCAAGTTGTTAACAGGTTGCTTGCATCTACATTGCGTGAGAATTTTCAAAGCTCGTAACTAGGGAAAAGCTACTTGAGTATCTTCTTCGCATGAAGAATGAAGATGGAAGTTTCAGAATGCATGATGACGGCGAGACAGATGTCCGGTATGTCAAATACGTTATTCACTGGAAAATCGCTAGACTTAGATAGGCCTGTTCAAGGTGCAAATTGGCAGTTTCACAGGGAGTGCTTATTTACGTGTAAACGGTCTAAGTACAGAGGGTGTGGTTTGTACAGTATTCCCTTTATGTTTAAAATGAAATGTAGGTACGACGTACGACAGCGTGCGTCTCGAAAAGTTGTCTTATTTCTCCTTTCCCATTTATGCAGTGAATTGTTCTGTTATACGCTTTGCCACGATTGTGAAAAAGTGAATCCCCGTTGAGGATTTAAAAATTAGGCTGAACATCGTGTGCACCGGCTGCGTCGGCAAATGTGCCAAAGAAGCGTCTTTTCTTAGGGGCGCCTACTGCGCCGCCGCTGCCGCCCGGATGACGAATCTGTCAAATTCGGAATTGTTTGACAAAACTGCCGAATGGATAGTGGGCTGTCAAACGTATGAAGGTGGCTTTGCTGCTTCTCCCGGCTGTGAAGCTCATGGCGGCTATACCTTCTGCGGAATAGCATGCTTGACGTTACTTGGAAGAGAAAAGCTTGCGCATGAAGCAAGTTTGCTGGTAAGGTATTGCCAATATTGTCCCAGCTCTGCTTTAATGATTTTTGTTATTGCTGCTTATTGAAATGATATGGGCATAATTGTTTCAGCGTTGGCTGTCCTTCCGGCAGATGCGGTACGAAGGCGGTTTCAACGGTCGTACCAACAAACTGGTTGATGGCTGCTACTCGTTCTGGCAAGCTGCTGCGTATCAGATTCTGTGCCAGCGTTGGATCCAGCAAAGTGAGTGTCACTTAAGGTTTTCAAAAATCCGGCTCGTGTCTATGAGAAAGTAATTTCGCCGTCACGGATTCGTCATTCGACTTTTGTGCTCGGCGTTGCTATTAGCTGTATAGGATCGTCCTTTGATGTTGTAATTGTTAAGCAAAGTGGTCCTGTCCGCACATGTATAGTGAGCATGCTTTGATGGAGAGTAGACCGGGTTATCCAGACTCCTTATATTTTGAGGCCAGTGTGTCATCCATATTCATTGGCAGACATTAAGGCGACGCGTAGCGACCTTGAGGGGAATTTATGAGCAGCTACTTTGCCTTCTGCTTTGTTGTATAATTGCGATAGCAAGTCAGTCGACTGACATTAATCAAATCTTAATGTGGAGCAACTGACTTGGCAAGCGGAATGTTTTCTTTTGTAAAGAAGATACTAAATGGAATGCCGACGAATGGAATGTGATGGCATTACGAAATTTGCTGCTAATTTTTACCTGACAACCCGATTTCAGCATACGATGATGGCGTAAGTCGTGCAAATTGAAGAACAGCTTTTCCAATGCGTTTGGACTATCTCACTCCAACGCGTTACTCAAGTTAACAGTAAACGTTGTTCCGCTGGTCGCGCAAAAGCGGGTTAATTGCCTTTTTGCAAAATAGTTACTTTCCCAATGCAAATGACTAATTGCCGTCCTTTTGTTTCATTGATCATTGTCTGCATACAACCTATCATCCGCTACCTTTCGCTGCAGTAACGAGTTCACAGGGAAACCAAATGCCCGCAAGTCAAAGTAAGGGGATCATTTACCGTGCAGCAAATAATACTCGCATTACGTAATCATGTAGAATGTTTTCTTCCAATTGGTATGCGGATTAGACGTAATAACGTAGCATCTTTACTTTAGTACTCCAAACGGCCCACAGTACTTTACTAGCATCTTACGGCAGTGAGTGTTACCGCTCGCTGGTGTATGTAGTCTTACGAAGAACCCTTTTTCTTGTAATCCACAGATGAAAACAATCAGTAAGGAGAATGAAGATGCGACTTGCTTTAGTCTGATATGATCATCTCTGTTTGCATAGAACGCATATGAACAGGCTAAGTAAAATTCCATTAAGGCGTTTTACTGCAGTTGATTCTACATGTTGTAGTTTTGTAACGGGCGATACGTTTTCGTACTTGTTCGATACGGAAAAGCCGTTTGACGGTATGATTCAGCAATGTACGGAGCTTCGTGTTACGTTTGATCTGCAAAATGTACGGAGCTTTCGGAACTGACACGTCCCGTCGTCAGCGTTTTAGATGGTAAAGGCATTTACTAAGGCATCTACTTTTTAGATGGTAAAGACAACTTTACCATTTAAAATGCTGACGACGGAAGGTGTTCGTTCGGAAAGCTCCGTACATTGCTGAATTAAACCGTCAAACAGCTTTTCCGTATCGAACAAGTATGTTGTACTACTCTTGTCAGTTTATCACTTGATAAATGGAAGTCTGCGTTTTTCGTGTGCAATTGCATTATTTCAGACAATCGCACACTGCCCACGTTTAATTGCATCGCTTTGCAAAATTACATATTGGTTTGCTGTCAACATCCGTTCGGCGGTTTGATCGACAAACCGGGCAAGTAAGTGTTGGATAATCCAAAAGCAAATGCGCATTATGCATTTTCAGGAATCGCGATCTCTATCACACCTGCTACACTCTTGCAGGGTTGTCCATTGCTCAGCATTTCGACCTTTCTGACCAGGCGCATCCACAAGTTGTTGGCTTAAGTAGCAATGAAGTGGTAAATTGCTTTCCTCGAATTTCGCTTCCCTTAAGTCCGGAAATTATTTTTAAGCGCCGTATTCATCCAGTTTACAACATCACCCTGCGGAAGGAAAGAGATGCGGCTACGTACTTCAGCCGCTTCACCTGCGTTGATAAACCGTGCTAAAAGTGGCCATGAGCGTGCACCTCAGTAACCAGTTTATCAATTATTACAATTTATTTACAAATTTGAAACTTGGGAAAGTACAGTAAACCATTTCATGATTTTCTGCCCTTTTTGCTCGCATAAGGAGACTGTGCCGGCTCGCCTCCGCCTATTGGGCCAACGTAAGCGGGAGTCGACCCTACATTCACTGAGTATCCCGACTGCACGGAGATGTCGCTGCTCGCCCCGCCGAAGCCTCCGGTCCCTTTGCTGACATCGGAACTTGCTGGTCGTCCAGTTGCTTCAATACTTTCCGGTCCTCTAATGCCGCTGCCAACAGTTTGACCGCCAGTAACGCCATAGCCGCTTAAGGGACCTTGGGTTCCAAAGTCGCCGCCAAATTGTTGTCCTCCAATGGGTCGGACGATCCCCGGTACTCTTTGGCCTCCAAAACTTGGCTGAACGCCGTAACCGCCAGTAACTTGAGCACTTCCATACCCCCCGATAGTGCCAGGGGCCCCAGTAATTGCAAATGTTCCTTGTCCTGCGCCATCTCCTTGTCCTCCATAAGCTCCTGCTCCTACTGGTTCGCCAACACCTCCGGCGCTTCCAGGACGTCCCTGGCCAGGGAAACCTCCAATGCCTCCGACACCTCCAGGGCGGCTCTGTCCTCCGGCACCTCCAGGGCTGCCCTGTCCTCCGGCACCTCCAGGACCGCCCTGTCCTCCGACACCCCCGACGCCTGGTGGTCCTCCAAAGCCACCTGCCGGACGTACTCCGCCAATCCCTTCCGGTCTTCCAAAACCGCCGATACGACCGCCTTGTCTTGATTCTTCTCCAGGAAAGAATGGAGTTCTAGCTGGACAAGGGCAATACATTGAGTCGGGCCCCGGATTTCCAGGCAATCCGGTTCGTCCCGCTGGTCCTGCACTGCCGCGCGGACCAGGCATCCCTCGCGTGCCCGGTTGACCGATACTTCCTGGCGCCCCGTTGGGCGCATCCTTGCCGCTTGGTCCTTGGTCGCCTGGAGGTCCCGGCGGACCAGTCTGTCCCTTGGCGCCCTTCGGGAACACTTGATGCTTGACCGGACGACCTGCACTTCCCTTGGGTCCCGGCGGTCCGATAGGTCCGCTTGGTCCGGGCAGACCGGGAGGTCCAGGCGGACCTGGAAGTCCGTTGTTGCCGTGCGCGCCCGGCCTGCCCGGAGCGCCGGCCAAGCCTTGCACTCCTTAGATGCAAGTTGCTATTGTTGGGGACGGTCGGTGGGACCGCACGGACACTCACCTTCCTGTCCTGGCGAACCTGGAGGACCTGCTCCGCAAGAGGGGCATTTAATGCAGTCGCCAAGACCGGTGAATTGGGTGTGGGCATCTTCTCCGTTGCTGCCTGGTCTGCCCGCTCCGCCGGGCAGTCCGTCCATGCCATGCAAACCTGGCGGACCAGGTGGGCCTGGGACACCTGCTGGGCACTTTCTCGTCTTGGCGCAACTGCAACGGCAGCCCGGTCGATTTCCTTTTCCCGAGCGGATCCAGTGTTCGCACATATCGTCCCAACTGGCAGTGATCGGTAGTCCGCTTTTGACTGCCTCTTCAGCAGGGCCGGCGGAACCGGGACCGAAGGGACCCACCATTCCTACAGGAACGTTGCTTCATCATCGCACTAAAGTGTAACTTAATTGAAAAGCCCTTCTTGCCTACGACCGCTGGAGCGCCAGGCACGCCGACCAAGCTGCCGCCCTCTTTGACCGAGGGGACTACTATTGGTTGACCATATCCGGCTTGTCGTCTATGTCTTGCTCCGTCCATGCTGATCATCTCGTACCACAGGATATCCGATCTCTCCTGAGCAGACAATTCAAGGAAACGTAATAAGAAGACGGTCATACCTTGAATTCGGATATTTCGCTGTCCAACTCGACCCACAAGTCATTTATTTGCACATATATGGCTGGTCCAAAGACGAGGCATGCTAGCACCGTGAAGCAACTGAGAGCCACCGAACTCCAAGTAGCAATGACAACTTCTTTTCCCATAGCGAAAATCTGCTCGGCATACAAGATCAATCAGCATTCACGCACGTAATGTGCACATACACGCGTACATATATATATATAAATAAATGGAAAAGACTTATAGGCCAATAGTTCAAGGGAAAAAAACGTTCGGCCTTAGGACAAGAATGATGATCGTCTGCTTCGGGTGCCGTCAGCGCGGGGTGAAGTTGCCTCGCCTGGGAAAACGAGGCTACTCCGCCTTGACTCGCCTCGTATGAACTGAGGTCGTGCTCCAAAAATTGCGTCTCGTCCGTTTGCTTATTGTCCAGCCGAATTGGCCAATTGACTGATCGACTGTATGGTTGGGGAACGTCTGCCGACCACTGCTTTGAAAGCTGAAATTGGGACAACAATCATTCTTCATGATTATCAGGTTCGATTATTGCGTTCGCTCGCGCAAAGTGACAATGTCGCTCTTTGCTCAATTTTTGCCGACGCGCGCACCACGCGTGATTGGTCGTCTTTCGGATGTCCTTTCTTGTTTTCCTTGTTCGCTGGAATTGCTTTGTCCCATTCCGGCTTAAGTGGCCATCTGGAAATTAGCGCGAGCTCTTCTTTCCTATTCGCAATTCTTAAAATCAGCGGCAACGTTTGCGAGCAAGCTGTCCCTAAGGCGACCAGCAAATTCAGAAATGCCTCGTACACAAACTTGTTCATGAGTCACTTCACCGTTGCTGCGGTTAGCAAGGCCAATTTCGCTACTTCTACGGTAGGCAAGAGGAGCGAACAAGTTATCGTTTGTGCGTTAACGTCAATTATCACGTCGGTACAAAAACAGTTGCTATTTCGCTATTTCTACGTATGCTCGAAGGTGCAATTGCTTTTGCACCAAACCATTATGCAAACTTTCATCGCCGTTCATTTACAGTGCTTCCTTGCAACATTTATGCTACAGTAAGTCTCTTTGTCAGGAAGCATACCAAAAGTCCACTGGCAACGTTTCCAAAGTGACGATTAAGTTTTCGCGCAGACATGTGCGCGCGCATACCGTCCATTGACGTTCACTAAGAGGGAAAGGCCATAAATATCGACAACTTGCCTGCAGTCGTGTGGTGACGGTCATTTTAGGAGGGTGAGGCAAAAAATCTATCTTCAGTAGGTAAAGTCGATGTACAATGTCAAACGGGCCATTCGTAGCACAGATTTATTTAGGTTAACATCGGGGTTGCGCACAGCTGTTACTTGTTGATCTACGGTTCTGAAAGAACACTGACCTCGATCCTTTATTATTTATTGACTCATTAATTTCAATCCTACGTGAAAAGCACCTTTGTCATTCCTTTTTATTGAGATACTCCTGATGTCAGTCCCTTTGTGGATGACTGCTATATGGTCTAAAGGGGATTTAAATTGATGCGAATACTTACACCATAGACTATAATAATAATAATAATAATAATAATAATAATAATAATAATAATAATAATAATAATAATAATAATAATAATAATAATTGTTGTTGTTGTTGTTGTTGTTATGATGTTGTGCTTTTCACGGATTTTGTCCCGTTGCTTTCTGTACATGACGGATCTATAAGTAAACTGACACGGTCTAGAGACCGTGTCAGTTTACTCAAAGATCCATCACGTACAGAAAGCAACGGGACAAAATCCGTGAAAAGCACAACATCATGAAGATCTATGCTCCCGTTAAAAGACATCCTGTCTTCCGAATTATTATTATTATTATTATTATTATTATTATTATTATTATTATCAACTCCAGATTTTCTTTACTGGATTTCGAACTTCTTTCTTCCTTGGCCGTTCTTGATTACTGTTATACCACATTCCTATTTCTTACCTTGAGACAGGCGAGGTTTACGACCTCACGACCTAAAGATCGAATCGCCCATTATTCTTACACTAATTATTAATGACGGCAATCAGGTTCTGCGGACGCAACCGCGTCCAGCATTGCAATCAACGAATGGAAAAGACATCTACAATAACATGGACCATGCTAACAGGAGCAAAGAAGGGCGGGAAAGTTGTGCGCGCTTGAAAGGTACTAAAATTGTGGATTCCGCGAGTGCATTCCTTTTAAGATGAACGGTGTCCATTAAATTTCACTGTTTGTTCAATTTACTCTCGGACAGGAATTTAGAACACGAGAACGCAATCCTTCTTGTGACAAAAGTTCCTCAGGAGGTCATTATTTCACCTTTTGTTCATCAAGATAAGCCTTCTCCTACGGTCCGTTCCAAGTACATCCGAGAAAAAGATATATATGCCCAACTTCCGCGCCTTGAGGTGAGTGCAAACGAAACATGTGCAAATACTTTTTTCAATACCGCAAGTTTGCCAACAGTCCATTTTCGCACAACCTTTCCCAGCAGCTTGACGTCGCTGTTGTGGATACTTTACCGAATCAATTTTTCCACAATTTTTGGGCAGACCTCGGTATTTCGGGACTGAAGATTCGTCAGACTACTTCACGCTTCCATTGTGTCCGCCGGCAACAGAATACAGAGCGTGCCAAGTACAGGAAACTGGGTAAAAATTAGCTGAAAAAAGTAGCCACAACAATGGCGTCAAATCATTAAAGGGAGACAAGCGAACTTAAAAGTGAACGGACGCGGCATGATTACGCAAGATGACATTCGTAGAGTGACAAACTGACGGTGTCTGTAATGAAAATAGGCCTCACGATTTAATAATAATAATAATAATAATAATAATAATAATAATAATAATAATAATAATAATAATAATAATAATATTATTATTATTATTATTATTATTATTATTATTATTCGAAAAACTGGATGTCTTTTAACGGGGGCGTAGATCTTCATGAAGTTGTGTCTTCACGGATTTCTCCCGTTTTTTGGTTCTTGTACGTTGGAGGATCTATAAGTAAACTGACACGGTCTCCCTACCAGCGGATGGATGGGAGTGGTTATGAGAAGACACGGTCAGAAAGCGACGTACAAGTTTTGTCTCGGATATTTCGGAACGCTCGAGTTCCGTCTTCAGCGAGCAAGAGCAACTTTTTACTTCGTTGTCGGGTTAAATACGTTGAGACAAGGTTTTACTTCGTTGTCGGGTTGTTTTACTTCGTTGTCGGGTTTTACTTCGTTGTTGGTTTTACTTCGTTGTCGGGTTGAGCATGGTTCCACATGCTCACTCGACCTTGAACCGCGCATTCTCTGCCGCGAAGACCGCTTCCACATGCGGCGTATTAAAGAAGCCTTTTACATTCGACATAACAGCTGCATCAACCGCGACAAAGGTGTACATGTCAGCGAAGTTTGGGATGCCATTATTAATAAAACCAGATGTTGCATCCTACCGAGCTGACATGTAACTTCTTCCACCCTTGTCTCTGACTCGTATTTAACCCGACAACGAAGTAAAAAGTTGCTCTTGCTCGCTGAAGACGGAACTCGAGCGTTCCGAAATATCCGAGACAAAACTTGTACGTCGCTTTCTGACCGTGTCTTCTCATAACCACTCCCATCCATCCGCTGGTAGGGAGACCGTGTCAGTTTACTTATAGATCCTCCAACGTACAAGAACCAAAAAACGGGAGAAATCCGTGAAGACACAACTTCATATTATTATTATTATTATTATTATTATTATTATTATTATTATTATTATTATTATTATTATTATTATTATTATTATTAACTAAGAATGATACGGTATCCTTGTTCAGTGAGCTTTAATTGGCGAAGCTTTCGGAACTAACGTGTTCCGTCGTCAGCGCAAATCGAGAAGTGGTGGCTCAACGTATTCTCGATTTGCGCTGACGACGGAACACGTTAGTTCCGAAAGCTTCGCCAATTAAAGCTCACTGAACAAGGATACCGTATCATTCTTAGTTATGAAACGCCTTGTTACTAATATCTCTTGCTTCAATATTATTATTATTATTATTATTATTATTATTATTATTATTATTATTATTATTATTATTATTAATGTCAATGTTTTGTAACGGGCTCATCGATTTTAACGAATGGAGGAAATCACGGAAGTTTTTACCCGTTTTTGAAAACCACGTGAAGGAAAATGGTCTTTTTATTTCCAAAAACAATACGTGGCGCGGTGGTCGAGATAGCGTAGCTTTCGGGCCAACCTAGGCCCGTCCTCAGCGCGGTCCTTCGAGGGTGCCCTCCCCCAGGTTTGGCTTTCGGGGAGAGCCCATCCACTCAGCCGAACCACAGTGGCGCCTGTCAGATCAATCTAGATCCATCGAGGCTGATCCCACCGTGGCCGGCCAGGTATCAGAGTTACTCCCCTACCGACCATCCCCGGAGGAGGCACGTTATCCAAGTGATTATTATTATTATTATTATTATTATTATTATTATTATTATTATTATTATTATTATTATTATTATTATTATTATTATTATTATTATTGAAAACTGGATGCATCGTAACGGGTCGTTGAGATGACATTTGTGTGTTGCACACGGTTTTCCCGTTGGTATTGTTTCAGTGTATCTGCAATTAACCAAAGAACCTCACCAGTCAACGATGGGTTAGTTTATTGGTAAAGTTGCGAGAACACTGTAACGTACGAATCGAAGCTTTCGGGACGCTCTAGTCCCGTCGTCAGCGAAAAGGAGACGACGGGACTAGAGCGTCCCGAAAGCTTCGATTCGTACGTTACAGTGTTCTCGCAACTTTACCAATAAACTAGCTCCTTTTCGCTGACGACGGGACTAGAGCGTCCCGAAAGCTTCGATTCGTACGTTACAGTGTTCTCGCAACTTTACCAATAAACTAACCCATCGTTGACTGGTGAGGTTCTTTGGTTAATTGCAGATACACTGAAACAATACCAACGGGAAAACCGTGTGCAACACACAAATGTTATTATTATTATTATTATTATTATTATTATTATTATTATTATTATTATTATTATTATTATTATTATTATTATTATTATTATTATTATTATTTCAAAGAGAAATCACGGCATTTCTTCCCGTTCATGTAGTCCTTTTTCACGAAAGTGATGGTAAGGGTTTATTTCATGAAAAGGCAAAAACAAAAGCATGGCGTAGCTTTCGAGCCTAACCTTGGCTCGTCGTCAGCGCAGGTTCTTCGTTGGCCAACCACCAGGTCGGGTCTTACGGAGAAGCTCCTCCACCTAGCCAAACATCGGTGGGGGGCCCGTCGGATCAAACTAGACCCCTCGAGGCGCATTCCCTCCATGTTCGGCCAGGCGGTGGAGCAACAGCCTTCTCGTCCGTCCCCAGTGGTGGCTCAACGTACAGTTGACTGTACGTGGCTGTCGTCCGTCCCCAGTGGTGGCTCAACGTACAGTTGACTGTACGTGGCTCGACTGTACGTTGAGCCATCACTGGGGACGGACGAGAAGGCTGTTGCTCCACCGCCTGGCCGAACATGGAGGGAATGCGCCTCGAGGGGTCTAGTTTGATCCGACGGGCCCCCCACCGATGTTTGGCTAGGTGGAGGAGCTTCTCCGTAAGACCCGACCTGGTGGTTGGCCAACGAAGAACCTGCGCTGACGACGAGCCAAGGTTAGGCTCGAAAGCTACGCCATGCTTTTGTTTTTGCCTTTTCATGAAATAAACCCTTACCATCACTTTCGTGAAAAAGGACTACATGAACGGGAAGAAATGCCGTGATTTCTCTTTGAAACTTTTTGAACCCCGTTACCAGACTCATCTTTGAAATATATTATTATTATTATTATTATTATTATTATTATTATTATTATTATTATTATTATTATTATTATTATTATTATTATTATTATTATCGTTGTTTGTCTATTCCAAAACACGGCTTCAATCTCGCTACATTTTAAGCAAGTATACACGGAGCTTTCGGGACTGACCTCGTCCCGTCTTCAGCATGTCTGTCCGATGATGACGCATGTTGTCTCAAGTTTCGAGACAACACGCATCACCACCAGACGGACATGCTGAAGATGGGAGGTCAGTCCCGAAAGCTCCGTTTGTCATTGCTTAGCATTTAACGGGATTTAAGTCATGCTTTGGAATAAACAAACATCATATCCCGTTCAGAAATCCTATTTTTAATATCGCCGGCATTGTTGTTGTTGTTGTTGTTGTTGTTGTTGTCGTTATTGTTCTTAGCCCTCTAAACTTCGGGATTTATGCCCACGCAGCGCGAGAGATCAGACATTGTGACGTATTATCTCTTTCAACCTTTGTAAAAGCGAAATCTTCTTACGATAATATGACTGCATAGGCAGAATGTAGTTCCTGGATATTCCCTCGCCTTAGAAAATAGCCTACTGCACAGTTAAAGCGACTAGTACGTCACTTTGCTTTTCAAAGAAATGTTATTCTCCGCAGTTTCCCGGAAAACGGACAGAGAGCAAATCGAAGTGTCGGTTAAGCTACGCAAGATTGCAAAAAGAATATGTGAATCTTAGGTGATAATTACAAGTGTACACAATTGACTTCTTCCTTAAAGGCCAACTGTGGATATTTCCGACTGATTATTCGCTGGATCATTTCTACTCTTTACACATATTCTAAACACTGCCAGAAATGGTCTCCAAATATTTAAATAAGGATACTTCAATCTTCCATCTAATTGTGGAAAAACGACGACATTAGAACCCATTTTACCTTAGCCTTATTGAACCGACAGAGCGTCTAGTACGCATTTAATAGTTGCTTCTCTTGCTACTTTTCAACGGAAAATTTTCGGAATGCGCGCGTAGTCGTATAAAGTTACGTGTTAAGGGGATAAAAGTAACTTCCACATACCTCATTAACGTAATGAACTGCAGAGTGAGAGCGAGCATTTGTTCTACACCGGCGCAGTCTGTCGAGCCTTTGGACGAGAACATACGTATTGCCAAAGTGTCTTGGTGAAAATGGCAACGAAAACAAGCGCTATACCACACAAGCCCATTGGTCCAATATGATGCTTGTAAAGCAAACAGGAGATCAGTATGGACGCTGCCTGCCGTATGGTCATAATTATGGCAAACATGAGGGCCCCAAACTGGGCTATTGTGTAAAATATAAAGAATTGGCCGACAGAACTGCAAATGGACACTATGAGCACGTCTTGGAAAAAGCCAGGATGCTCCGCAATAAACGCTAGAGCACTGGTTAGCTGCCCTTGGCTCAAAAGGGCGAACAGCGACAAAAGACAGCTGAAGTAATTCACGCCTGCCATCATCTGTATCGACGATATATGGTACTTATTAAATAACGCATTCTGCCAATTGCTGGTAAAGCTGTCCAGCGTCAAATACCCTATCATTAAAGCAAGGCCAGACCAAGTCGTCTCCGACACGGATGAAGTTCGTTTGGGAAATACATCATTTCCCGCCAGGAGAAACATGGCAATACCTACAGTAGCAACGATGGCGCTCAAGTACTGATGCATGGGATAGGAACGACGTTGCACCAATTTGCCCATGAGCATGACAGCGACAATCTTCGACGACTTTCCAAGCATTTGTGCCGGAAACGATATATATTTAAGCGCTTCATATTGACACCAGCTGCTGACGATGTTCGACACGGAAGCGTACGTAAAGCCATGCAACGGGGCGAAGAAGCTGTCCGGTCGCAGAAAGAGCACTGCTGTAAAGCCCAGAATAAACGACATAGCACGATTACAAAAGACCAAAAATTCTGAACCGCCAAATCGATCGGCGCCGGCTCGATCTAGTCCTCTTTCGTACTCCTGAGTCATTATCTTCTCCTGAAAGACGCCCCACGTCACGTACGACATTTGCAGCCCCAGGAAGCAGAGCAAGAATCGCGAGAACCGTTGGCAAAACGTGGACGTTCTATCAGCAACATGACTTTCAAAATTCTTGTGACCATCTTCGAATGACACCCGCAAGCCGCGAGTGTACCATTTTAGAAATCCTCGTCTTGCGTAACGCCGTACAAACTTGCCTGAACGAACAGAGGACAATCATGCATGAACATGCAATCAATCCGACGGACGGAGGCGCTCTCCTACCAGCTACAAGGTCCGGACGCTTCGACAGCCATGTTAACAGGGACATTGGGGCGAGCATGACTCCATAGCTGAGACAGTTAATTAGCAGGCGTTCCAGCCACGCGTTGTCGTCCTGAACGTTTGCATTCGTCGCCGGCAAAGTCCAGTTACTGCCTTCTGAATTAAACATGGGCAGCTGCATAGCTGCGCAAAAGTGGTCGGCAAAAATTAAAGGATTTGCGAATACTGACGCCTATTAAGGTATCTCATCGCTCCTACATTCCTTACAGCCACAAGGAGTTTCTCTCTCGCTTTTCAAAATTCATCCGCATGAACCACTGCTCTACAGTAGTGCAATGTTGTCAAGTAGGCAAGAGTGGCGTTGATGCGGAATTTCGCACTTTGCCAGTCGGTTGCTCATTACTGCAACGTCCGGAATTGCAACAGCTCTTGCGTGATAAATGAAGCTCGTCTAGCTTGCTAAATAGGTAACTTGTGATAGAAGGGGCGAAAGAGGTTGAACAAACTTAAAAATCACACTACAGTAGGCGCATCGACGGAAAATGCGTGGTCTTTGAATTATATGCCGTTGACTTGGACTTGGTCGAATGAAGCGAAAGGAAAGCGCACATCATGAGTCAGAGTAATTTGACAAATAAGTCTAAGAGCGAAGGTGGAAGCAGAAGAGCTCGGATTCCCCCGGTACGATTTGCCGAAGGCTAAGCTTTTCTTACTTGCGTGCTGACGTTCAGCCGTCCACCTTAGGTAAAAGTGAAGCGCGTTTTGCAGTCCGACGAAGACATAGGCAAGATGAGCAACGCTGTGCCTATAGTTTTCGGTTGTCAAGTTGAGCAAAGTGGTTGTATGAAAAATTGATCTTTGCTTTTAGCCAAACTGCTGGAGCATTTCATCGAGCAGGTGCTTTTGCGGACTGACGAAGTGGCGAACAGCTTCTCCGTGCGGACTCTGAGCACGACGCACATGTACGTGTTACGCCTATTCTTGTTTTCGCTCATTCTTAGCGAACCGTGCCGCTCACTTCATTCATTGTTTGCACTGCTTCCCCATGCGTTTGACTTTTCCGTACAGGAAATTGGCAGCCGAGCGCGAGCCTTCGTTGAACTTTCTGCTACCGTTGTTCGCTGGCGTTACGGGGGTCCACTCGGAACGAAGGCGAACGGTGCCGATGCTCCCAGCGGCTGAAACGTCAGTTTCCGCCGAGCGACTTCGGAAACGACGCCGAAAATCGTTGTCACTCGAAGCCACGCCCTACAGCGGTGAGCATTCCGAATCGGAAGAATAGAGCGATTGGAGAGTTTGCCGAATCGCTAAACGTAAGTGCCTGTTGACTGTGCTTACTATTTTTTATTTTATACTTTATTTGCTTTTATTACTTCAGCTAATGTCGCTTTTTCAATTGTATGAAAGTGGAAGTAAGCGTTAGTTTAGGTCTTCCATAGTATTTACAAATTATTCCGTAATTCGATTCTCACTCGATAGGCTGTAACTGCTCATTTACGTTAACATTGTAAAAGCTTGAGAGAAGCATATTTTTCATCGAAATGATCTTGTTAAGGGCTTTTGTTTTTAAATTTGATTTGCAGGTACATTAGTCTTCAGTAACTCACTTTTTCACTTCGTCTTATAATTCAGCTTATCCGCTGTATCCGTAATGCAGCTGTTAGCTTACGATGGTTCATTTTGGCAGATGGGCGTTGCTCAGAATATCTGCGAAGAATGTGTGCTGACTTTTGTTCATTAGCCTTCAGGGAAAGCATAAATCTTATTTCAAAATAAATCTTTTCAGGAAAAGCACTTAAGCATGTTTTACGGAAAGCATTAACCGTAAAAGACACGTTTTTGGCAAGATAAGATCATTCACGCGGCTAGCGTAGTTACATTGGAGGCGTAAGTGAAATGAGCTTTCTATCGTGAAAGCGGAGAACGCTTTATGAGAACCTGATCCATTACTCTGTAGTCTAAGTGAAAATCCTTAAGTGATCGTTGTTGTAATAGGAAATGTACATTGTCCCTAACTTTACTGTTTAGGATGAATTTCAAGTGAGCATTCAGTCCTTCAGATAAGGAGTCAACTTTCCAACTGGTAGCGTCAGATTCGTTTAGGTTCTGGTTGTAATGTTAAACGGAGGGATTAATGTTCGGCTCTGTTCAACGCATCCGAAGTTACGCAGTCGCAGGTAATTGTGTATTACAAGACAACCCCTAAATGCGTTTGTTAGCTGTTGCCTTGTGAACTTGTAGACGGTTATTCTTCGTTTTCGCTGACGGCATCGTATACCACTCATGGACTTAACTTACTGCGTAACATACGTTTCGCGAAAGGTGCTTCAGTCGTCTGGTGATTTAGAGCTGTTCAATGTGCAAGTGCTTCATCATTATTAATAAACGAAGCAGATTGTCAAAAGATTTTGAAATCTCATTAGTGCAAAGGATTTGCTAAGACAATGAAAAGCTTTAAAGTGTTTCGAATCGTTTCGGCCCTGTGTTGGTTTTGTAGTATCACTTTGCACTACTTTCCTCTTCCTCGATCTCCATCAACAGATCGCCGGCGTTACATTTGCTGTTCGGTTCCGCTATAATGGTTTTCACTATTCCATTGATGGGACTTTCGATGACCATTTCCATTTTCATCGCGCTGATCACTGCCAAAGAAGCTGAAACGAGTGGAACATGCTGTTAGAGCTACCGTTTGATCAATGGTGGCAGTGCTACTTTTCACTTTGACGCGGTCCCCAACTTTTACGCTGACTTGCAAGATGTCGCCAGGCATTGGGGCCCCTATGGAACCTCGGACCGAGGGGTCGGCTCGTCGTTTCGCTTCCATGCCGGAGGTTGCCTCCTTGTCCAGTACCAAAAAGCTGCGCAACTGTCCATTCAGTTCCAGAAATACTTCGCGTTCCCCTTTTGCGTTCAGTTCGCTTTTCGCGAGCATTTTGATGTGCAAAGATTTTCCCTTCTCCAGTTCAACCTGAAGCAACAGCAGCAACAGATAATGAATGAAATGTTACGTCATGTTACGTCAATCTCCTCCCCATTGTCAAGTCCAACCAGAAAGGCACGCGTTGGCAATTTGTCCACTGGACCGTAGATATTCCGGAACGTCAAGAATTCGTCTGTCACTTTCGGATACAAAGCGTAGCTGATGACGTCCACATCTCTTTGGAAAAAATATTAATGCCCATGTTGCCATAGTGTCGGCGGAAACGGGTAAGCGCTCACCTGACCGCATTTTTCCCATGCTTCTCCTCCAGCTTATTTCGTAGCAAGTCGAAATTGATTGGCGGCAAACTGGCGCCGGGTCTTTCTTCCAGCCGCTTTCTGTCTCGCAGAATTTTAGTTCTTAGCGGTTCAGGAAATCCGTACGGTGGTTGGCCAATATGACCCTGCATGAATTCGACCACACTTTCTGGCAAGGACAGGTGGTCGGCCGATTTGGCGACTTGCTCGGCGGTCAGTCGGTTCGTAACCATGAACTGAGCCAAATCACCCACCATTTTCGACGTCGGGGTCACTTTAATAAGATCACCCAACAGGCGGTTCGCTTCCACGTATGCCTTCTTGATCTCCTCAAACTTATTGGCTAAGCCGAGCGAAAATGCTTGAAATTGCAAATTGGTATATTGACCGCCGGGAATCTCGTGCAGGTACACATCCGCGTTGCCGCTCTTCATCGTTTGTGTGCACTCGAAGGGTCCATACAGAAGGCGCATGGTCTCACAATAGGAACTATAGTTCGATACGTTGCTCAGTTCTATTCCTGCAAGGAAAGAACTTGACCATCCTTTCCTCCGTTTAGCGGCGCTTACCCGTTTCCAAGTCGGTGCCGCTAAGAATGGCCACCATGGCACCCATGCTTGGTTGGGACGTCATTCCGGACATTGAATCCACGGCCACATCCACGATGTCGGCTCCAGCTTCGGCGCAAGCCAACATACTGGCAACTGCTGCTCCGGCAGTGTCGTGCGAGTGGATGTGAATCGGCATTTCGGGATAACGTTCCCGTAAGGCCGATACGAGCAATTTTCCAGCCTTTGGTTTCAGCAGGCCCGTCATATCCTGCAAGAATAGTTGGGAGAACGTATTCCCTGTACGCAGGAGCGAACTTGAGCAACTGCGGACGATCCCTTGAGAACTTTCGCTTAGCGCCCACTGGGCAAGGAATGCGTGCACAATGAATCTTGAAAGACTTCTTTGGGGCAGGTTGCTTACCTTAATGCACAGAATGTGCGTTCCGGCTTTGACAATGTCATCCGCCAGATTCAAGTAATACTTCAGGTCATACTTGGTACGCTTCGGATCAGACACGTCGCCCGTGTAGGAAATGGCAGCTTCGACTATGCCGCCAGCATTGGCGGATGCCTCTATTCCGAGCAGTAAATTTGGCAAGTAGTTTAGCGAATCGAAGATCCGAAATATGTCGATTCCGGACTGCTTCGCTTGCTCGCAAAATCTAAGTTTGCAAGCGACGCGTAGCGGACGAAATTCTCTGCCTTTCCTACTTGAAGATCACATTGTCCGGATAGCTGGTGTAGCCGACAGCGTTGGTCCCGCGAAGCAGCATTTGAAAGGGTATGTTGGGTACTTGGTCGCGCAGCTCCTCCAGGCGACTCCATGGACATTCGCGCAGGAAACGCAAAGCGACGTCGAACGTGGCACCTGAACGGGAGGAGCCTTAGGACAAACGACGAGGTTCCTTCCCCGCGCAGGTTCACCTCCCCACATTTCCAAGCTGAACAACTTAGGCAACGCTCGGGCTACGTAGGGGGAAATGCGCTTCAGATCGTAAGTACGCACGCGAGTAGCCAGCAAACTCTGATGCGCGTCGCGGAATGTCGTATCCGATAGTAAGATGCCTTTGTGATTGCGTACCGCCCTTGCGAAGCCATTCGGACCTTCCTCCAAGAATACGTCGCGCCAGCCTTTTTGAAGCGGCATATCTACAGGCATGCATCGTTGAAATGGCAAAAGGAACCAAATTCCAGTCTGTAAATCGTACGGTCAAAGGCCGGAACTTCCGGAACCACTTTCCTCGACGGGATGTTAGTAACTAGCGGAGTCATGGGACCGTTGACCTTCAACTCCTTGAGAAATGTGAGCAACTTGTGGGCCCGATTTTTCGAAGGCGTAAACTGGAAGAGCTGCGGGTTCTCGTCGATGAAGCACGTATCCACGGAACTGTCCCGAAAGTTGGAATTATTCAGCACGTTCAGCAGGAAGGGTACGTTCGTCTGAAAATGGCAAACGTTTTCTGGGACGGGGCGCAATGTAAACCGTACCTTAACCCCTCGGATACGGAACTCCTTCAGCGCACGGATCATTTTGTCAATCGTGTTCGGGTAATCTCGCGAGTGGGCAATAATTTTGACCAACAGCGAGTCGTAGTAAGGAGATATGATGGCGCCGGCAAACGCCGAAGCGCTGTCGATTCGAATGCCCATTCCTTCGCCGCTTCTAAAGACCTAAGAATGTTTGGCAATAGTGAAAGCAGACGGCGAGGCGAAGAAGGAACTGAGTACCTCGATTCTGCCGGAGTCTGGTTGGAAGTTCATTCCGGGATCCTCCGTGGTCACTCTGCACTGGATGGCTGAGCCAACCGGCATTACTGACTTCTGGGTAAGTGCGAGTTCTTCAATCGACTTCCCTTCGGCTATTCTAATTTGAGCTTGAACCAGATCGACTCCAGTGACCTCCTCGGTAACCGTATGTTCGACTTGGAGTCGCGCGTTGACCTCGATAAAGTAGTGGCGCCCGTGCGGGTCGAGGAGAAACTCGACCGTGCCGGCATTTTCATACCCGACATGCTTGGCTAGGCGCAGGGCATCGTCGAGCATACGTTGGCGGACATCCGGTTTCAAATTGGGCGCTGGTGCAATCTCCACTATCTTCTGATGACGGCGCTGAACGCTGCAGTCCCTTTCGTACAAGTGCAGAATGTTTCCATAGTGATCGCCTGCAAGAGTAAACCGTAATGCCAAATTCGTAAGTGTTCCGCGTTTCGGTCTAATGGTTATCCTGAGAAGCAATCAGGCCGTGCTGCTAATGCTAAAGCGAGTGAAGGATAAAAGTTAATTGCAATAGTGTTTTTTAAAATAAATGCCCCGAGAGAATGTTACTACATCATAGGAGCTTTCGCTGTCTTCAGACAAGGAAAGTCTTTTCCTACAGAATACCTACACTCCAAATCCAGCGAGCAGGGCAGTCTCCATTCATTTCGTTTGGCGTTATGGTCAATCAAATCAGGTCTTAGTATGTGTTCATCAAGCTATCGTACGCAATTTAGTATCGGTTAGACACCTGAAAATTCCTTCGAACTACAGTATTTAAGAAGCGAGCGGTCAAAATGGCGTCTATTCACCAAAAAAGAGAGCATATTTTTTTTTTCGTCGAAGAAATTTCGCTCTTCAGGTTCGCTATATCTGACCTGTGCTGTCTGATCAGTAGCCTTAACGGGGAGAAACCAGCTCTCTGTAAGATTCTAGTACTTCTGGAGTTCATGGCATGGTGCCACTTCAGAATAAAAAACTTCGGTAGTAAAATATATATACCTTCAAAAAAATATATAGCCTTTCGAAATACGGGATATATATGTATTGGAACACTGAAAATAGGATTTCTAAATACGGGATATCATCTCATATTTAATATCAGAAACCCATGGCTTCAATCCCGTTGAAACACTGAACAACTACACGGAGCTTTCATGACTCTCCTTGTCCCGTCTTCAGCGTGTCACTCAGAATGTGTAATAACCATACGGCAACGAAGATGTATCCGGTTTAAAATAAAGGCATTAAAAATACTCAAAAACTTTAAACCTGTAAAAGTCATTCTTCTTGTTGTCTCTCTGCGTGTATAACCCCGTAGTTCAATTGAATACGTTGTAGTTCCCCGTTTGGGGTTAGCAGCTGACAGCATTTAGTTGCTAATATCACTATGGACCAGATTAGTGATATCGGGTCCATAGTGACATTAGCAACTAAATGTTGAGAGCTGCTAACCCCAAACGGGGAACTACAACGTATTCAATTGAACTATGGGGGTATACACGCAGTGAGACAACAAGAAGAATGACTTTTACAGTTTAAAGTTTTTGAGTATTTTTAATGCCTTTATTAAGGCATTAAAATAAAACCGGATACATCTTCGTTGCCGTTTGGTTATTACACATTCTGAGTAACACGCTAAAGACGGGAGAAATAGAGTCCCGAAAGCTCCGTGTAGTTGTTCACTGTTTCAACTGGATTGAAGCCGTTGGTTTTTGATATTAAACATATTTGAACACTGGGTGTTTTGTAACGAGCTTGTTTATGTTCGGATATTTTTTTGCAATCTGCAATCTGTTGCTCCGTTGCAATCAAAAAATTACACCATTATGAAACGTCCAGCATGCAACAATTCTGAAATCGATCGCTTTTCCTCTAGCAGATGTACCTTGGTGTTAATTTATATAAGTTGGTTCCTTTCGTGCGACAGGTAAGATACTTCTACGGGATAACAGACCGATCGATTTGTGCTAATTATTAGTTCTTTATTTATAGCCGCTTCGATTAAAAAAAGGAGTAATGAAGTTGCTTCGAAACGAAAATTATACTCCATTAAGAATGCTCAATTTGCTCTCCACCCCGCCCGGAGAAGGCGTTTAGCTTAATTCATACAGTAGTAAATGCAGGTTAGTCTAATGATTACAAACTTGATCATTTCCTGGATGTACTGGTGACCACTGTAGGCAGTAGGCGCTGTTTCAAAGGACGGAAGGATAAATTATCGTATGCAAAATAGACGATTAGGTGTTTCTCTGGATGCGGAGTGCGCTGCATCGGATTGGCGAGCAAGTAAATCATTTTTAGATATCATTTTCTTTTGTATTGGAATTTCATTTTCGTGCCGCAACTTTCATCATTCTAGGTTTGAGCTCGAAGAATAGCTACGCGTTGCAATCATAATTCAACTTTGCCCACTATAGCAGTGCAGTATTTCCCGCACCGTTCAGCGCCACAATCGCTCAACAGAAACTTGCGGAAATTGGTTCATAGCTCCGTGCACGAGACGTTAGGCAGCGAAGCACCAAAAATGCGCGAAAAACAGACTGACTCAAATTCCTGAGCTCAATATATCACGCTATGCCAATTAAGGCATAACGCTTAGAAGCTCCGCTTTGGTTGACCCAAGCTAAAATAATGGAAACATTTGGGTTAGATCAAGTGTAATGTTGACTTACAGTTCATTTTACGCCTGAAGTGCTCTTAGAATTACTTTCCTGTACATTATCTTCGCACTTGTTTTACGCATGTACCTGTGGTGTACTGCTGGGAATTGCTACAACTTTACATGCGACAGGTAATGATGAAAATGCGCACAGTTGGCAAACATGTGCATGCATCCATGTTGATAATGTTCAGTTGTGTTTGCGTGGAGAAATGGCTTCAGGGGTCATTGTCGATTTAACGATTTGAGGAATAGGTGCTTACCAAGAATTTGAACTTCAATATGCCGAGGGCGTTCGATGAACTTCTCGACGAATAGGGAACCGTTCCCAAAGGAGGCCTTTGCCTCTGAGGTAGCCCTGGCGTAGGCTTCTTGCACTTCCTGGAATATGCCAAAGAGCCATGCTCAATCGATAGACATTTTCGAATTGTTCAACCTCCGCAGCATTGACGCGTCGCATACCTCTACCGCCTCCTCCGTAGGCAGCTTTCAAAATAATGGGGAAGCCGTGTTCCAAACCGAACTGCAACACCTCAGTCACCCCTTCCACGGGGACATTAATGCCGGGAACCACGACTACGCCTTCAAGTCAACCATGCGTTTGACTGACGTAATTAAGCGTCAACTGCCTACCAGCCTCCAGTGCGGCTACACGAGCTGCCACTTTGTCTCCCATACGTCGCATTACTTGCGGAGATGGGCCAATGTATACAATGCCAGCGTCAAGGCAAGCCTGGGCAAAGTCGGCTCTCTCGGACAGGAAACCGTAGCCAGGATGTATGGCATCCACATTGTGTTCCTGCAGGAGAAGAACGGATACCAACGTAATCATCGTTCACGAGGGATAACCTTTGCAACACTGACTATCCCTTTGACGTCCAGGTAAGCAGCAACTGGAGATAGACCCTCACCGATCAGGTAGGCTTCGTCTGCTTTTAGGCGGTGCATGTTCCTACGGTCCTCCTCCGAGTATACTGCCACCGAACGAATGTGCAACTCCGTAAGGGCACGAAATACGCGAATCGCGATTTCGCCCCTGTTGGCGACGAGAACTTTTTTGAAGTCCCTTCGCGGCACTTTGTCGTGCGCCTTGGTTACTATACACCTTAGCCACAGATTGCAAGGAGTTCGGCGTGCAGTGATTGGTAATAATGAAACGATTTGTGTTGGCCTCATATCTTCGCTTCGGGTTCAACGATCGTTCAATTGGCTTCTGCAGGTGGAATTCCTTTGCTCTGCAAAACAGCTGTTTTTAGTTTGGGAAAACGAAAGATATTGCACAATGCGTCCCTCACGAGCAACTACGTCACCGTCCACTGTCTATCGGCGTACTCTAATAACGAGTAGCCGTCACGAGCAGGGCAGTGTTCTATTGAACCGAGCTGACACGGCCAAGTAGCGATCGATCATCGTTTGCCTGCAAAACAAATACATGGTACCTGCACAGCAATTATTGTTGTTGTTGCTGCACACATGAGCCTTGCTCAGACGCGGTAAACAATCTACCATCCAGCCAGTCGTCAGTTGGTCAGAGTCGAAAGCATTCCCCACTTTTAAGCTCAGGCTTTTAAAAGCCGTCGACGTCCAACGCGTTTGCCATTGACTAGCTTTCACTACGCCATTTCAGTATTTCGAACTTACGCTAACGAACGTAGCAGCTTGAGAAGTCAATATGCAAAACATCTACATACTGGCGCACAACACTGTTTGGGGATATACACAATCAGACTTCCACTTCACGTCGCTCGACCTTTCTTTAACTCCAACTTAATGAAACTAACGAACTGTGCGACTATTAAGGTGCATGTTGCACTGCCTTTGACTTATACTAAAGAATACGGTCGATTTCACCGGCAAGTGCTATTTTCATCCGAAGTGACTGTAATTCTCAAGTTCGTACATTCCTTCGTTGATGTATTGAAACAGTATCTCAGTACACCACCGATTGCTGAAGTGTTGCACCGAACAGTTACGCCTGGAAGTAACGGTAGCGTACGATGTTCTTAATGATTGCAGAGAAACAAAATCGTTTACGTAAACGGATATATTGATTTTTTAAAAAGAAGACATTGATTCTCATAACTGAAACATGTACTGTCCTTTCAGTCATAATTTTGTTGAATACGTGCAGTTCTCGCACTAGACTATAACGTCGCTCGCAATACTGCAGTCGTATAATGGAATGCCTTACTTCTCCCGAATATCAGTCTCACAAGCACTGCAATGACGCTCTCGTCATCACGTCGCCCTTATATAGACGTGACCCCCTGTCGTGTTCTAGATACAATGTCGACAACATGATGTTTGTCGACCCATGGGGCGGCAAATAATATTATCTGTCCTTCGTGGGTATTAACATCGATGCTGGGTAAGCTTACTGTTCTAGACGAACCGGACTAATGATCGGCAGGGGACCGATTGGTACCTGCGGTCTACCGTATAATGATGACACGCGTGTCTGTTCTGGTTAAGGAGTGAACGGTTGGTTTTTCGGTACTCGTTTTTGGATATAGCGCTCACGACTGGAAGTTTGACTTTTTCGGTCGCGAACGTGGTCCTTTGAGCCGGACTTGAACCAGCGACCTATGCATCTACAGTCCACCGCTCTGCCAACTGAGCTATCAGAGGAGTTTTGCTCAACCAATTTCAGGAGATTGGACCGCCACTGCAACGAGACCTCGTTGGCGTTCTACTAAGATTCAGACGGTTTCGGTACGGCGTCCACGGGGACATAGAAAAAATGTTCTTGCAAATCGTTTTACAGTAGAATGATCGCGATGTAGGAAGGTTCCTGTGGAGGGAAAAGGGATTAGGTACTGAGCCTTGCGTGTTTCGGTTCAAACTTCTGTGTTTTGGATTAAGTTGTTCGCCCTTTCTGACCATAGCGGTTACTCGAGAATATGCTCAACGGAATAGCGGAAGGTACAGGCAATCGGTTACGGAAGTTCTGAGCAACATGTACGTCGATGACCTTGTAATGAGTTGCTTCTCCAAGGAAGAGGCAGTACGTTTATCATGTGAGCCAGCTGAGTTAATGTTGGCAGGCGGATTCAAAATGAACAAGTGGGTAAGCAACTTGAAGGAATTCAATGTTTGTGTTTCGAACTCTACTCCGAATTACTCTGAACCTGTGAAAACATTGGGCCTGCAGTAGTGCACTAATGCGGATCAACTGGCGTTGAATTGTGTCAATTCAAAGGTAGCGTCGTTATCTACCAAACGAGTGGTGTTGAAAACGTTAAGCGAAGTGTTCGATCCGCTTGGCTTAGCTGATCCGTATCTCATCGAAGCGAAAATACTGTTGCAGTTAATGTGGAAGTTAGGAAAGGACTGGGATGAACCACTGACCCAACCATTGGTGGATAACGGATGGACCCAGTGGATAACGCAATTGCCGTTAATATCAGAGATCCGCATGGATCGATGGATTGGCCCACGCAGTTCATCAGATGAGATTGAACTTCATGCGTTTTGTGACGCTTCGACAGCAGCATACGGAACTGCCGTTTATGCCAAGGTAAATAACGCTGGAAGCAAGCCACATCTTGTGATGGCTAAGACGCGTGTAGCGCCTGTGAAATCGGTAACCCTTCCACGACTGGAGTTATTGGTCACGCTAGTAGGAGCCCTATTCGTAGCATACGTCAGAGAACAATTGGAGGTACCGATTAGTCGAATTACATGCTGGAGTGACAGCATGATAGCGCTCTCCTGGATAAGAGGAGACTGGACTAATTGGAAATCTTTCGTACGCAATCGGGTGCAGGAAATTCAGCAACTGACGGATCATTCGTGGGGGCATCATTGCCCGACCAAGGACAACTCCGCTGACTTGTCCCGAGGAAGTACCCTGGACCACTTGAAACAAGGTCAGCTGTGGTGGCACGGACCAGCATGGCTTGGGAAGTCAGAAAAGTTCTGGCCGAATACGGTACACGGGGAAACGCCGAAGACGGCAACCGAAGTACTTGCAAACACCACCTGCATCTATACCGATATGGAATCGGAATCCTCTTTGTCAGAAGATAGCTATGAGAACTTTGACAAACTTCTAAGAGTGACAGCCTGGTGTTTACGTTTTCTTTCAAAATGCGAAGCGGTTTGTGAACGAAAGGACGTTTGGTCCGCTGAACGTGGATGAGCTACGACGAGCCGAAAGGGTTTGGATTCGAAAGGCGCAGCTCCGAGAATTTCAACTGGAAATAGACCGCTTGGGAAAGAAGCAAGGACTTTGTAGTGTATGAGAATCAACTTGCATACACTTGGTGCTGTAGTTGACCGGATTGTGTGCGTCTTCTTTCTTTTTCTTCTACTTGCTGCGCTTGCTCTGCTGATTACAGTTAATAACCGCTGCTTCCTTGAACTTTACAAACTTCCCCAGACAAGTCGTCTCAATGCTCTTGATCCATTTGGACCAGGAAGGTCTACTGAGAGTCGGTTGTAGGATACAACTATTGAAGTTGCCATACGAGGCTTGCCACCCTTTGATCCTTTCGAAGAAATCAAAAATTGTGGAACTGCTAATTCGACAATATCATCAACAGAATTTGCACTGTGGTGTTGAGCATATGCTCTCCATTTTACGACGAAAGTTTTTGATCTTGGGCGGCCGGAGCAGTGTAAGGAAAGCGGTACGGTCGTGCGTCACCTGCCGAAGGTATGGCCAAGCCAGCCCATGGAACAAGAAATGGCACCGCTACCAGCGTCACGCCTACAGGGATGTTTCCCGTTCGAGCAAACTGGTCTCGATTTCGTAGGCCCATTGTACGTACGTCAGGGAAGGAAGAAAACGAAGGGTTACATTTGTTTATTCACTCGTACGGCCACTCGGGCTATTCACCTGGAAGTAACGTCCGATGTGTCTACGAAACAGTTTCTTCATTGTCTTCGACGGTTCTTTGCGCGCCGAGGTCACCCGATCACCATACTGTCGGACAACTTTCGCACTTTCAAAGCTGCCGACCGGGAACTGCACGATTTGTATAAAACTTTGGATTGCGAAAAGATACGCCACGAAACGACAAGTAATCGCATTCATTATTTGTTCATCACGGAGAGGGCTCCCTGGACCGGGGAACATCTTGTACGGTCAGTTAAGGCTCCGTTGAGAAAGGTCTTACGGAAGACTACGTTGAACTTCTTTGAAATGCGAACCGTTCTCTGCGAGGTAGAACCCCAAGTGAATTCCCGTCCTCTGACATTTGTGGGTGACGACCCAACCTCAGGAGACGTCCTAACTCCCTTTCATTTCCTAATTGGCCGAGGTCAGAGTACGCTTCCCGAAGTGACCGCAGCGCTCCCGTTGATAGATGGTACGAATACTTCTGAGCGGCACGACCTTCGGAGACGCTCGGCGTACCAGCAGCGATTGTTGACGCACTTCTGGAAACGTTGGAGGCAGGAATATATTGTCACCTTGTCGACGCGAAGGAAATGGACCAAGACTAGAAGGGAGCCGCAAATAGGCGACATCGTCTTAATCGCAGAAGACTATGTTACCAAATGTAAATGGCCGCTCAGACGCGTAGTCCAAAAATATCCTGGTGTTAACGGCCTCACCAGAACAGTCCAGGTGAAAACCATTAGGGGAATGGTAACACGGCCTGTGGCCAGGATTCACCTACTCGAAGCGGCACGAGAAGATTGAAGCTATGGTAATGGACTGACGTCCATCGGGCAGGAGGGTGTTCTGGATGAACCGGACTAATGATCTGCAGGGGACCGATTGGTACTGCGGTCTACCGTACAATGACACGTGTGTCTGTTCTGGTTAGGGAGTAAACGGTTGATTTTTCGGTACTCGTTTTTGGATTTAGCGCTCACGACTGGAAGTTTGACTTTTCGGTCGCGAACACTTACTTGTTCTTCGTGGGGGCAATATTATTCGCTACAATACGTACCCGTGGAACTTTTGGAACTAGCGCTTTCCGTCACCAGCGCAGTACATTGAAGAACTAGCGCTCCCGCTGACGACGATACGCTACAATTCGGAAAGCTCCGTGCATACGCGTTCAATAAAATTGGATTCAACAGGTAACGCCATCGTCTTCGATCATGGAACAACACGAGCCAGCATTCACGACATTGAGTCTCATTTTGAATTCCTTACGACGAAGTAACGAAACGTTTATTTTTTTGCAAATGCGCTCCTTTCACATGCGTCAAGCTGGCGATGAGCGTCTCCGCGGTAACTTAACGAACGCTGAATTTTAGGCGAAGTACATGAAGCCCTCGCGCAATATTAGATTCCGCGCCTGGCACCCTGCACACCGACGCAAGGTCAACGTCCTTGAAGATCAAAACTGCTTTCTGTACTTTATGTGCTATTCATCCACTAAGCTACACAGCGCCAGCTGTAGGATGGAGATATGCCTATTCCGGTGCACAGCGATTTGCCCAATTTCTACACGCAAATTTCAATTTTAACAGCGTGCACACTGAAAGGCGGCATTTGGCTAACTTTAGTGGCTCCTTCTTACCAACGGAGAAACGCTAGTGTTCACTAGTGAGTAGGAGACAAAGGTTTACATCGAAAAGCTTTAATGTCTCCAAGCCGTGAGCAACAGTAAAACCCGCTCGGCACCGTTGCGCCTAACAGCGGAATATATGCTAAAAGTTCGCTCAGCGAACGCACGGGTGGAATATCGAGTCTGTTTTGCCTGATAGTTCAGGTTTGGTCCAAAGTTCATGGCATGTTTCCGTTAAGGTCGAACCGCTACTTTGGTTCAAGCTTGTGTCGAACGAACACCCCTGCCGGCGGAGGTGGCAGAACTGGTAAAACATTAACGGTTGCTTTTGGAACGCCTTTTGTCGCTGATCCGATAATTCCGTTCGGCACTGGTTGGGGAACAGATTCCCGATTGACGCTTTTCTCCATTAGTCCCAATTGTTCAAGATCCTCTTGCCAGGTGGGCTTTCCGGCGGATATCACGTCGTCAACAGTCAACGAAAAAATATCTAATGGAAACGAGTTTGCACCGTTGCTCGCTATACGAAAACCTCTGTCAGTAAAAATTGCCGCATGGAACCAAGTACAGACCTGTATTCGTACAAGTGCTGGACAAGTCGTTGCACATTGGTGAAGATAACTGAAACGCCGTTGGGTTGGCATCCGCAAGACGAAACTCAACGGGTGAGGCGGGCCGAGGAAGCACAGTGTCAATTGTTGCAATATCCGCACATTTTTCGGGTTTTAGGGATGCCTGCGAAAGTTGAGCAGCAAAGGCGGGATAAGGGCACTTGATCTTCTGTGCCTGAAAATCACCTCAAATTGGACAAGTACGGTATTCTTCGAACAGCTGCTCACCAATTGCAAGTTCATGCCAAGGGTGGACAGATAGACAGAATACAGCAACGAATCATTCCATCTAAACTGTAGCGCCGTTGCTTCCTCTAATGAACGAAGTGATTGCCAAAGCGTTACGAATCTAAAGAAGCCCAAAGAAAGGTCATGCAAAACTGCCGTCGACATGCACCCTTGATGCGGCTGCACGCCGTCTATCTTTGCATCATTTTCGCGCAGCAAAGATGGAAGTGTTTCCAGTTCTTGAACAATTCTTGGTTCTTCAGAACCGGACGCTACATCGGGAAAAGAGGCACACACCAATCGGTCAAAATGATCGATTAGACTACTCTACAAAATAAGACTATTTAAGCATGTCGTGCCACGACGACGGAGAAAGAAGGGAACGGTTAAAAGAGAAAACGAAAAATACAATTGTCAGAAATTCTTGCCGAGAATAAAAGCACCATCAGCGGGTTGACGGCATTATTACGCTTACGTGCTACGCCTTTCAAAAGCGGCTTAACTGTAATGTTAGACTTGCTGACAAGTACTGTCCAACTGAATTGATCATTCCTTATCTTTAATTTAACAGGCCCGTTAAAACTGCCCCTTTCGTAAACGGAGCTGACTCATAGATTGGACGATGTTTTAACATGAAAGCAAGCATTATTAGGGCTACCAATGTTAAACCAAGGAGCCGTACCGCGATTTCCTGTGGTACGCACAAAGCAAGCGAAATCGTCAACTTTGTAAAGCATCACGCTGGCACAACACTTACAACACATAAGGGTTCATCCGACGGAGATGAAGAAGAGGAGTACAGTGCAGTAGGGAAGTCCGCCCAGTTGGTCGCAATCGAACCAGGTTCAGCGGATGCGATCCACAAGGCACTGCCATCATTACTTGTTCCGGCGGCAGTGGTGAAATCACCGAAATCATCATCACAGTTGCTGGCCGCCTCCAATTGGGCACAACCATGGTCGGTTTGAACACCGTCAAAGGCACTGAACGTTTCGGAGCTGCATCCGTCATGCTTACTTGGACCCGGTTCCATATCACTACGACGATGCCCGTTGAAGTCCTGTGTCGTACGTAAAAGCGATGTGCAAGTCCCAAAAAAATCAGTAGCTTCCGTAGGCGCTGGTTCGCCGGGAGAAGTTAGCCAAGTCTTATTAGCTTAAATAGCTTTGCCCCATTTTTCGCGCCGTGTACAGCGCTGCGCCATAAATTCGGCGTAACATTGAGACAATTTCCCATGATAAACGTACATGCGCATCATATTATTGTAGCAAGTTTCGCCAGTGCTTTTTCGTCCGAACAGCGGTAAATCATTTCAAATTGTTTGCGGCTATGGGTGAAGAGCTTGTAATTGATGATAAGTACGTTGACTTGCACGCTATGGTTGAGCAACTGGAAGAAATGGTAGAACGCTTCACCACCGCGATGCCGCTGGCCGAGCGCGTGCAAGAGGCAAGCTTCCCGGACTCCTTTGCGAAGTGCCGCTTTCGAATTTAGAACTCGGACCTGCAAAATGCCCGTATGTATGCTGAGCTTATGTACATACTGAACACTCTGTACTGGTGTACGCTTTGATTTCTCCGTATTACCATCCTTTGAGTGCCCGTGTTCAGGCCAACTGAAATTGCAAAGATGCGACACTTCAAATCATCCCATTATGAAAGAACTTGTATGCGCTCGTTTGGCCATTAACGACCGAGGTTTCTCTTGGTCTCTTTTAGAATGCAATAAGGCAAAAGATGAAGCAGATCAGGGAACTGGAGCTCAGCGGAAAGGGACCAAAACTTGACTTGCCGGCGGTGAAAAGATTAATACAGCACGATCTGTGGAGCATGGAATCGACCTGCCAAGGAACGGTAAATGTCTGCAATTTGTTTTATTAGCAGTACGTTTGTTCACTTGCTCTCATCCTACTGTGGCTTATCCTTTGATGTTTCTGCCTAATGGGGACCGAAAGCATCTCGGTTTTCTAAATCCATTTTTATTCTGCATGGAACGTGTAGAAGAAAAAACGGTACATTTTTGTTCGTCTACATGGCGCTATTGTCTCTTTCATCATACCGACATGTTGCTGTACTTCTTTGTGTGAAAATCATGTGGGTTTATTTCGCGCAGTCGTTTGGACTATCACGCTTCAAACGTTTCACGACTATTATTTGACAATTAAGCGGATGCATATTCTGCTGAAAGCACTGCTGTACTCTGCCAAACTAATCCCTTGCGCTTTTGCGTTTCCGCGGAAAATTAGCTTGTCTTCCTTTTAGTCCAGCGGATCACAAGGCATATCAGAACCACGGAAGCGAAGATACTCGGAATCAAGCGAAGAAGGCGAATTGCCTGATTCCTCCGACGACAATGAGCCAACGGCTTCATCAGGGCGGAACGACTAGGTTGGGTTCCATTCGTTGGTCCGAGCAGGTTAGCCTTTTCACGACTTAAAAGTTTTCTTCGCCACTATTAGTGCTGCTACAACTTTGTTGCTCAATTTTCGCCTACGACGGCGACGTCTGACTTCGATTTACCTTTTCCACGACAGGCGGGGAAAACACATATACTGACATGCTTAGAAGTGCGCATGGCGATTTCACCTCCCTCTGCGCGTGTTCTCCTTACTTTCCAAGATAAACTTCCCTTCACGTGCACCACTTGTTTGACTTCCTTCAGTGGCAGCTGATGGTTGGCGGTGGACAAGCTGCGCCGCTAATTCCTCGGTCAGGCGCGCTTCAGAAGCGCCACTTGCGCAACGCGCTGACCGCCTGTACGAGCGAACCGGGGCAGCGGTCCTTCTGGCACATGTCGGCTAGTTTTCGGTTCCACAATCTTATGGTACCTGCAAACCCTTATACAGTATGCGATATGTACGAAAGCATCCCGGAAGCGGGCAGCGGTCTGCGTTTTTGGGCCAAATTTGTTGTTCTCTCCGTCCGTGACCGGTTTAGCGGTTGTTTGTTGTAAACAACTAGCACCGCGTCTTCCTTAATGAGTTATGATGCGCCGCTAAAAGGAATCGTTGAAGCGAAATTCCAGAAACGGTTATTTGTCTCCTCTGCTGACTCCGACGGACGCAACTTCTGCCAGTGAAGTGGTAACGGGGGAAGCTGAATGCCCATTCCGGGATGACGGACCGATGTTTTCGCGTAGGCAGACAGCAATTCGGACGATCCGGAATTCGCTGGCGAAGTTTCGCCGGGACTCTGACGCTCTTTCTCCTTCCTAGTTTTGAGTAGCTTCCTCGTAACTTCTTCATCAAGCTTCTTAGTTAGGCGCGGTCATTCCGTCAGGCAATCCTTCGTATGCGTCGTTCCGGGCAAGTGGTTGGACCTTCCTACGGTAAGGCTGGGCGAAAAAGTCAAGTACATTTGTCTCTACAATTTTGACCACCCTACTAGGAAGCTGCCGGCGCAAAGACAGACTTCGCAACGGTTGGACGCATCGCTCCGCTCGTTGATATCCCATTCCCAGCGTACCTGTGTTCCTCCTAATTTATGCCACTTTTTTCCTTCAAGTTCCCTTCCTCTTATTGCCTGTAGTTTTTGTTGATCGGCCGCCGGCTGTCCGTCGTTTTTCTCGTAAAAATCATTTGGCCAGCGGCAAACAACATAAGGTTCGAATATTGTTGTTAGAGGAACAATTAGTTATTATGTATATGTTGTATTCGCTTTTTCTGTCGGCCAACTGTGCCGACTAGCTTGAACGGTTGCTTGGCGTAAATGACAGAGAAAGAGGGGGCAACGGAATTAACTGCCTACAATCAACCGGGTATTAAATGTCGTATTTTTTATCTGTGGTCCATCAGCCGACGGAAACCGTTCCAGTTGGTGAAGCAGCATATTTGATTAGTGGATCGAGCAGAGTGCATGCATTCGTCGTAGTCGTAAAAAGACGCAAGTCGTCAGAGCAGCGTCCGTAGCGCTATTTGGGTGCGCCACAAAAAGTGGGATAAATGCCTTCTGCTTCTGGTTGAAACAGCCGGTTCTTTGCCGCATTGCCTATGCTATTCCACCCAGCGATTGTCGGTTCCTGTTCCCGTTGGCGACCGTTGGCAAAAGACGTTTTTGCCGCAGTTGCGAGGACGGACTTTTTGCAAATTGAAAAAAGTGACTCGGGCCTTCGGCCGGGCCTCTCACCGTCACCATATGGTGTGCGCCTTGATCTATCGTTCCAACAGATGCGTCGTCAACTGCCCAACGACGGACCGTTTCCCGTCCACGAGCTCGTTTGTTGCAAATAGGAATGGATGGGACGACGATGGCACGACAGCGTTCGTCTCCCTGCTGACCATGTCGCCGGGGCGAACTCCTCGTCGTCGTCCGAGATTTGCCAACTTGCTCGAGGCGCATCTCCATCGCGACGCTTGCCGACGTTTCAATTGCGCAACAGGCAGATGGTTGGCGCAAAAGCACGATTTGAATGCGCAACAAGTTGCGCGCCGACGTTGGAACGAAATTTGTCGCTTTTTCAAATGTTCTCGCCCCGGTTTGATGGCGAAGCTGTTGGACGTTTCGCCGCCGAAGTCCCATTGGGCGCCGGGGATCACCGTGTCCAGGCGCACCTGCAAAAGCGTGAATTGGGCCAAGGCTGCGTCCCTGAAATCTCGTTGATGCAACAGGAAGCGCAACAGGTTGCCGCAACACGGCGCCGCCAATGCAAAACGGTTGTTTATTGGCGAGATGGACGGAAACCCGCTTTAGCAATTTTCGCATGACAAAAACAGACCAGTGCACAAAAGTGAGAGAGAGAAAGAGAGAGGCGTACGGTGACTACGACGGAGACACGCGTATGTTTTCTGTGTATGTATGCTGTACGTATACGTAAGAATGAGGAAGGGGCGGAAGCGGGCGCGCGCAGCCATTAGTCGACTAAAGCTAAAGCGGCACAAAAGTGTTTAGCCCAAAGGCGCCAGTGACTTGGAACTTCGTATTGCACTATCTCCAGGCGGGCTTCCAAATGAGCAGCTAACAAATAAGAATGGGTGGGCACATTTTGCGACAATTCTAAAAAGTGCGCGTACACGTATATATCTCTGTGTGTATACGTATATACCTACATGACGAAATTGGCTTCTCCAAGGCGCTTGTCATCCTTTCAACAGCATTTGCCGAAGCTTCTCCGTTTCGGCCTTCAGGGCGGCCACCTCGATCCGTAGGCGCATGTTCTCCTGTTCGAGCAGGGCTGCCCTGACGGCAATTTCGTCCTCCTTAGCTCTGCGGGCGTCGCGGGAGCGCTTGGCAGCCTCGTTGTTCTTCCGCCTTCGCTCCCAGTAGGCCTCGTCTTTCAACGTTTCCGGCAAAACGCGTCCCTTCCTGCGACCCGCCTCCTGCGAGACCACTGTGCCGGCGCTTCCGTTGCTCAAGTTGGGCCCGTTGCGCGCCTCCTGGCCGTTCGACTCCCTGGGACGGTCAATTGGCTCTTCAGAGGTGACCGGACTTGTCGAGCTGTTCATACCGCCACTGCTGGCACCCGTATCCGACCCGGACGGAGAAGATGAGGTCAGGCACCTCCCGGCCAGCAGTAGCTGACGACAATTGTGACTGTGATTATGATGACTGTCCGTATGCGGATGGGACGTCGAGGTGACTTCGGGAGGCGACGGCGTTACTGGCCCGGCGCCGTTAGTCTGCTTGGGCGAATGGCATTGCTGTTTGCAGGAAGCGGAGGTGGGCGTCGACGACGGCAGTGAGACCGCCCTGCAGGCATTGTGGTTACTGTCCGCGTTGTTGCTACCATTACTGTTATTATGATTATTATTCGTATTGTTACTACACGTGTGGTCATCGCCCTTTTCGGGGAACACCGATTGTCCCCTCGGACCCGTACTGCTGCAGGTGGACACTGGCGAAAGTGGATTTGGGCTGGAAGACGCCTGTTGCATTTGTTGCAAGTACTGACGGTAGGGCTGCAGCAGCTGGTCGGTCAAGTACTGGGCCGTTGACAGGGTTTTGCCGTTCGAGGAGGCGGTAGCGGCACCCTTGGCCACCATGCCGGGACCGTTGCCGTGGCGCAGGGGCAGGCTCAGTCCGCTGATCTGCAAAGCAGGCAGGTATTGTCCATTGGCGGCCATGCGCGCTGCGCGAAGGGACGCCACAATGGGGATTGGGGAAGGTGGGAGGGTGCATCCTTATTCGAAAGAGAAACCTGTTTTTTTTGCCCACTGCGCCGGGCGGTCGGCCCGCTGCTCTCTACTACCTCAGAAGTGAACACTGCCTGGGCCGCCTCAATTCTCCTACACGAATGGTTCAGCGCGAAGGGTACGCTCTGTTTGGCGCACTCTGCATCGCGACCAGTCCTCGCCCACCGGAGCTCAATCAGAGCGTGGGTCCCCTAGGCAGGGCGACGTGCCGCGTCGATCGGGTGCGGTCGCCAATGGCCCCCTTCGCGAAGAGCAACTCACCTGCAACGCCGACATGGGATCCATCGGATTGTAGGCCTTGAATGGTCGCTGGTGCTTTCCCGTCGGCGAAACGCCAAAGTAGGTGCCCAACAGCAGGTCCTGGCCGGAGGGCGGTCGATGGTCGGTGGGCGATCTCACGTCAATGTCGTTGGGCCCAGCGGGTCCCGGGGTCGACAAAAACGAAAAGGGCAGCAGTCTGTTGAGCATGTAAGGCGACGGCGTCGACGACAGGGCCATCGAAAGGGCGCTGCTGGCCGGCGTTCCCACAATGGGCCCATTTCGTCCGACCGTCTCGAAGGCGGACCTCTGCTGCATAGGGTAGCGATCCTTTGGCGTTGCTTGCGCACCGTCGGTTCGCCGCTTCTTGACGGACAGGTTGAGAGGCGTTGCCGACGAGGCTTGGTCGACGGCGATCGATCGAGGCTCACTTCCACAATTGTCGACCGATTCGCTCGACGGGGACTCGTTTTGCACTTGCGGTTGGTTCATTGAAGCTTCGGCGACGCTGCGAGACGGCAAACTGCACTTTTCAGCAGCGTCTTCGTAGAAAGCGACCGTCTCCGCTGGTTCAGTCTTCACTTTCGATGGCGGAGCAAAGCGGGCCGTCGACGGGCTGTTGTTATCAGTATTGGTAACGGCCGCCGATGGCGACGATTGGTCGTCGCCCGATGCCGACTTGTCGCTGTTGGCTGCCGGAACTTCTTCCATCGACGTCCAGCGGCGATTTAACGCTTGTTACTGTGTAGCCCCTAAAAATGGGTTACCCAAATGCAACCAGTTGGCTCAAGTGTGTCATGCGTTCGATTGTGGCGCGCTTCAAGGAACCCTCTTTATTATATCGCTCCCCGTGTTGCAGCGGCCAGAAAGCCACGTGCGCCTATCCGTCTCGGGCGACCATTGGTTGGACATCCGTAAAGGATAGCGCCACCAATGCCCACCGACCGTCGTTCTATCGAAGGGACGATTAATGCTTTGGGAAAGGGACTGCAGGAATGCGGCTTCTTCGACCGGCCGTTAGGTGAGACGCTGACAGTTGTTCCAAACGGTCCTTGGAGCAATGGCGCTTTTGGCTGACATGAATAACGGGCGCGGACTGATTGCGCTTTCCGCGTGCAAACTGTTGCACATCTCTCTCTCTCTCTCTCTCCTCGAAGCAGCTGTCAAATGTCACGAAAAGGATCCATTATGGAAATTAGCGCAAGGCTGCTTTGACCGACGACCGGCGTCGGATGGGGGAAGGACCTTGAAAGAAGGAGGGAATTGTAGAACGACTGCGCCGTGAATGGATGCAGGCGACCTACTACGCGTACACACAGCTGCCGCGGCGGCTAGTACCGGATTCTTATGACATACGTCGTTGCATAACTGAAAAACAGTCCGCCTGTGCCAATTTAAACGTGCTGGCTTGATAAGCGAAAGTGCCAAGGCCCACGGCAAGGTTCCACGCTCGCTCCATACGGTGGGAGTTGGCCCGTTGCGGCACAACGGTTGCAAAAAGAGTTGATAAGGAGCATGTGTCCCTCCGTTCCCGGATCCCGAGGAGGTGCGAGCACCCCCAGAACCGTTAGGGTCCGGGCGTTCATACGTGCGCGTGCATTCGCACCTGGGCGAACAGCCGATTGGGACGTCCGGTTTCCCATGCGGCGAAGTGCCGCAGCAGCTGGCGTAAAGGTCGACGTCAAAAATCTGCGAAATTTGGCCCCTTTCCTCGCACCACCGACACTCGGCGCCTCGGGCGCCCTTTCGCCTTCGCCGGCCACGTGTCGCCGCCGAGGCTGTTCTCCTTGTCCGAATTCTGGCCCCGGACGGTCGCCTGGAGGTGGCCGACTTTTGCGTAAACAGCGTAATGCGGCGTCCAACCGCCGCCATTATTCATTCGCCGACAAAGGGAGTGGGGCCACCTCGCCGATTGTGGGACCAAAGTGCGCAGCCAAAAGGCTTTGCCAAGCTGCCCCGCGGGGCGCCTCGACGGTCGTTGCCTCGTCTTGCGGACGCTGGACCGCTTTGCAGCTCGCATTGCGCTTGCATAATTCATCGCCGATTGGGCGCATTTAATAAATGCCAATGCTCTGTCGGCGCGGATAGATCCATCCGGTTCGGCTCAGGGCAACGAAGGGGACAAATGGTGCCGAAGCGAGCGCGCAAACGGCGTTCGCGCGTCTCACTTCCGCCGACGCAATGCAACTGTCGACCGTGAAGCGCCAGGACCCGTCGTCTATTTCCTCGTCCGTTGGGATGGACGTCCCAGCGTGGGCCCGTGTCCACCAACGACTCCCGTCCCCAACCAGGGGACGTTCCCTGGTCGTCGGCCGTTAATGGGCCGCCTCTTACGTAGGGAGGCAAAAAATGAGGGCCAAAACGGGAACCCAGTGCCCGGGGGGTCGCCATCTTTGTCGTGCAGGCTTTCACTTTCTCCTGGGCGACCGGTCGGGCGTCGTTGACGGCGGTGGATTGGGCAGAACCGGTCGAAAGGGCGAAAAGTCGGTCTTCGATTGCATCGGGCGACCCGTTTTTGCGTGGCTCACATTCGGGCGACCGTTTGGGCGCTGCTGATTTGGCCGAAAGGAGAGCAAGGACGCCGGCGACGTTTCGCCACGAGGAATAGACTTGTCGCGCCAATTGGTTGCGCGGTTCCCATTTTCGGTCGGCTGCGATTTTCGGTGGTCGGTCGGCAACGCAACGGCGACACTGGTTGCGCACCCGCCCACCCGTGACCCTCATAGACGCAATCGAAACCGAGGGCCTACGCTCCTTTGGGCGACCGTTCGCAAGGGGATCGGTGGGGAAACAGTTCAAAATCTGCCAAGACGTTGGCGCAACAACAGCAGCGTGGGCTTTTCGTTACCGATTCGAGAGACCCATTGGGCCGAGTGGGGTGTCCCGTCGACAATGGGGGGTTGGCAAAGGTGAAAATGTCTAACCTGCGTATGTGGCGAGCGACGATTTGCCGTTGGCGAGCAAGAAGTCGTCTTGAGCAGTCATCGAACGGCTGCAGCGGTCATTTCTGGCCGAAAGGAGGCATCCCGAATGACCCGTATGAGATCAGCGCCAAAGGTCGAAGGAACCGCGGATGCTCGCAGGCGCAACAGCCGGACGAGTGCAACAGATGTCTAAATCGTCAGCGAATTTTCTTGACTGCAGCGAAGGCGCGCCAATTGACCATTGGTCATTGGAAGGGCCGCTTTGGCCGGTGCTGAACTCTTGACCTCATCTGACTGCGGCCACGTACCCGCCAACGCGCGCATGTTGCTTCGCCATTGGTTAGCGGATCATTTGTCCTAGCGGCAGTGCAACACCGTCCTGCGGGCAGCTGTTCGACCATTGCCGTTTCCAGCGAGGTTATCGAAGGGCGCCTGTTAGCCAAGCGAAGCGATGGGTTTGCTTTTATCGCAGGTGATGCAGGCGACCGACCGCGGCGGTCAGAGAACCCTTTCCGCGTCGTTGCCCCAAAAATGTTCGTCGACGACCACCACTTGACAGTGGCTGACCTGCATTGACCTGACCTATTGGTTAGAGGTTCCCTTTCTCTCTCTCTCTCTGGGCGCCCTCCGACCCCATCCGGTCGTTTACGCAACTGGGAAGAACGCCAACTTTGCGGGGTCAAAGTCGGGTGGTTGTCGTTGTTGAACGACTCTGTCTTTCCCACGGGTCGCACTGTCAGCGAACGCGCAACGTAGGCGACAAGCGACTCGCTCAACTTGTGGTCACCTCAGCCGTCGGGAGGTGAGCGCACAGCGAAAGTGCAATTCCTTTGCGACCGCGCCGAGGGCAGCCGGGGTCAAGGGCTCGCTGCGCACGCCCGATGGTCGTTCGCGCTTTGCCATTGCCCTGCAATGGCCGGTCGTCGGGTCGCCGGCATGTTTGCCCCGCGAAGAGATATTTGCTCAAGTGGTCCGCTTTTGCCATTTCGTTTGGCCACAGTGCTGAGAGGACCATGGCCAGGCCGAAGAAGCGAGAACGACTCCCCTCCCCCATTGTACACTCGGCACCGGCCGTAATCGCCAACGTTTGCCTTCGGTAGTCCTAATCCATGCCTGCTGTGCTTATCCCCCTCCGCCGACCGTAGGCCGACGCCGGTGGTCGTCAGCCTAAGTCGAGGCAACGAGAGGCCGTTGCAACCCCACTGCATGCGCGGAACGCGAACCCTGACGGCCGCGACGGTCCTTCGCCCTTACGCGGAGGGGCCGTCCGATTGGGTGCGCAAATTCTTTCAATTCTACAGGACCAGTGGGACGATCCAAGCTCATTGTTGCGAAAGGGTTCAAATTTGCTGAGTCAGTTGCGCGCTGCTCTTTTTTGGATGCCGCGGCTTTGCCGGGATACTTGGAATGCTCGTTCAACTTGAGCAGCCACGAGCTGGCTTTCTTTCGAACTTATATTTGCAAGACATTGCATCGTCGCCAGGCGATCACCATTGCTTAGATTCTTGGTGATCCAGTTCGAATAACTCGTCGGGGTGCTACCGTCGCTTCAAGGATATATATATATATATATATATATATATAATATATATATATATATATCCTTGTGTCAAAATACGTCCATACACCCGTTGAAAGAAGATTTTATTCTTTGCAAAGCTTTCGGGACCGCTCTTGGTCCCGTCCTCAGTGCTTCTAAAGGACAGACCGTTCTTTTGTCTGTATTTACCACGAGCCATATACCCGTCAGACTCGTGGTATATGGCCGTATTTTGTCACAATGAAACTTAAGCCCGTCAGAATTCCTTTGTTCCATCGATATATATATATATATATATATATATATGGGCATATATATAAGTAAAGATGGGCAAGTCCAAATGGGATATGAAAATTGTATATGTATATATATATATATATGTATAATTTTCATATCCCATTTGGACTTGCCCATCTTTACTTCATCGTAGATGGCCCTTAGGTTCGTTGACCACGCCTTTGGCACTTGTTCCTTCAGCATTGTGCATATATTGCATAAATACGGCGCTAAAAACGTGCTTTGCTTTGCACCCTCGTTTGAAACCGTCGCCTAAATTGCGTTTTGTACTTCTCGCCGAAGCGGTCGTCGCCTTTTCTGAGCGGCGAAGGTCGGCGGTTGGCCAAGCAGGAAATTGACTTTGCCCGGCGCGGAAGTATGTTTTTCCTCTGTTGTCCATTCATGTTTGCCTGAACGTGAGCAAATGGCTAAGCCTTGGCAAGGCGGCATTGTCGGCCCTACCGTTGAAATGCCCTTATTTGAAGAGACGATATGCTGGACGCGTACGAGTGGTTGAATTTGGTCGTTTCGCCGCAAATGTTGCAAAATCAATTGCCACTGGGAAAGTGGGTGTCTGCTTGGCTTGTGGAGAACAGTTGGTTGGTAGCGGGGTCGACTTGTGCTTCTTCCCGGGGTTGACGGTCTGGTCGTTTCTTCGAAGTGTGCCTCCAATGGGCATCCCAACGTCAAAATTGGGTTTCCGCTTTGCGCTGCGATCGCTCCTTGGGAAGTATAGGAACAGTGCGCGAATGCCGGACGAGCAAAATTGGATGCGTTGCGGATGGTCTCATAATCGTCGTTAAATATGGCAATTCGGGTTTTCCATGACAGTAGTTCTCCTTTGGACCGCGGTTGAGCGTGCGGATTAGGCTGAATTCGTGTGTATGATAATGCCCACCATTCTTGCAACGTTTGCAGAGAGGTTGGAAATTGGCAACAGATGGCGTTGCTTGCGGTTTTCCTCATTTCGTCTCATACGAAGCGTGTATTAATTGCGGCTACGGTTTGCCATACTGTCCGCGGGGTTCGCCGGGGAATTGAAACCGTCCTGTAGCCCTGCCTGCTCTTCAGGACCTATTGTACCGCGGAAATGGCTTAAGCAATGTCGTTAAGCCGTCCACGCTCTTGCATCTGTTGGATTCGGTAGGCAAACCGTCATTTGCCTTCCACGTTCTCCTGAGTCCTGCTTGTTACGCTTATTTTCATTCACGCTTACCCAGCTTAGCTTAATGTGATCATTGTCGTAAGCCGTAGTGATATTAACTAAGAGGCTTGTTCGTTGGATACGCTCATTGATCTTTGAGAACAGGATATTGCGTGCTAACTTTCCGAGTGTCATCTTGCACCTACGTTCCACACGTGCGCCAGAGCGTACCAACGGCGCAGCCAGAGGGGCAAATTTGCGCATACCGATCCGATTTATTCTTGATCTCGCGCCGAGGGAGTCGACGGGCTCGCGTCCATTACGGAACGACCGAATCCTACAATTTGCACACGACATCCGCCACGGCGGCGAAGATTGGTCGCCCCGGGTGCAGCGTCCTTGCAGGGGCTTGCGGAGGTGTTAGAAAGGACGGTAGGCAGGCAATTTCGCTTAGCTGGCCGAACTGCGGAGGAGAGTTGCTTGGCTCAGCAAAAGGACAAGCAGGAAAGCGACCGTCAATTGCGCAACGGTCCGTCGGGTTCCGGTATTGCATCCGTCCGTGTCGCACGTTTGCACGCAACCGCTGAAGTAGTGGTCGTCAAGAATGAAGTGTCCGCAGTGGCTCATTCGAACAATTTCGGTGTCTGCGGTCAGCGAACCGCTGTCCATGGCGCAGGTACGGACCACCACAGTGTAGTTGCTGTTGACGGCTGAAATTCGAAGTGCCCTTTACATGGGGTCATGGCGACAAGTTGCCGAGAATAAGATGTTTGCCCGTTTTTTACCTAACCTAATTCGGTACACGTTAAGATTGCTTGCGAGCGTTTAAGGGCGGCACCGTTTTGCAACTTTGCCTCCATTGTAAGGACCGACGTTTACGCTGTGGCATTTTTTGGTTTCGTTGGAGCTGCAGCTTCGCCTTTCCGCCTTAGTGGGATAGCGTTGCTGAACCAACGGCGCGCGTTTAGAAGTAGCTGTCTAACGACTTTGCCGGACGAGGCGAACGGTGCTTTCCAGTCGTAACTAATTGAATGTGCAACAATTCGTTGGCCCATTGAACCCATTCGCGTGGATTCCGACGAGGTCCAATGGGCGGGGGCGAAGGAGAGGGACGTCATTTTCGAATGCCATTAATACGCCAAGTGGCTCAAGGGATGCTGTGCAACTTTTGAAATGTCTTTCAATAGACGACGCTTGAAATACCGCTGCGGGCGCCGGACCATTGTTAAACAACCAAAGGCGAACTTTGTCCAGCTGCTGTGGTTGTTGCGCCGCTTCAGCGAAAAGTTCAATCCCATCACTGTAGTCAACGGGTCGATTCGAAGTGAGCGCTATGTGTTGGAAGTTTCTACAACCTCGCATTTTTGCACCCCAATTAAGCAAAGCATTGCTTTGTCACTCCGCCAAGTCATTGATGATTGTCGATGCTCGTTGCGTCACGAAGGGCTGACTGTTGGCACTCGACTGGTGATTCCTAATTGAGCGTACAAGAATAATAATAATAATAATAGGCACATTAATTAGCTGGCATGAATGTATATCATTTACGCGCTTTGTATGTGTCCATCGATATACTTTATTGAATGAATATGTTGAAAAAGATGAAATGGTACGGTATCCTTCAAGCAACTTTAATCGGCGAAGCTTTCAGAACGTACGTGTTCCGAAAGCTTCGCCGATTAAAGCTGAACAAGGATACTGTATCATTTCATCTTTTTCATAATTATGAAACGCATTGTTACTAATAGCTGTTGCTTCAAGATGAATATGTTAATGTAAAAAAACACGGTATCCCCGTTGGTAAAATATTTTTTGTTTGAGTACGCAGTGCTTTCAAGCGAAAACTGGTCCTTCATCGGTGCGATTGTGTTCACCACCCGGATTGCTTATCTGATCAGCAAGCGCCTCCGCTCAGCCGACCAAGGCAGTGGCAAAACCCGTTGGGCCATTCTATTGACCGCGTAGGAGTTTGCCATCCGCTCCGGGCCTGGTAACACGCCAGGGATCGTCCGAAAGCTCTGCGTGCTCAAATAAAAAGATTTTACCAACGGAGATACCTCGTTTTTACGTTAAGAAATACATTAGATGGACCCACCCCGTTGCAAAGAAGAATAAAAATTAAAAAAATTGTTCGCCGAGTGAATGAATATGTTCTTTATTTATACTAACAGGTGCAAGGTATAGTTATTTCGTGCATGTTGTGGCGCGCAGTGGCTGAGCTTAAATCGTAAAAGGTGTATTACTTTCAAGTGTTGCAGCCGTTCAGCAACACGAGAATGGATAAATGATGAAATCCTACCTGACTTCTTATTACAATTATCATAATCATCATCAAATTCATCGTACGCTTGCACCGAGTACGCCAAGCTACTGTTTAAGTAAACTTAACTTCGAGGGCAAAACTTTCGATGCTTGACTTGTTCCGTCGTCAGCGTTTATGAAAGGTGTTACGTATTGGCCCCTATTGAGCAGCAGGTTTTGTCGAACCTGAGAATCCGGTGTAAACCGCGCTACATAAGTCGCCACGTATTCGTGCATCCCAGCGTACCACTGAAGCGCTTCACAGGCACACTTGCCTCTTGCCCTGATTGTGAACCTCCAAATAAAGTATCGCAGTGATGACTCGCGATACAAAATATTAATAGCATTAAATGCAAAACCGCAATTCTGTGAACCCAAACGTTAGCACGAGTACAGTATAAGACTAATGTACATTAGGTTGGCAAACGTGGATTTGAATAATGTCTAACGACGGTGTCAGGGATTATACTGCGAACTTTATCCACTTCAAGTCGTCGTAACTTCTCATCTTTGTCCACTTCAAGTCATCGTAAGTTGCGCAAATACTAAATTCATCATGATAAGTAACCATTACTAGAGATGCTTGTCCCTCGCAGGCGTACCTGTACTGCGCGTTAAGGTATGCGGGAAAGGCTCGCATGGTGTATTCAGGTCTCACCGCCTCAATCCGCGAATTTCAAGTGTTACTTGGTCGTTACTGTTCCTGCCGTGAAATTTTTTACTGTTTTAAGCTGGAATAGAAACGATGAGTTGCATCTCAATGGAGTTCTTGCTGTAGCACGCCGTCTTTATTACTATACTAGCTCGTATAACAAGTATGCTTCTCTTGTAAAGGGGTAAATGCATTTCTGCCAATCAATTTTTTCATGGTTTGACCCCATTCAGTAAAAAGTTTTATTCTTTCTTCTGCAGAGCTTCCGGACCATCCTCGTTGGTCCGTCATCAGTGCAAGAGCTCTTCTCAACTGATCAGTCAGCCGACAGTCCTGCAAGCTCTTCCATTTGACCATCCGGGCTGCTGACATCACCTATCAGATCTAACCCTTGACCCGTCCACCTTCCGTCGCGCGCCCAGTCAGTCATGTAGAGGAGCAAGCGTCCCAACCGAACGACCGAGACAGTGACACAACACAAAAAAATCCCATCTGACGAATCTATACTAGCTTGTGGACTAATTTCCATCTGACGTGGAAGGCAAACGGTTTCACGACGGTTGCGTCTCTTCTTATTCAGTTACTTACGGTTCCGCTCTTTAGCCAACTAATTCCGTTCGTTTATATTAATATTTTTATTGTTGTCTTTCGTTACCCCCCCATGGAGGTTCCCCAAAGCAGAATCTTAAAAGAAAAATCGAAAACGTCATATATATATATATATATATATATATATATATATATATGACAAGTCTCGCGCTATATAAAATCGTGTTAAGTATGGGAAATTGGAAAACGGGAAGTTTAGGACCAAACGTCTTAACCGCTCGCGCTGTAACAACAAACATCGTAAGTCTTCTCTCGTGTAACGCAGGAGTAGGTATGTAGTGATAAGCAAAATGGGTAAATGATTGCAACAAAATGCAAAATGTTGCTGAACAGAGGAACGCATGACCAACAGATAAACGCTACAACAGATAAGGCGTTTTACTAATTCGTTGTAGACTCAGGAGTTGCTTTATAATTTGATTCGTTTCCGCATATCCTTTGAACTAGATATACTGATGTAACTTTGAATGAGGAAGAAGATCGATGTGATTTCCTCATATATATATTATGCAATCCTCCCAATGATGCCTGTTGATTTCCTGTACGACCACTACTAACGGACTCAGGGCACCGTTAGTACTTGACCATCCAATGGTCGGTTACTATTGTTTAGCGCTGAGGACGGAACAAGGTGGTTCCGAAAGTTACGACCGTATCTTTATTGGATTAAACGATTTCATCTTACAGGTTATTACCGTATCTTGTGTTTACAATATATATATATATATATATATATATATATATATATATATATATATATTGGATGTCTGGTAACGGGGAATTGTTTCATTGAGGGTGTTCTTCGTTTCACGGCTTTCTCCCGTTTGTCGTCTGTACTCTGTAATAAATTAACACGTGCCCTACCAACGGATGGATGAGCAGGTTATTAAAAAATTGCACAGAGAACGATTCACTTGAGTGTTTTTTCGAAGCTTTCGGAACCGTCTGGTTCCGTCGTCTCCTCTCGCTGACGACGGAACCAGACGGTTCCGAAAGCTTCGAAAAAACACTGACGACGGAACACAGCTCCTTTCGCTGACGACGGAACCAGACGGTTCCGAAAGCTTCGAAAAAACACTCAAGTGAATCGTTCTCTGTGCAATTTTTTAATAACCTGCTCATCCATCCGTTGGTAGGGCACGTGTTAATTTATTACAGAGTACAGACGACAAACGGGAGAAAGCCGTGAAACGAAGAACACCCTCAATATATATATATATATATATATATATATATATATATATATATATATATATATATATATATATATATATATATATATATATATATATATTGATGGTTGTCACGGATTTTTCCCGTTTTTTAAGTATCTGTAAGTATACTGAAGCGATCTCCCTACCAGCAGATGGATGAGAGTGGTTATTAGAAAGAACGCAAACAGCACACGTATGCAACTGTATGTAACCGTATATTTCGGAACGCTCGAGTTCCGTCGTCAGCGGTGGTGGTGGAGATTGGTGGAGATCCGCCCCTTTACGATCGCTCGGTTCCAGGTGGAGCTCTCCACCACCACCGCTGACGACGGAACTCGAGCGTTCCGAAATATACGGTTACATACAGTTGCATACGTGTGCTGTTTGCGTTCTTTCTAATAACCACTCTCATCCATCTGCTGGTAGGGAGATCGCTTCAGTATACTTACAGATACTTTAAAAAACGGGAAAAATCCGTGACAACCATCAATGAAGATCCACATACCCGTTACAAGACATCCAGTCTTCACAAATATATATATATATATATATATATATATATATGAAGAAATCTTTTTGCGGGCTACGCGATGCCGCATAGGAAATGGGCACCCTTTTGCAACTTTACCTCCATCGTAAGGACCGGGTTCCGCTCGACGGGAATCTTAAAGAGAAAATTGAAAGCGTCATGTATATAAACAAACACGTGGTTTGTAACAGGATTTATTCTCATTTTTCTTGTCATATTATTACGGTATATGATCCTGTTTTATTCTATAATTCGAAACAAGTCGATCAAAAAAAATTGATTGACGTAGCTTTCGGAGCTATCCCTCTCCGTCTTCAGCGTCTTCCGATAACTGAAGACGGAGCGGGATAGCTCCGAAAGCTACGTCAATCAATTTTTCGATTCGACTTGTTACGAATTATAGAATAAAACAGGATCATATACCGTAATAATATTACAAGAAAAAACGTCATGTATATGTAATAATATATATATTTTTTGCGAACAAATTCTTCAACACGGTAAAAATGGAGCGATTGCAATGGCGCTGGCCACGGAGCAAGCACGTTCCACAGTCTCTGAAGGATGAACTTTCTATCCATTCATGTGTCTGTATTCTTTCACCAAGCAGTTTGTCAGCCAGTCATTTGTTAGGTAGCGTTTGCAAGTGTACTTACTGCCGACATTGCATGAACAATCAACGGACTGTCAATGACACATCGCTCCTTTACAAGATCCCACATATATATATATATATAGCATGTCTTTTTGTACACGGTTTACCCGTTGATATTATTTCAGTGTATCTGCAATTAACCAAAAAACCTCACCAGTCAACGATGGGTTAGTTTATTGGTAAGAGTTGCGAGAGCACTGTAACTTACGATCGGAGCTTTCGGGACGCTCTAGTCCCGTCGTCAGCGAAAAGGTGGAAAGAGCTCTTTTCTCCTAATTTCCTCTAGCTCTTTCCACCTTTTCGCTGACGACGGGACTAGAGCGTCCCGAAAGCTCCGATCGTACGTTACAGTGCTCTCGCAACTTTTACCAATAAACTAACCCATCGTTGACTGGTGAGGTATTTTGGTTAATTGCAGATACACTGAAACAATATCAACGGGTAAACCATGTACAAAAAGACATGCCATTCCAACGACCCGATACTATGCATCCTGTATATATATATATATATATATATATATATATATAACTTTACTTAAACAACACGGCGAACAAATCAACCCGTGATTAAGTCCACATGTAGCAAAAACCGGAGCTTTCGAGAACTCGCGTTCTCGTCTTCAGCGTGAATATAACGAAACCTGAGGATTACCAAACCCCAAATATCACTAACCGTATATCCGTCCTCCCTATTAAAGCAGGGTTTGTGGCGGATAAAAAGTGCTTCTTCCACTTTTCTAACAAAGTAGTTGTTTTCATTACGAAGTCTCCATACTCTCAAACTATCATCTGGTTCTATATAACTCACCACATGTTCAACCACCGACGATCCGCCAATACATTCTAACATAGCATCATTAGGATCTTTTGTTTGGGGTCGTCCACGTCCATTAACTGGTTCACCTCTGAGCTTTCTTTCCGCATTACGATATCTTCTAATTCCTGCTATATGTTGACTAAACCAGTAGTTCATGCCGTGTCCAGTTTCACCAAAATATGACGCCCCATATCCACATTTAATGAGATAGATAGCCCCTGGTCTGTCCTCCGGTCTGGTTTTTTGAATGTCTGTACGAAGTATACATCTCAAACTGCTCAGACTATTGAAAACAACTTGAACTCCCATCATCCTCAACCTTCTTCGAATGTACTCTCCAATTCCGAGGATAGACCAGGGGCTATCTATCTCATTAAATGTGGACGTGGGGCGTCATATTTTGGTGAAACTGGACACGGTATGAACCACTGGTTTAGTCAACATGTAGCAGGAATTAGAAGATATCGTATTGCGGAAAGAAGGCTCAGAGGTGAACCAGTTAATGGACGTGGACGACCCAAAACAAAAGATCCTAATGATGCTATGTTAGAATGTATTGGCGGATGGTCGGTGGTTGAACATGTGGTGAGTTGTATGGAACCAGATGATAGTTTGAGAGTATGGAGACTTCGTAATGAAAACAACTACTTTGTTAGAAAAGTGGAAGAGGCACTTTTCATCCGCCTCAGACCCTGCTTTAATAGGGAGGACGGATATACGGTTAGTGATATTTGGGGTTTGGTAACCTCCTTAACAGGTTGTTGCCGAATTGGATTACAAAATTAGGACGTCACGATTGGTTTAAAGTGTAAGAACACTACCAAGACCATGAGTTTAAACTGAAAGTATAGACACGTTATAACATCCTCAGGTTTCGTTATATTCACGCTGAAGACTAGAACGCGAGGAGTTCTCGAAAGCTCCGATTTTCGCTACATGTGGACTTAATCACGGGTTGATTTGTTTGCCGTGCTGTTTAAGTAAATTAATGAGATCATACCCCGTGTTCAGTAACCCTCTGTTCAATATATATCATGGAAGTAAAACTAGGATCTTATCAAGCTCTTTCACGACAATAGAAAAGTGGGATAAGCAAAGTTGTGTAAGAGTGAATTTCGCTTAGCGTTATTGTTCCGGCCAAGCACCCTGCCTTTGGTTACATTGGTGTAATCTCATTCGGATAAATTGTGAGAACTTCTTAGTTTCACATTTATCATTCCGTCCATCCTGCTGAGAAAGCATTATGGTTTCTCAGCAGGATGGACGGACGGATTAATTGCTCACAAGAGCCGTGTGCCTTTGACAGTGCGAACCGTTGAATGGAAGAAATTGAATTTACCATGTTGGCCGAGTCGCCCCTTTACGATCGTACGGTTGAGCAAGAGGCCAATGGTGAATGGCCTTTGATTGCTATCCGAAAGGCTGCCAGAAGTCACGCAACGCGAATTTCCACTATCCCTGCTTCCTGAAAATTCGAATTGCCTTCGTTCGAATGAGGCGCTTTTCCGGCTTCGCCGTTGCCAACGATTTGCGCGAAGGACCGAACGAGCAGTCGGGATGGTCGTACCGATGCGACAAGAGCGTTTCAATTCCGCAGAGCCTCCCACCATAGGAAAAGTAATATTCGACGCCGCCTAGCTTGTTCTGGGACATGCAGCCTTCCTTCGTCGCTTTGGAAAATGTTGCTCCCGCGAAAACACTTGAAAGTGCCGCGCGGGTCCATTGCTACGTACGCACCTTAGGTCGCTCAGACAGAGGCGACCACTGTTGAGGGCATACATATCCCGGAAGGTGTGTGTACGAAATGGGATTTTGGTCGTCAAGGGCAGGGCCCTGTAGGGATAATACAAGTCTTAATTGATTGGCAGCATTGATCGTCAAGTGTGCAATGACAGTGATTATTCGCTCGAATGGGTGCGTCCTTGTTGTGATCATTTTTGCCTGCAGACCTTTTTAAGCCGATCGGCAGTAAGATGTCGCTTAGCCCGGAGCGCGGACGAACGGCACCGTCTCGTCGGTTTTGGGAAGGAAGAGGCGAATTACTAAGTCAGGGTCGATGCTTCGGCCGATCCATTCGGGTAAAAGAAGATCGATGTGAAGCAATTAGCAAACAAGTCGAGTTTACCAGAGTGTATTCATTATTGCCGTTGGTTGCTCATGGCAGCGCGCCGTTTCCGCTCCTCGCGCTCTCGAGCAAGCCGAGTATACCTTTCTTTCGGGCGCCGGAAGGAGGCAATCGCCAGGCGCACCCGAGGGCGAAAGGCGAAAAGTTGGCATTGCGTATACTACTCACTTGACACGCCGGATACTTTGATGCAATGGTCGGCCGGGAAGTAGCCTCTCCTGTCCTTCCTGGGCGCCATGCATTCATGCTGCAGGTAGTTGATGCCCACGTAGTCCGTGTTGAACGTGTCCTCGCAGTACGGGTCCGAATGGTTCACTGAGCTGCACAGGTAGCAGGTCAGGCACAGAGCTGCAAGCAGCGCTCTTATTTTTCGTTCAATGCAATTTCAACGTTTCCTTTTATAAAAAAGGCAAAGTGAAAGAAGAACTTATCACTACGCGCCTGGGACGATGACGGCATCGCGTTGACCGCGAAATGAACCTACGCCGGATGATTAATTTATTGACCCCTGTCTGGTGAAATGCTTTCTCTGTCCAATCAAATTTATCTTCCGGTGGTCTCCTGACGGATGCTTGCGCGGAAACCTTTTTCTGCGCAAAGCGTAACCCTATGTTGTTCGCAGGCGCTGCCTTTGCCCAATGTAGCGCAATCGCGGGCACCCAAAGGGTGATATCCCATCATTTATAAGGCATTCCGAAGAGTCGGTGCGTACCTGCTCGAAAAAGGGCGGCAACGGCAAGCAAGGAGATGAGAAGCTGGCGACCAGGCGATCCAATAGGATATTCCATTGTACGGAGCAGGCGAAGGCATACGTCGCTAATTCAGTGATCTTCCCGCTTACTGAACTCGTGCAAACAAGGCTGCGGATGCCTTTTGAGGTTGTGCGACCATTGCTGCTTGTTTTCCGTGAAAATCGTACGGTAACTGAAACTACCAGCTGGATGACGAGAGAAAAGTAGGTACGCTTGGCGGAAGGGGCGCCCGACAGCGTCCGCCGACGAGCGCTTGTACCTTATAGGAGGACGGCTCGCATTGGCGGATGCGGTTGGAACAGCGGCAATAGCGAAAGCGGCGCTCGCCGGAGCAATGCGCCAGTAACGTGCGAGTGGCAGCCGCGGTTGCGACAACAAAATTCGCTCGGAAAACACCCGCGCAGATGATGACGATTTGACGATCGAAGTCATCAGGGCCCGCCAACTGCTCCAACTCTTCGAGAGCGGACTCAGTAGGAGGGACGGAGAAAGGCGGATCAGCTACGCTGTCGTCAAGCTGTCAATTATGCAACACTTTTATGAGTGATCCTTTCTGATCAATATCCATTTCTTCCTTAAACCCCAACAGATATCTGCTCGTCGGGAGTGCAATCGCCTTTTTATTAATGCCGAACGACCGGCTGGTCGATCAGCCTACTACGACAACTTCACGTTGGCCATTGAGCATCCCCGTTCATGGGCATTTCGTCTCGCTTCATTATCATTAATTAACGCCCTCCAAGTAGGTATTAGAGCGTTGACGCCTTTTCGAACGTAAAAATGCTCCCCCATTTGACGGACGAAGCTTAACGCATCCATCCCGTTGGCGGTCGAGCTTAGTTTGCAGCGCAAAATATTAAGTATCGCTCGTCGCAGGCAGCGCGTATGTGCCTACAACGCCTTTGTACCCCCTTTGTCAGGCAAGTCTAGTCAGCTGTGTTGGTCGCTGAGAATCTACTTGCTCCGTTCTTTGCCACCGTAGTTCAGCCGTGAACCTTTGCTCAGCTGTTCGTCTCAACGAAGGCTATAAACAATGAGGTTGGTTGGCGCGCAGTCTGGCGGCCAATTGGACGGCTACCTTGTTCACGCCGTGCGCCGTGGTGAGCCCATTTGTTGCAGTACACCCGGGTGGGAGCCATGGGCGGCTAGGTCCGACCGGCCGAGGGAAATTGCCCCATACGCAATCCACCCGCCGTACCGTTCCCTCCTGGGACCCAGCCTTGGATATCCGGAGTGAGACCCGCGGCTCGTCCACGTTTGGGCTGCCGCACTGCTTGGCAGTGACAACATCCGATCGACCTGCCGCTGGTGTTGCGTTGGGGTTAAACGTTGCCGACTTGATTTGGGCAACGCGGCGGCGCGTCGATGCGGAAATCGTAGATCAAATGGTAGCTGCCAGTTGAGAACCAGTTGGCAGGCAGTAAAATGACGCAAATTGTTTCTTCTTTTTGACTTGGCCACTTAAAAAAGCATTATTCTCTTCCACTGCGTAAGAACATTATGAAGTATCGATTACGGGCGCTTGGAGATGAGCCGTCCGAAAGGCGCTTGTCCTTTGCGCGCCGTTCGTTGTGCGTATGTTGCGGAGATTGTCCTCTCTTTGCCATATGTACGTACGGGTCGCCCGTCAAAGCAGCGCCCTTTGTCGCCACGAACGGCATCCGTCCAAAATGAAAATATTCGTTGAAACTACAAAGGAATGCGATGGGCCCTTCGGGACGACCGAAGCGACGTCGTTTAAAAATTGACACCCGCAAACTCGGGCATCGGCGGCGCCCCTCTTTTTTCAGACCTCAACTCCCTTTGCCCGCCGAGATGGAAGAAGACCCTCTGCGCTGGAAATTGATTTGTCAGCTGACCAATTGATTGATTGATGGGGCTTCTTCCTTTGCAAGTGACCACGGTCCATTGTTCCGTTCGTGCGCCTGTTGTTTCTTCATTTTTACAAATTGATTTCTGTCCGCCGGATGGTGGAACGTAATTGAACCGACTGACAGCTGTCAACGGTCCATTGAAGTTGCCTCTGCGTCATGTTTATGTTTTGGGAATTTTTTTCTTTCGATTCTTCAATTCCAGCACGCTTCGACCACACCGGTCGAATGGCGCCACCGGCGGAAAGGGCTTTGCCGCTGTCGGCGAAATTTGCAACCGACAATGTTGATTCGCTTAGCGCATACGGTCACGGCTGGACGCTCTCTGTCCATTCATTTAAGCCTAACAGATCAATTCAGATTCGTTCACGTAAGATGAGGAAAGCAGCCGTGCTACATTGAGCTGCGCTGTGCGTGCGTACTCGATTCGTCTTCATTTTTGGATGAATGGAAAATGTTCGCTTGCCCGTTACCCGTATGACTCAACGGCCGTTCTTTTCAATTTGCGGTGAAGAGCAGCGCGACGTCGAGTGCTTGAAAGTCGATTCTGCCCAAACAGCGAAATGTTCTCTTTTTTCTTCATCAAGCCCGTCAGAAGTGGCCGGCAGAGCACTTCAAAGTCCCCTTGCTCTTTTGACAGTGCGTAAACTGTTTCCAATCGGTTCCCCAATTTTTGAAGTACCTCTTCTGGTGACAATGCTTTATTTATTGGTAGTTCACTTTCTCATTCTTGAGAAATACGAAATTGCGACGTTGCGAATGTAGCGACACCTTTGGCAAAAGGTGCCTCAGAGAATGCTGCGACGAAAAACTGTGGGGATAGGTTCTATTTGACACATAAGCACGGGCAAACTAATGTTCGCACCCAAAAGCTTTGGTTCTTTGGCAGAACGGCAGTCGATTACGTGAAAGGTATTCCCATAAAATGTCGTGTTCAATTAGTACGTATGAGCCTTTAATATGCCGACGCCAAGGTGCAGTTGCATCTCGCGTCGTTCGTAGTTTCGTTCGCCTGAAATACGTGCCCCCGAAGTTTTCGATTTCACCGGCAACGAAGTTTTTGTTTCGTCGCATTCCTAACTGGTCGTGTGATTTAATTAAGTTGTAATTCAAGGTAGGCTTTCCTTGTTTGAAAAAAGCTATAAACAAACGGCTCAATAAACGCTCCATCGTTGGCAGTGGATTAGCCACGAAGTCAGCTTATCAACATTGGTATCAACCAGCAGAGTTCGCTCATCAATGAAAAACGTTCATGTGGTCACCATTCAACCTTAGTGGTGCGTATCTGCCTTTCAAATTATTTCAGATGTCAGCGAAGTCAGTGTTAATATTTTAATATTATATCCCTTTGTAAGAATTGGTCCGGTCAGCGAAACGTATTTGCGCCAATGCTGTTTCCGTTGGGCTCTCGTTGTTACTCTCTTGGTCCATTCTCTGCCCTGAAAAGTGCGCCAGAATGAGGCGCTCGTTTCTATTTATCAACGAGTGGTTACCTAAAGCTTTCCTCGAATGTACCAATCGCGCAGATCGATTGGTTGGGCAAATTGTTGAATAATGGAGCGATTTATTTTGCTGGTCAATTGAACCACATCGATCCACTTTGCTATTGTTCCTTCAACTTTTCAATCTGTTCTACCGAGACGAAATTGCATGGCTGCACTTAAAGCTATTTTTAAGAAAACGGCTGCTTGCAGTTGAGTCGCGTCGGCGCACAGAATGTGGAATTCGAAGTGGCGAAAGCGTTGTAGCCTGTTAATCGAATTGTTGGTGCGCGCGGGAAACTTTGCCGTTTGTAAAGCGGCAGCTCGCAGGCGTATCGCCGCCGTCGTCATTGCCCTTCGCGGATTGCTGTGCGTTAGGTTCGATCGTTTCATGGGAGAAATGTCATTCGATTGGTGATTGTCTTGTTTTTAGCTTCCACGCCGTTCGTTGCGCGCAAGCAAATTCGTACACGCTTTTCCGGAAAAATAACCCGCGAAATCCGCGCAGCTGAAATCACGAAAGAGCGATTGGCTAACTCGGCAACGTCATCCCAAGTCGATCGGCAGTTTAAGCGATATGCAGCTCTTTTTCGTGTCCTGCGGGCATCTTACTGTAATTCGTAACAATAAGCAAGTTGAACGCTACAGAAGCGCAGCGGGTGTACCAATGCAAAAGCTTAGCCGGTAATACAGTGCAACCGTTCCGTGCGCATCGAGATGGTAAAGGAAAAAGGGTACGCGACAACTGGCCCTAGAACAAAGTGGCCCTAGCACGAATTGGCACTGAGGCGATTTGATTGGCTGTGCCAACTCGGCGACCGTGCGTGATTGGCCGGACTTGCGCGATTCTATTCGTCGTCATGCGTGATTGGCCAGCCCTGCGCGATTCTATTCGTCGTCATGCGTGCTTGGCCGGCCCTGCGCACTTCGTTGAGGCGTAGTGCCCACGGCCGCAGAGCTCCAACTTGCACGGCACCTTACCTTATGCCCTCTTCCGTCGTTGCTGTGTTCAATGGCCCCTTGTAGGACATTTTTAATTTTACAATGATGCTTCTCTCTTTACCGGGTATATTTGAAATTGTTTGAGACAGCCGCTGTAAACCTTCAACACAAATGATGTACTCTTTTCAGACAATTTCTTCTGATTAGCCGTTGTTCCGATGCCGGTTAAGTTGAGGTGACGCGTCATGCGCCCGAGCAGGCCAGCAACGCAGCAAAACCGTTTCAAAGCATTCGGCGCCTGCTCGGTTATCCCAGGGAGAATACGTGAGATGGTAAGATCAAGGCATACGATGGCGCTGGTTATCCATGTTGGGTGGGTGATTAATTGTGGAGAAGGGCGAAAAACCTGCAAACAAGTCATGCGACTCGATAAGGTGCCGTGCAAGTTGGAGCTCTGCGGCCGTGGGCACTACGCCTCAACGAAGTGCGCAGGGCCGGCCAAGCACGCATGACGACGAATAGAATCGCGCAGGGCTGGCCAATCACGCATGACGACGAATAGAATCGCGCAAGTCCGGCCAATCACACACGGCCGCCGAGTTGGCATAGCCAATCAAATCGCCTCAGTGCCAATTCGTGCTAGGGTCACTTTGTTCTAGGGCCAGTTGACGTGCTCCGAAGGAAAAAGTCGTAGCCAAGTTCGGCAGTACAGTAGGAACGTCAGGCAAGCAGGAAGAATATGCTGGCAACGCTGTTATTGGCGTATCTCATGATTAGTGTTTGATTCGCAGGTTCAAGGGCCTGACCATCATTATTCCGGGGACATGCGTCACCGCTGTGTGAAGAGTTGGCGTACGTGCGGCTGAACCCTTTGACTACTGCTTCTGCCCAATAAATTGCTTGTTGTGTATGTTCGATCATTGGCCTTAATTCAGCTTTAACAAACGCAATTCCGGTACAACATGCGTAGAATCGTAACTACTCCTTCAGCTTGCCAATGAACCCTGGTCAGCCCGCTATGCCTTTCCCTCTTCATGCAGCTGAACGAATAAAAGTTATGTTCTGACGCAAGGCAATCGTAATAGCATCAACCTTTCTTACGGAGAGCTGTGCAGTCGGGTGCATTACTCCCGCCAAAAGCTTTCCTTTAATCCAGTGATTCTCAACGTGGGCGGTGAACCCAGGGGGTCGCTGCGGGGGCGGTGGAAGATTTCAGGCTGGCGCTGGAAGCTTCTAGAGGGGCGCTGATGATATCTAGAAGTTTGCTGCGCCGTAGAGCTCGACATCTGGGTGATTCAGGGTCTACCACGACAAAGTGAGAACGCATATGATAGGTGTTTCAGAAAGTCCCATTGTCCTCCTTGTCTAGCGACGTCATTAATATGCGTTTCGCGGATATTTCTCGATCGAACTCGCGCCATCCCTTCTCAGGAGCACATTGGAATCTCGATCGGCCCTTTCAGTCATAAACCGTTCCACTGAAAAAACTAATATAAAAGACTGGCAGTTCCTCTGCGAAGTCTTTCACTGACCACTTGGTGAGGCCAATAAAGCAAAACCTAACAGGAGTACCACCATGAGGAGAAGGACGACTCAGAACAGAACCTCTCGTTTGACCGCGGCCTAATAAATGTCAAACGTAACCAAAAGATTGACAGAACCAGAACCAACAGACCCTCATTGTTGAATCATCGTCTCGTGATATCTAATCGACGTCAGTACGGCCAGGACGAGCCACAGCGAACGAAACGGCTCTAACCCCATACAGGGGGGGGGGCGCTGGCGAGTTCAGAGGGGCGCTGGGGGGTACCTGAGAGGCCTGAGTGGGCGCTGGCACGAAAAAGGCTGAGAACCTATGCTTTAATCTTACGTCGCTACAGCCTCCCTGCATTCTCTATCGTAATGTTAGGCGCTCCTTAAAAGTTTTATTTTGTACAATCGACTTAAACTGGCACCTTGTTGATCCCATTCATTAGATTTCGGAATAGCTTGGAGGATTTGCTTCGGATGCGTGACTAATCTAAGCGAAAGCAATGCTCACTTTGGCAAAGCTATAATAATGCACGTTGGGCAGTGGCCGCCATAATTTGTGCATTATTAGCAGCATCTTGACGAATCCAACCAGCCACCGGTTAGGTGGTATCTCGTGGTTTATTTACATCTTGATGAATGGCGCAACTTATCACAAGCATCATCTTCGCGTGTCTAAAACTCTACCATTATTAATGCAGTTTTTAAGAGGCGCTAATATGAATGAATGCGAACTATTGGATTCAACGCTTTTGTTTAATCGGACTACGAATTTTTCCGTGCAAATTTTAAGGTTACAATTGCCCATGAATGCCCAGTAGCTGTCTGCCGCAGCTAAGCCCAAAAAAATTGTATACGCTCCGTGAATAGTGTTCACGTATGTACACCTGTGTGCACGCGATCATTATGGTCCTTCGACCTGCTTTAAAGAGTTATTCGCCGTTTCCCAACAATTTATTTCCGTTTGTTCGTAACTTTGCAATTCACAGGTATCGTAAATGCTACACTAAACGGAGCTATGTCAAGCACGCTGATAATTGTGTACAATGGGCATGGGAGCAATAGATTCAATATTTTTAAGGCACCAGTTTGTTGAACACGTAGCTTTTGGTAATGGATAGGTACGTACCGTACCTATGCATTACCATGGTCGTTCATCTAATAAGGAACCAATTTCAAAATATTCCGTGCAGTAGTTATGGCATTTCAAGCAAAATGTCACTACCGTCGTCGTCGTCATCGTCGTCGTCATCCAAAGTACTCTGTTTGGTGCTGTCTTCTTTGACCCCAATTTTTGTTCCATGGTATGCGCGGAGATATAAGCCTACACATTCTTCATCTCTCTTCAACAGCGTTCTTTCTGGTACATAAGATGGTACGGACAATTTAAAGTGAACATCATGTAAATTTACATTTTCTACTACAACATCAAGCAGAATACGGGCATTTTTGTTAGCACCATCTTTCAGCACGGCTGGGTAAGCAATCAGGCTAAGAAATTTGTCAGCAATGCACCGCGCATCGTCTTCCTTGTCTGAAGGCCTGCTTTCCTTAGTCGATTCACAAACGTCACTGTGAACGACCACATTCTGACAGAACGTTTCGAGTTTGTAGACAAGATCTTCTAATACCATTATAACATACTTCCTTGGAAACGTGTGAAAAGTACTAACGAAATGCTCCATTGCAGACGCTACCATATCTCTCGAACAGGAACGACAATAGATGACGAGCTCCCCATTCAGCGACGAATCGGCGATCTCTAATGCTTCTTTGACAAACGCTGCACTCTTGTTATCTGGCACAACAGAATAAGTTTCTTCGCAAATTTTCACGCAAGTACTTCTTAGGACACCACCAGAAATGTTGAAAATGCAAAACGAAAGGTCCAGTCGCCCTTCCTCGCTGGATATGGAACTTACAATCCATCGTACTTCCAGGAAGTCACGCAAACGCTTTTGGAAATCTTCATTGACACTTTCTGTCATTTTCTTTTCCCCTAGCCAAATAGGAACCACATTTTACTAATGGTAGGAAATGAGTTGGCTTTTTACGGATTCTTCCCGTTCTCGAGCGTCTGAAAATGAACGAAACAACGCCCTACCACCGGATGGTGGTAGGGCGTTGTTTCGTAATTATTAGGTAATTAGTTTTACCAAATTATTGGTTTTAGTTATTTGTTATTTGCTTTACCTAATAACCGCTTAGCAATTATTAGTTTTACCTAATAACTGCCCATCAATCCGCTGGTAGGGCGTTGTTTCGTTCATTTTCAGACGCTCGAGAACGGGAAGAATCCGTAAACAGCCAACTCAACCGTCCCTCCCGTTACAAAGAACCCAGTCTTCAATGGTACGAAATGAAGCAAACATAACGCAACCGATACAAAGGTAAGAAGAATCACCATTTCAGTAATGTTTAAATCGCATACCTTACAGTCACTCTCAGATGAACAAGTTGGTACTGGGAATTTGTTTCCTACTGATTCGTACGACGGATTGGTTACTCCGTATTGCACAGTTCCTGTTGTGTCGACGATAATAAACGCCTTCACCAAAGTAGAACGTGTTTAAACGTCCAAACTTGTATAAATCGCTGGTGCACGACATCTTGAGTGCATACACAAATCATGCTAACTCGAAAAATCTGTTAGGAACGCTTTGGTATACTTTCACTACCGTTAAATTATACGCATGTACTACTTGCAATCTGTGAACTCTGCAAGTGGACGCAAAAACTTAAATGTCACCCAGGTTTTGCTCGTACAGGACGCCGCCCGGAGGTTCACTTGCCGTCTGCGAAATTTAATTGCAAAATTGTACGATGTCTAAGTGCAAACTGAAATCTTCGTGACTTTTGATGCGGTGGACAAATCATTGCTGAAAGGACCACAACCCATATTATTCTGCATTGCCCACACAACGTTGTCTGAGTTTCGTGACTTCCATGCCCACAGAAGTACTGTAATCATAACGATATTCGAGTATACTAAGTGATACCATGACGAAAGCAAATGTCAGACCCAAGAGGACCCGACTTTTTGCAACACTGCCGGCCATTCCGTTCGACGCTTCCTTTAGCCTAACTCACGATAAGGACAGGATAGGTGCTACTTTCCTCCGACCGCTGCATGTTTACGTAGAGAATGTACTTTACTACTGTTAGGCCTACAGTATTTCCAGCGGGCATGTGGGTAGCACGATTTGTCTTCCTTGTTTGGCTGACTTGTTTTCCAGGAAAGAATTCTGAATCTTAACGAACTTTACAAGGAGTATGCACTCTCCCGTCCCATCCAACGCTTCCGTATGGAAAAGAGGGAGCGCTTTTCCTTTCCTTCCGCTTGCTTTTAAAGTGCGCGATGTCCTTCTGCGAAACAACTCGCCTACCGTTTTTTATTTCAACCACCGTAGGCGTGAAACAATAAAGCGCGCGTCTTGTAACATACTTTTCCTTTCGGTGCGAACACTGCACTTACAACCAAATGAAGTCGATTCATCTTCTCCGCTTCTTTCCACTGCCGTGCATTTTGCCGAGTCGCTTTTTGGACTTTTTCGAAGCCAATTTGTCGCTCAGGAATTCAGTATCGTCCTCGTCCGCACGTATGCGATACTTTGCCAGGTCGGATTCGGATATCAAATTGCGCAGATCCTTTTGCGCTTTCTGCTGCACTTCCGAAGCGTACGCGTTCAGTTCATCTTCCAACGGTCGTGGCAGTTCCTGCGCCGTTACCGTATGGCGTTGGCTGATGCCCAAATGAGACTCTATGGCAGTCTCGCACACTTGATTCAAATACTAAATTCAAGGTCGTCACCAAAGCAATTGAAACGATGCATCATGATCTTACCGCGAGGCATTTTCGTATGACTCGATTGAAGAGCGCCAGAATTTGGCTGGACGGCAAATTGACCTCTTTCATTACGTCGTCGACCGTTTTGTGCTGTAGTCCAAGCGCCATCAGTATACCCTGACATAGCAGATCACCGTTGTCGCCGCATCATCACACTGTCTCTTACCGCTTGAAGGGTGTTCAAGTCGACCTTAATCTTCCTTGTGAAATACAGCCGTGCAAGAAAGGGTAACAAATCGGTGATTAAATGATGATCGACAAGGTTCTGACTGTACATATCCAATCGTTTGAGGTCGTAGTCGGAAAAGAAGATTCTCAATTCGCCGCGACTAATTCCTTCTCCGTTGTCCAGCGGTATAAGGTCTTGTTTCGCCAAAATGCCCAGCGCCAGACTGATTGGAAAAGTCGCAAACTGATAGCCGAGCAGAGAAATAAATCGACGTTGAAAATCTGCGGACTATTCAGATCATCCATTACGGTTGACACCAACATTTCACCCACCTTTCCAGTAAGCCGTCAGCCATTCCTGGGACGACGCCTCGTTGCCAAGACATTTGATCTTTATGCACGAAAATTCGCCGGTCAATTCGCTGGGCGTCTGACGAATGTAGACGGGAACAAAATTTCTGCGGGCCCAAAACCTACATGTGTAAAACGCCTCCAGTTCAGCCAGCCCAAAGGAGGACATTCAAGAAGTCGTACTTTTGCAGTTCCGGGGTTAAGCCGTAACAAACGCCCAACCAGTCAAGTCGTTCTGCCCGTCGTTCGCTCAGCTTTGCCAGCAATGGCGGCAGATCCTTCCTCGGGGCGATCTTTTCCTCAAGCAGATTATCCCCGCCGTCTTGTCCATTCACTTCCGGCCGTTCAGGCTCCACCCGTAGTTCGTCCAGAGCCGGGAAGGCGCCCTCGTAGTACTGCTGGAGCAATTCTACGGCCCGACTCCCGTATCCCATCTGTTGAAGCGCAAAAGGGTCTGTGAGAGAAGACAGAAAACAGCTTTCCTACATTCTGATAATCAGGATGCGTGGCAATTCGTACGATTCTAGCGCCGGACAGGCCGGGAAAGTTGCTGTCTTGAAACTAAACAAAAGCGTCAATTAATCGCCGGGTGCCCAGTGACCATAAGGCTACCTGTTGGGCGAGCGTCCACGGGATCAAATCGCCGGAAGGTCGTTTTCCTCGCGACATTTGGTCGTTTACGCTTGCCTTGCTGATGTCGCCTTCGAGGGACACTTGTACAACGCATAAGATTTCCGGGATATTTTTTTGATTGACGTCCACGGGCCCAAGCAATACGAACAGGTGATGAGACGGTGCATCGGATATCATTTGCAGGTCGTTTGGAGAGTTCTACGACTCTTCGAATGAAAATCGCGCAAGTATTTCAAAGCAGCAACGCCGTTACCTTGTAATGAGCTGCCACGTATATAGACATGAGTCTTTGCAAGAATACTTCGGAAACTTTGTGAAAGCAAAACAGCGTATCCCGATTGACGTAGTACGTAAAGCAACGAGTTAAGGAAAGATCGCTTGAACAATGACTAGACTGTGCAGTTTCGGCAATGCCGAGAAAGGATATAGGTCGCAATCACTGGGCGCCGGGCATCCGCTGGACACTTTTGGCGCCAAAGCGATGTCCAAGCAGAGCAACTGATTTATCCAACTTTCCACGGGATCGCCGGCTCCATATCGAATAGACTCTTCAAGAACAAGTTCATTTAGAACGCGACCTAAATTTGGAAACCTTCAAGCATTCGTATCCTAACAGTCGTCCAGTTAATTACCACTGGTTGCGGTAATCACGCTTTCCTTGGACGAACTGGCAGCTCCTGTATGGATAGCTGTAATGCAGGCGGTCTCCTGCCGAAGCTGATGCAGAAGCTTTAACGACAGCGATCTGCCGGTGCCTTCATATCTACTCGTATCTTGGCATGCAATTTAAAAAGTTCCCTTAAGACACAGTATGCGTAGTACCCGTTGACTGTCGAAGCCATGAACACCAGATAAGGCCCGAGCAAACGCTTAACATGCACCAGTGGAATAGCTGCTGCCTCGTCGATGATAACAAGTTCGGCCTGTCCCAGCTTATTAGCGTCGGTAGGATGGATGTACTACAAGTGGGCATCATTTAAAGCAATATGCCGACTTCCGTTGCTCACTTGAATGGTCTGACGGTGAGATCTGGTGACATTAATTCTTACGATGGCTTTGTTAAACTCTGCGTTCGTCGATTGCACAACTTCGTAATCCATGTGCTCCTTTCAATTGGGTGCCGTTGCGAATGAAATGAATAGGGAGTCGCCTAACTTACCTTGAAGCTTAAAGCGTCGAAGCCTCGGCATACGAACTGAAAATAGGTTTTCAAGTTCTCGGGGCTTGGCGAAGTGACGAACAGATTGGAAAAACTAAAAAAGCAGTAACGTCGTGAGCAGTTTCCAACAGACCAACCGACTATGCGATATAGAAAACTGTTGAAAACACGACATTCACCCTACCCTGAGCCAATTGCGCCAGCTGTGGCCAATCCAAGTGCAGCTGACTTTCCTCTTCCGCGCGCAGCAGTCAAAGATACCGTATATTTCAGATTGTTCTCTCCAACGATGTTCAACAACTTCAGGACGACCTTAGCCTGAAGTGAAGGGCAAACAAAAGTGGTTGCAGAGGAAGCTGGCAAAGTGCAATCCAGCAAACCTGATCCAAAGTTTTGCACAGCCTCAGCAAGCTTCGAAGTTGCGGCGAGTCGCTTAAGGACTGGAGCAACTCCTTTAATGCCAGTTCATTTGAGCTGGCTCGCTCCTGAGATGGAAGCGTCATTGCCAGCTGGGCAGCACTTTGATATTACTACCTTGTCGCTTGGGGTAACCGCTTTCAGGGTGTTCATATGCGAAGAAATGGGCAGAATGTTCAAGTCGTCGTCCAGGACGCAACAAGCTTCGCAAGAAGCCAAGGATAGCAGGAATCTATGCGTCATCGTTGCGATAGGAAATTATTGCTTTGACCAATACCGTTCGTTGAATCTTCCCACAACGTCGCTATGGGCTTCGGTCCTGTAACGCGCGTGAACATCCTTAATCGAAGGACCATTTAGCAGATCATTTTCAGAAGTATGTCTCACCATTGCCATGGTGTACAGTTGCCTCAGCGAGGTCAGTGAACTCAAAAGTATTACTACAAGACCGCCTCCTTCTATTGTTTCAATGGTTCGCGCCAATAGGTTAGGCGTGATGGCTTCAAAATCCTGCGCGCATAATTTATGAATCGCCCGACAGGAAGAAAAGGACTACTCACCTGCAATACGCACATGCCGTAAGTGTTTCCCAAAATCTTGTGAGTTTCCGAATAGTAGCAGTATCGAATCTGCGTTGAAGCAACGAACAAGTCGAACGGCTTTTCGTCATCCAATCCAGCCTTCCCTGCGCGCATCTTTTTCTGCAACATTCGCATCCGTTTCTTTCGATGCCTGAAACGTTCCGCGGCATCAACAATTTTACCCAACAACAGTCCCGCTTTGCTTACGTGGTGAAACCCAACTCCTTCTTGTAACACCAAAGCACCGAAGGTCTCGGCCTCAGCGAAGCTTTTGACAAAATGTGGTGCAGAACAACAACATGATCACGTCCTTTGTCGCCAACTATGACGAACATACTTCTGTGATTACAAGCCAGACCATTTTCAATTAACACGCGTATTCGATTATCCAATTTCTTTCTATGCATGCTTATTCTTCAACGAGAAGCAGCAAGGTCTAAACAAGGAGATTGCAAGCGAACATCCGGCGCCGAAGTTAACGGTAAAACTTGGAAAAGGAGTCGTATCGTCTTCAATATTAAGTCGGACTGAACTTTTCTCCTTTATTACTCATCCCCCATAGTAGTCACGCCTAACCTAGGAAAAACAACGGTGCAAAACTAGCCTATTGTAACAGGCCAAATTTTCAGACGCACTACAAAAAGGGAACAACCCATGAGACCCTCTGTTCTTCAAACCCACAATAAAGTCTCCTGTCAACAGCAATTCTTCTAAACACAGTTGTTAGCCATTGCTTGCTCAATCCGCTCGAACAACTGCAATCCTCGTTAACGTTTATACCCTAAATTGAAGGCAGGCGCACAACTGGAAAGCTTCTTAAGTCCACGGACTTCGTGGTTCTTCCGAAAAAACGCAAAGCCAACGACAAGGAAGGGAAAGCTCACAAAGGGGTAGCGTCCCAATTGGCGGCAGCGGTTTACCGTCGACCCTGGTTGTGCTGTTGGGCCGAAAAATTCGGCAAGGTAGCAGACCTCGCGGATTCAACGCAACGACGAATTTAATTCTACCGTATAACTTGTGCTCAAGTTAGAATTCCAGTAGCCCAGTTTAATTCTTCGTCTAGGAAGCACCGAGGCGTTTGGGGAAAATTCCTATGCCGTCAACGGCAGAGGAACGATCCTGAAAATTTTACAAGTTCGGTCGCTTGAACGTCAAGTAGGTGGATCTGTAAGCGTACCTGAGTTTCCCGTATTGTCTACTGTATGTAGCTGTTTCCGGGCTCATTATTTTGCGGTTATTTCCAGCCGGTTTGGCAGTCCGCTTTCACGATGATCCTGTCTGAAAGACGGTCTGAATCGCTCTCATCGTCTGACGGCTGCAGCCGGCGCTTGGTCGTGCCGTTCCGGCAACGTGACGTCGCGCTTTACCACCTGACGCGTTGGTGTCAGCCTTGCGTGCCGCATTCCTCTCTTCCACGCCCTCGGAATGTTGCATGCAGCATTTATCGTTATTTGTGCATGCAAATCTGCTCATCCGTTTCAACATTTGCTTATGGTTGGCCATCTGGCTGCCCTTGATAGGCCATCACGTGATTTGTTTCTTTTTTACGAAAAGCATTGCTTGGTTGGTGGTGCGGTGGTCGAACAGCAGGTCGGCCCATAGATTGCGCAGCTCTTTCTTGTGATTTTCGCTTTGAGCGATCGTCGTTTAATCATATCTAGTCGTTAAGCTCCAGTTGCGATCGTTACCGTACCACCCTCCGTTGTTAGCATAGGAGCGGTCCGGCGTGTTTAGCCCTGACATTTTCATCCAAATTGCGCAGCCAGCTTTCCACAAAAGGTGATTTGTCGCCATAATTTATTTCCGTGGACGTTTTACTTTTTACGCTTTGCATGAGAGGGCAATTTTGCAGAACATATCCTTTTGCGAAGCGTCCTTTGTCGAATCGTTTTCAACGGTAACGGCATCCATTTGGTTGGTTGCCGACGTTGCAAGCGGTGTGCGCTTGCGCATTTTGCGAACTTCATTAAGCTGCTATTTACAGAACGTTTGATCACGTATGTTAGTAGTCATTTCTCGCCTGTTGACCCTTTTCGCTCGTCACTATTCGAGCAGCTTTTGGTATTGTGATGTGCAAGGCTATCGTATGGTCACTTCACGTTGTCGTGCGTTGGCGCTGACAACCTATGCTTTGTCATTGAGCCGAACTTTAGCTTGACGGAAAATGACGATTCCTACGAAGCTGAACTACTCGACGAAGGACGGCAAAGGAGCGGATAACAAATCTTCCGCGCCGCAGAGGGCTGAAAACAGCGAAGCGAAGGAGGTGAGCGCGTCTTGTAAAAGTGCCACACGTGTTTAGTTGGTCATTCGTCAGGGCTTGTACAAAAAAGCTGGTCAGTACGAATCTGGCATACCCGAAGAGGGCTCTCGTTTGCCCATACATTTGGAAAGGTACATAGCGTGGCAGCGCCATCGCGTGCTTACAATATTATGTATGACCGCCATGATTGTGTGGCTGCTAATGGCCTCCATTGTGGGTACTTTGGTTCTTTACCGCTACATGACCAGAAGGGTACAACTTGGATTGCGCCCGTAGACCTTCCCGAACGTTGCTTTGTTTTCCAGCCAGTTTTCATTGGGTCGTGCATGACCGAGGTTATCGAAAACGCAGGCGATAGCCCCGTTGCAATGGCGCAGAATGTCGAAGTGGACACGGATAGTCAGGTGGAGAAAATTCAAGTTCCCGCATTTGGTCGCAATCGCCCGGCTGCTTTCGTACACGATTTTATGCAGGTGCGAATAGTCGTTACTCAGCCAATTCACGCAAGGCCGTATGCCGTCTTTTCATGCAGAACATCACGCTCATAAAGGACGTACTGGGCAAGAAATGCTTTTTAAAAGCACTGAATCGCAGCGCAGTTGCTCCTCCGTCGAGTATGATCGATCTTCTGGAGAAGTTGACCGTAAGAGCATGTCTGCCCAAGTTATTCATCTTGGCGGTTGACCTTTCAGAATGGCTATTACCAACCAAAGACCTCGGTAATACGGGAGAACTTCATCGTACGATTGCCGCCGTTGGATGAGCAAGAAATCAGCGATTTGAAGTCATCCGAGGTGGCGGTTGAGTGCATGGGATTACCGACGTACTGGCTGGTTCCAGTCAAAGCGGAACGCCGCTTTCGAAGTAACCATTTTGCGTTTGGCCGTGCAGGATTCGCGGAAAGGGCATTTTCGAAATGAGCATCTTGTTTCTCGAAGTTCCCCTTTACTATTTAGTTCATATTTACCATATGTTGAATGTGTTCACTGTGTTTGGATAAACGATCCGTACGCGTAGGAATCTGTAATGTTTGAGGCCGATCCGTGGAAGAGGGGGGCTAAATATCCGTGGATTTTGACCTATCGGCTTAGTGTTTAAGTAATGGATAGTACTACTTTGCATAACTTGCGTCTGAGGGCCCGGCTGCATTTGGCTATTCAAACTGATTAGCCATATCTGCTCCGTAAAAGTTCATCTGTAAACATTCAGCGTATTTTTCGTTCCATACGGTGCACCAAACGGGAATGCTTTTGTATTGGTGATCTCATGGTAACTTGCAAGGACGAAAAGTGCTCCACCTGGATCTTTTGGCGTGTGTTCCCAGTGAAGCATTGGTGTCGTCGGCGATTGCATAAGTGTAAATGCATGACAGGGGGTGTCTGAGAAGTTGACTTTAGCCGCCCGAAGTGCTCCTATATAAATAGAAAATTCGATGATCGATTCTTGGTAAACAGCGTTTCGATTTTATTGCTTGCAAATGTTAATGCACGTCGCGTATTAATTGCTTGCATGCGCCAGTAATCACGGGGGTACATGCTGCATGTTGATGTCTACGCGATTTCCCGCTGGTTTTCTCCCAATGGCATCTTGTACTACTATAGGCTGACCAGTTTGGCATTTTCATTTGACGCGTTGCGTTAACGTGCCTTATTGCGTCTTGCGTTCTTTGTCAAAACTAGTGAAGTGAACGGATTGAGATTTTAAAGAAATCAACCGTTCTTGATATCCTTGAAGAATCAGTTTACTGTGAACCCGTTCGGCCAGCGTTAAACAGCTTTTAGCGAAGGTTAGGTAACATAAACTGATGTGCGTGCAACAGGTTATTTACACTTATTGATAAAGAGTACAGTGAGTATGGTGAATGGGCATTACTTTTTAAAGTAAGCAGTAGCTACGGAGAGGAGGCAAATGATGCGAGTTACTACAAATGCCGCTTCAGATGTTTCTTCGTGCAGCTGACGCTGCAAATGCGTTTGGCGTTACGCCCATTATCGTCGGAATGCGATTTGTGACCTGTGCTTTTTGAATTTCAGGATCCCCTGAGTCCAGATGCAGTCAGGGGAAGTTCAGCTTCTTCAACGGCGGAAACTCGGTAGTCACGGAAACCGTAACGATGTGCGGTTAAAAATGCTTTGGTCCCACTTCCTGTGCGTAGATTTTATTAGAAAATGTTCCTAACGTTTTCTTAAGGCAATAATTACTTCGTTTTGCGAATTGTATTGCATTTTATCGCTTGGTGGTGCAGTTCAGTAAAAAACGTGGGTATTATTACGACCGTAGGGATGGGCGGATTGCGTAAAGGTTGCTGCTTTATTTTTTAAATGTATGTTAACAAGTATATGTATATATTATTATGTATAGTATCAGATGGCATCGTTTCTATGTAGGAATGGATAAACGCGAACTACAAGGCAAAAAGGGGGAGAGGAATTTTGGCGCATATGGGAACTGGAAAGTTAGGCGAATTCAAATTGTGCGGTAAATATTAGCTAGGTTTTTGTTCACTTTCTTGAAGCGATCTGTCGAGGCGCTTTTGAATGTTTTCCCAGGAATCGTGGCCGGTATAATCAACAACACCTTCCTCCCACGCCCTCTGCCTGTCGTCGTCCGAGATGGCCAATCCTGCCGGCATTTTCTCTTTGATCGTTTGCGCCTGCAAAAGGTAAAAGCCAATTGCTCGCCTTGTTTCTCTTCGCTTCAACGCGCCATTGCGCGCACCACAACAGACTACTGCAACAAACCGTGTTCAACCATTTGCTTTCATGCTGGACAAAAAAGTTGTTAACGCAAACAGGTCAGTTGTTGTTCACTCAAACCTTTGTTTGCCTACCTTGCAGAACTCAAGCCACGTTCGTATTGACGGAGCAGATGGTTCGGCCTGAAAGTTTACCATGTTTATCCATTGGACAACGCAACGGATCAGCCGTTGTTGGAGATGGCTTCAATGGAGCATTCCCTGTCGGGATCTGGATGTCTCGACTTGTCTGACGACGCGTCTGCTCCACGTCTACTGAACGTCGCAACGCACGCTGATCATGCGGTAAGCTGCTACTACGGCACTACCACCGCTACGCACATTTCCATAAATAAAGTGCACACACGCACACACAGGTCGACCAGATCGCGATACGGAATGGCGGACACGCAAAGCTACCACCAAATGGCTGAATTGCTGATTTTTGAACTTACGCTTCCTTGTGCACTTTCGGAGTACAGCGGTGAGATGACATTCCGATTGGAGAGCTTCAAAAGGACAAAGACCGTCAGTTAAAGAATTTTTACTTTGCTTCCTTCTGCCCACTGTCGGCGGGTGGAGGACAACCGGGCGACGAGGTACCCTTATCGGCTATATCGTCTTTGCCTTTCTCTGGTGAAACGGGCTGTCGCTGGCCGCTTTGCGCCGCTTCCATTTGCCCTTTCTTTGCCTGGGCCATACTTATCTCCAAAGGGACGAACATTCTATAGGCAACAGGTACTGGCTTTGTGGGATCAAGGATTTGGGCTCTTTGTCGTAAAGCGTCCAGCGATCTTCGACGGACGTGCAATTTGCGCGTACTTGTGCTGGGCAGGTCCGGATCGGGCGGGACGAAATGCTTTCTCCGGAAACCGAGTACCGCCGGAGCGCTTTTGTGCCGTTCATCGAAGAAGTCCTCTTCCAGATACAGAGTATCCCAGTACAATGGTCCCACGCCAAAGACAGGTTTCGTTTTTAACTTATGTTTCGTCCACTTGGCCAGCGACACCCGGTAGGTCACCAAATCGGTCAGCTCACGTAATGTAAAAGGGAGGTGGATTTTCCTAAGCTGTCCTCTGTCGCCCGGTTGGCCTGAAGCGCGACCTCTTCTGTAACGTCTCCAAGGACTCCCACGAGCGCGCTGAGTACTACGGGCAACCCTACGATGGCCCCTACCTGAAGCGCGACCTCTTCTGTAACGTCTCCAAGGACTCCGATGAGCGCGCTGAATACTACTGGCAGCCCTACGAAGGTCCCTACCACAACGAACATAGCGCCTAACATGAAAACCCCTAACACGACCACCTCTTCCAGTGCTACCACGACTAGCACTACTACCACTTTCGCTACCACCACTACCAGCGCTATTACCACCATGACCAGTCTTATCTCAGCAAAACCACTACCAGTATTACCACTAGCACCACCACTACCAGCATTATCAGCACTACCAATATTACCATCTACACCAGCACTACCAATATTACCCTCACCACTACCAGTATTATTACCACTACCAATATTACCCCCTACACCACTACTACCAGTATACTACCAACACTAGTACTACCAGTATTACCAACACTACCAATATTACTCCCTACACCAGCACTACCTGTATTATTACCACTACCAATATTACCTCCTATACCACTAGCACTATCAGTATTATCAACACTACCGATATTACCTCCTACGCCAACCGTACCAGTACTACTACCAACACCAGCACTACCAGTATTATCACCATTAGCAATATTACCTCCTATACCACCAATAGCAGTATTTTCACCAACACCACCACTAGGACCATCTTTGCCACTGGCATTGCTGTTGCCAGCAGCATGTTTGGAGGTAGAAGCAGTGGCCGGCTGATTCTCGCTCCCAGATTCTGAACTCTCCTGGAAGGAGGAAGAGGGAGTCTCCAGGCGGCGCGTATTCCAAGGTTCCCGAATGGACATTAGCATGCGGACCACTTCGTCGACCGTGCGCGGTCGAATGCTTTTTAAAGCGTCAATATCGACGGTGACGCGGTAGACGTACGGATGAATGGAAGCATGCTTCAAATAGCAGGCATTGGGACACCAACGGCAAACGATGCAATTGCATGCAGACCGATCATGCTTCAAAGTTGCCTTCATCTCCTTGGGCAGCTGCAAAATGGCGCAGGCGTGTGCGAGGTGCAAGCGCCACGTTGGCGGGACGAAACCAGTAAGGAGCAAAGCCGCGATGGCCGATCATCGTCGCGCAACGGCACTTACGTAGGAGGGATTGAGCGACGGTAGGACGCGCTCACCGAACAGTTGAAACCATTTCATAAGGAATTCGGACTCCGGATGATCCGTTTTGACGCTTCTGGCCTGCTGTTCGTCCGTCAGCAGCATCCACGGCTTATTCGGCCCAATGAAATGGACAATCTTGACATCTTTGCCGAAGCTGAAGCACTGTACCAGTAAGCGCGCGTAGAATAGTTTGCCCCACAGGTTACCGTCTCAAGGCCGCTACGTAGGTGTACAGTGCGCTCGAGGCGGTGTTGTACACGAAGGACAAACGGTGCGGTGGTCCTTTGGTCACCCAGTCGCCGAAGTAGGCGTTCAGTACGCCCTGGTCGCCGCCTATGCATTTTCCGCAAATGGCGCCCTTCAGGGCACTACCCTTGGACACCTACCGTCGAAGCTGCCCTCGGTCATTGCCAGGTCGACTATCTTCTTGTAGGTGCTCTCCGAAGGTTCAAAGACGAAAACGCCGGAGTTGAATATGTCCGGCCAACCGATGTCGGGCGCCGCCGACAGTTCGGGATAGTCGAACAGTTCGTCGCTGTGCTGCAGCACCTTAAGGAGAAGGGTCGAAGGTCGTTGACGGGACGCAGGCTGCGTTGGGGATACCATGCAATCGGCGTCTATGAAAACGCACTTCTTGTACTGGGTCAGCTTCCAGCAGTGCAGCTTTGTGAACGTGATGCCCAAGTCGGGCCTTCGGATCAACTGCAGCTTCTCCGCATCGCCGCTGTCCATCAAATCGACGTCCGTGACCACATCGTAAACGTAGGTCAAATTGGTGCTGCAAATGTGCATACGGTTTCGCGCGCCTTGGAGGGACGTACCGTCGTTACCGCATTTCTTGGCTGACGCCCGGTGCCACCAGGCAGTGGAGTGCCCTTTTGGTATTCGTCCTGCGCAACGAGTGGCCCAAGACCAGGGCTCCAAGGCAGTAGCTGTCGTTGGTGACCAAGGTCACCCAAGCCTGATCGGCGTGCACGCCCATGGCGACGGTGGTGCTGGCTTAAAAAGGATACGACTTTTCGGTCAATTTGAAGGTACGTACGAATAATAACAATAATATTAATAGTAGTAATGGCGCAATTCGACCGATTGTTTCTCCGGCCGTTTCTCGAAGTAGGCGCCTCCGACTGAACCCTCTCTCCGTCTATATAGGTTCACTCATGTGATCAACCGCCTCAACTCAGCCAACTATCGTTAATGCGTGTAAGCAAAAAGATGACAAGAGAAAGCACGTGCTCCATTCGACCAGCTGTCTCCGTCTGCTGTTACGAGAATAAGCAGAGGGAGAGTGAGAGAGAGTGGTCTGCCGGAAGACTGCCATAAAGTAGGCGCAACAGGGAAACGACGGTTCTCGCCCTAACGGCGGAATGTGCCGAAGAGTACAAACCTCAGCTGCGCGGCACCAACAGCCTCAACGAGATTGTCCGGCACGCGCAGGCGCCTACACAACCTCATTTCGCCAACTAATTTACATGCGGTCACGTGCATGTGCTCGTGCTTTGGCCAATCAGGTGAGCGTTTGCATGCGAAGGAATTCGCTTTGGCGAACGCCTTGTTCCTCCTGCAGCTGCTGCTCCTGCGACGCCAGCAAGGCGATTAGGGCGCCGCTGGGCGCGTGCCGGAAAGAACTGGTTGCACGCAGGAATTTGCCCTCAAGCGACCCATCCATGAACGGACAGCTCCACGTTAAGACTGGGCGGCGCAGCGCGCCCTCCTTGCTTGCGCATATCCACTTTTTGGCCACCCGCGGGGCAGTGGGTTTGCACGTTGACGGATGATGTCCAAAGGCAGAGTTGCGGCTGGCGTTCAAGGCGATTAGCCGGTTGCCTATTCGAGCAACAACTGGCGATTGACGTTAATTAAAATTTTTAGGCTTTTTGAAAATTTGAAGTTGTTGAATGGCCAAGTGAAGCCAAGGTGACACCCATCTGACGCATACTGAACCCGCACGTCATCGAGGAGTAATGTGGAGTCGAATCAATAAAGTGGACGTTAAGCGTGCAAAACAGAGGAACTCTGATGCATCGATTGCCTTTGCGCGTCCAGTTGGAAAAAGGTCTAGTGGCTCCCAAGCATCGTCGCACTTGGTGCACAAAGGTTTCATTGGTGCCAAATGCGGAATGGATATACGTTTATGGGGATTGTTCCAGAAGGCCAAAGCTTCGCAGTGAATGCAGCCCTGTAGTCGCCTTGAACGTTCACTTGCCAACAGGTTATGTTCGAAGGCAAACAACAGCACGAAGAGAAAGGACGACAAACAGAGCGCATATCGTTGATGCCAAAATGCAGCAACGCGCGCTGTGTCCGCCGTTGTGCTTGGCAGATTTTGCCAGCTGCGTGTTCGATGGATAGGAAGAGCCAAATAATGGGGTCGATCATTTCGCACTGCACGTGCATACGTTGAAAGTCGGATTCTTCGTAACGGTGTAGTTATACATGGTATGGTATATTAGTACGACTTGCACCGTTTAACCTTTTATTTCAAACAACTCAGAGCTTTCGGGGTCGCACACACCCCATCAGATTAGTCGCTGATGACGGGATGTGTGCCACCCGGAAAGCTTCGAGTTGTTTGAAACAAAAGGTTAAACGGTGCAAGTCGTAATAATATACCTTATCATGCACGTGCATACGTGTGCAAATGTTGAACTTACGTGGTGAACGACGCGGATGGGAAGTCTCTTAACGGCAGTCGAGCTAGCTGGCAACGCACCTTCACTGCAAAGCGCGATCTCCACCGGTGGCGGTAGCAAAGTTGCACTGCTGTTCGACTGCCTGCCGAAGCACGTGAGTTTTGAACTGTAGAATGCGTTGATGATCGTCAGGTACATATTTGATGGTTAGGCGCGATCAACCGATCGCGCTGCCCATTTTAGACGTTGGTGACCTTTCGCGGTCGGCAGAGAAGTTTGGCATCCTGTCTATCGGCGCTGGTGTGACGAGGGTTCAGAAATGGCGCGAGGTAGGTGAGAAAACTTTACCAAAGCGTGCTTTGCCGAAAACAAGCTAGTCGGTTGACGTTCGCAAGTTGCAATTGCGTAATGACTTCGTTAGCTTTCGCCCGCGCAAATTTCGAACAATGGCCAGCAGGGCGAGCCAGTTGATTCGTACGGCTTCCGGAACAGCAAGTGCGCGGTGAACTGACAAAACGCGAATCGCCCTGTTTGGACCCAAGCAAAGCTGTTTCGCCGGGTACTTGAAGGGTCGGCCGACTTGAGCCATTTGGCGTTTGTCAGTCGTTGTTTCGCAGCTAAGGGATGTCCATTCAGAAGGTCATTTCGCTTGCTGAACAATCGTTAGGGCAACATTTGAACTTGCAGGGCGATGTGCATGGTTCTTTGTCATAGCAGTTTGTCATTTTGAACGCCTGCCACGTCGGTGAAATTCCTATTCGCATGTCAATTTTGCGTAGTGACGTGAAGGCGGCAATGAGTCACTGTTTTAAGTGAAGCGGAATTATTGCAAATACGTAGATTCATTGCTGCATTCATGCTTCAAGCAGTTCGACATACCGCCGCTTTTCCGCGTGAATAATTTCAGTGCAGAATGATGTTTCGCGTTGCACTGAATGATCGTACGGCAAGCCCCACAGCGTTTGCTGATCTCGGCTATTGAGCACGTTTGACTTGTAAATGGCAAATTGGATAACGATGTGAGAAAAAACGCGTTTCGCTATCTGATGGTGATTTGAAATATGTTGCGAATGGTTAGCTGCCATCGTATTTTCCATTCAAGCAGCCAGGCTTACGCATTTATTAAAACTTTGGCCATTGCAGCGGTTGATAATCTTGAAAGGCCGAGCTGGGTAATTTGCATACTATATTCATGCAAATTAGCTAGGTACCGTTGATTATCGTGCTTTGTAGGACGCGTGCCATTTCAAATAGCGTGAAGCGCTTACGTACTCACGTACAGGACGTAAGTAGTAAGCATTTCTCTTTATTGCTTAGCTATTCTGATCACTTTTTGTTTGAAAGGCTGCATAACGCTTAAGCACACTGTTATAAATAAAAGAGAGACTCTTGGCTAAGGGAAGTTGGTCATTTAACGTTAAGTGGCAATAGAATAGGATGGGCAAATTTCTAATGTAGTTAAAGAAACAGGCAGTAGCATATGTAAGCAAAAGAGACCGCGTTTGCGCCGTGAAACTGGTCTCGCTTAAAGCAGCTACACTTTTCCGGAACAGCAGCCATCATTGTTGACAAGTGTATTTGCCACTTTGGCTCTTCATTGGCGAACCAAAGTGAATGGAAGTTAAAAAATTGCACGGTTGAAAGGTCGTGGCCGCACGAACACTTCAAAATGTCTGCACGCAATGCAGTGCTATTTCCGTAGTTGCTGTGATGGGCAAAATTGTTGGGGTCGCTTTTTTAAACTGAACTTTGTTTGACATTCAGGCAAAATCGCGAGACATGGCAAGCATCTGCGAAACAGCAGGTATGGCGCCCAATGGCCATGCCAAATCTGCGATCATTCTTAGCGCGTGCCCTCTTCGGTGTAAGATGGTAGGACCAGCTTTAACTTGTTGCGAACCGTACTTGCCTGTCTTAACTGCATGCCCATCTAATAATGGCCTATTAAAAAATGTAACACTACGATTTGGCAGCTTTTCCTTGATTCAGGTTCAAAATTTGAAAGGCAGAACTGCCGCTGTTTAGAATCAAAGCAAACGATTTGACGATATCCTGCTGGCTAAATATTCGTCCATCTAGTTCGCTAGGAAATCGGAAGTGAATTGACGCATTACAACTGTGGAGAAGTTGTGCGAGGAAGAATGGTTTCGAGTGGGCATAGGTCGTCTTTTTGGAGCTTGAGAACGTTTTGCCGGTTTGCCTAGTACGCGAGTAACGTTAACTTAGCATATCAGTTTACCAGGGTTATCTGCTGCGAAATCTTGCTCATGAAACCTATTTTAATGAATACTAAGAACCGAATGGGTTCCTTTAATGGATCAGTTATAAGGGAGATTTATGCAAATTTGCTTACGTTACTTCCAAAAGTCATAAACCCAAAAATTGATTTGCAAATTCTGGAAAGTAGGCTTCTTGGCGACCTAAGTTGGCCGCGTGCTAAGATAGCTTTGGTAATTTTTACGCACAATTCGTGCGCCGTCCTTACGGTGGAGTTGTGCATACGCGCTTTGTTTATCCTTTCAACCGCCCAACAACTTACGCTGTAAAAGATTGAGAGTAGGTCAGCAGTTGCAGTGTTGTCAATCGCTGAACGTTGATAGCAGACTATATCACTGCCTTTGGTAGTCAGGAACAACTGGAGAAGATAGATGCATTTACTTTCACGGTCTCCCGTTCGCTCAGAGCGTCCAACTCGGCTTCGTATAATGCAAAATGTCCATTCAATGAAAATCCTGCCAGATATGCGGTAGCAAGCGATGCCACGCTTTTAGCAGAACCATCGTATTCAACTCTCTTGTCCCAGATATAAACGAAAGATAATGAGAAAGACTTCAGGAAACCATTGAAAGACATCATTGCGGTATGCCGGCGTAAAAAGAATTTGCAGTCACGGTGAAATTCATGAAATTTCGAAAGGACTGTCAAATGGGACTATACCGCACCTTTTTCCATTGGTTCTTTCGTTTGTTCAAACTTCCCAAGCAGTACGCAGCTTCAGCGCTGTACGTAGAATAAGATTTTCAGGCTCATTTCTACTCGAAGTCCTTTAAAACAAGGGTAAGCGATTTATGAAAGTAGGCGATGGTGATTCGCACGCCCACTTTTTTGGGTTCTAACTGCTGCATGTCTTTTTACCTTCCCATCCCAATTCTTTGTGACAAATAGAAATAGGCGATGTTGTGAACGAAGTTTCCAAATGAACAACCTTCAGCAGCAAACGTTTGCAAACATTACTGCGCTTATTTATTTTCATTTGAAAGTCCATTTTAAATTTGCAAGTATTCAAGGCTGTGCTTTATTTGCTTTATAATATTTGTCAGTTTATTCGATTGACTACTAAACTAATCAACCAATGTATGGGCAATATGATTTCAAGCAGTGACAGAGCAAAAGCATGCATCATGTGCACTTTCTCCTTTCGCTTTACTGACTTGACTCCATCTCATCTAAAAGAGCAGACAAGTTTATTCCCGTTGCTTTCGGGAGTTACCTTTTCCAATTGTAAATGGAATGGCGGATGTTGCCCAATTAACATTACCATTTGCAGACACCGTATCTGTTTATCTCATTTTCATTTCCAGTTCGTCGACGAGAGGCTGAGTCCGGTACCCAAAAGCTCTGTGCGTCAAATGCCAACCAGCAAAAATTCCTTTACCAAAATCTGGTTGGTCTTCTTGTAACAGGGCGGTATTCCATTATAAGAAAAAGATAATTTTCCTATTCTATAGGTTTAGTTGGCGGTTTAATCGCCAATTCGACGGGCTGAAAGTCCGGAATTGTTAAAACCCAGCTTCCGGAACCTCTCTTGGTCCCGTCTTCAGCGCTAAACCAAAGCCAAGGTAGTCATCATTGTGTACGATTGTCAAGAATACGTCATTCATTGGCTCATCTTTCTTTAGCACGTCATGTGCAGCTTAACGCTGCAGTGCCCAAGTCAGGCAATCTGTGCAGTTTCGGTGTATCTAAGTGTTAACAAGCTATCGTAGTGCCCTAGGCTGTTAGCATTGTTTAGGCGTATCCATTTTCAATGTGACCCACTTCATTTCCAGCATACTGTCCTCTAACATGAAATGTTTGGAGTAAGTGCGTGCATTGACAGCTCCTTGGACAAAATCCTTAGAAATCCCGCAGGAACTGTGGCTATCTTCCTCAGAATCGCAAATGTATAATAAGATCAATCGAACTTGCTCTATTCTATCTTCAATTTGGCAGCAGGAAATAAACAGGGATACACGGACTAAACTAACAGCTAAACCTATACGTGTATATATGAAGAGAAGAGAGGAGACAACGGTAGAAGAATGTAAGTGTGGAAGAAGATTGTCGGATACGGGGAACATCAAGCCGGGATTCCTTAAACTTTGTGAGTTTAAAGAAGAAAACATCGACGATCAAACGGATAACTACTTCCGTTTGTCATTCTCGTTGTGTCACTGTCGCGGTCGGTCGGAGGGGTCAGTCATGCTTCTCTGCATGACTGACCGGATGGGCGACAAATGCTTAACGGGTCAAGGTTCGACCTGATAGCGGATGTCGCTCGTCTGGTTGGTTGAGCAGAGTAGCTTGCTGAACCTAAGACTGGCTACGCAGTGACCATTTACCACTGATGACGGACCATGAGAGGTCCGAAAGCTTTGGTTTACTTTTGCAAATAAAAGGTGTCCGATTAAATGGGGAAATCTGTGATTTAAATGGAACTGTACGTATATATATATATATATATATATATATATATATATATATATATATATATATATATATATATATATACAGTAGGCCCTCCGTATACGCGGTAATTGGTTCCGGGATATACCGCGTATAACCAAATTCCGCGTGTAATCAAGTCCACTGTACAGAAGATGCGAGAATACGTAGGCAATGCGCGTACTCCTTCCTGCAGACTTCAAGCAGACTCTGTTCGTTCCAGTTCCAATGCCCAGCGCTATTTAAATGCTAAGCGAGTAGCTGTTACGTAGTGCAGCGAATTAAAAAACACCAAAGTTACTACGATACTGGGCCAATTCGAATGTGTAGTACTTTTCTCTGAAAATCGGGTGTTTTGCAACGGGTTTCATGTTTTTCAATGTGATGGTATTCCGGCTTTCCCGTTTTTGATGATACCTGTAATAAAACTGCAAATGCCCAACCAGCGGATGGATGGGCGATTATTAGAAATATCACAGGTAAGAACGCTTATCGTATCGTGGCTTTCGGAATGCCCTGGTTCCGTCGTCAGCGATGTTGAAAGGGAATTGGTTTATTCCGCTCGGGGATCTTATAGGCACAAAACGGGGTCAAGGTGGGGATCGGCTTGGTATGGTGCAGCATGTGCATTTATTAATAGCTGCATTCCGCACCTTGCTAATCTCCACGCCTTTGTCGCGATTGATGGTGCGATTGTGTCTTATGAACAATGCTTCCTTAATCCGCCTTACCTGAAACCTTTTTTCCCGGCAGATTACGTTCGGTCGCGGGTCAAGAGAGCAGTGGATGGCGTGCTCAGTGACCGCGGAAGCTTTGATGGCCTCCTCCATGATCTTTTTCGGAGCGCGGGATTGTGGTCGGCCACGGCGTATGGTATGTGACCCGTTGAGTCTTTGTTCTGCATTCTTGTAACGGGTCACGTACGCCATGTGCTCACGAAACCTGCGGGATAAAGTGTTGCCAGTTTCTCCAATATAAGAGGCGTGGCAACCACACGTAATTTCGCAAACTACGCCTGGTCTGCTGTCAAACGGAACCATGGTCTTATCCGTTCTCACGATCGTGCGAATGTCACTCGAAGATTTGCAATGGACGGTGAAGTTTAGAGAACGACCTAAACGTTTTATTCTTTCACCCACTCCACTAAAATATGGGAGAACTAAAATGGGTTGTTCAGGAATATCGTTAGTCACCGGGATTGGCCGTTTTCTCGAAAAGCATTGCTTTACTATGCTTGTAATGAACGAATTTGGGTGACCGTTATTCAATAAAGTTTGTTTTATATATTTTAATTCTGAATTTAAGTATGGAGGGTCGCAAACTCGTATGGCACGATCGACCATGCCTTTTACTATACCTCTTTTCTACAGAAATCGGATGATGTGAAGAGAAATTTAAATATCTGTCAGAATGCGTTGGTTTTCTATAAACTGTAGTATTTAGCGAACCCCCTTTCTTTATCACTAGTACGTCTAGAAATGGGAGACTATTGTTACTTTCTTTTTCAATGGTTAACTTAATTGATGGAAAAAGACCGTTTAAGTGCTCCAGAAAAACTTCCTCCCCTCCTTTAGTTATTATGGCGAAAATATCGTCTACATATCTCTTGAAAAATGAGGGTTGGCAGTCACTTTGTAAGGTGGTGAAGGCTTTCCCTTCCAGATGTTCCATGAAGACCTCTGCCAGTATAGGGGATAGTGGACTTCCCATGGGGATACCATCTTTTTGTGAGAAGAAATTGTCCTGAAATCTAAAGTATAATAGTTCCCCTCATTCATGCAAAAGGAGACTAGTTTAACTATGTGGGAGGGATTTAATTTTGTTCTATGTCGTAAGTCTACATCGGAATCGAAAAGTTGTTGTAAAATATTAAGTGTTGTAGAAGCGGGAATATTAGTGAATAAATCCTTAACATCATAACTTATCAAGATGTCTAACTGATGTAAGTTTACCTTCTTTAGGTCCGCGCAAAAATCCGTGCAGTTTATTAGATGAGAGGTTCTTTTACCTATTAGAGGTTTAATAATGTTCTTTAGGTATTTACATAACTTCGATGTTACACTGTTTACACTGGAAACAAGGGGTCTTAAGGGAACTCCCGGTTTATGGATTTTGGGGAGTCCATATGGTTCCGGACTCTTTGTGTTACTGGTGAAGAATAACGTGCGCTTAACGTGAGAAAGTTCCTGGTCCTGCGTCTCATGAAGGAACATGTCTAGTAAAGACATTATCTGTGTTCTTAAATGGGGAGTAGGGTCACGTTCCACTGAAAGATAGGTGTCATTTTGTAGGAGCTCCCGCACTTTGCTAATATAAACATTTCGATCTAGTATTACAACTACGTTACCCTTGTCAGCTTTAGTTATGAGAATATCTTCCCTAGATTTGAGTATTTTAAGTATTTTGAATTCCGAGCTACTTAAGTTAGGCAGTGTAGGTTTTTGTGCATTTTGTAGAAGTCTGGCTATGGCCCCTTTAATCTCCGCCGCTTTAAGTGATTCTGCTCAAGAAAGACTGTGTTCCACTGAAGCAATGATATCAGGGGTGGGAACGTTACTGGTGGTTGGCACGAAGTTTAACCCTTTATTTAGAATTCCCATTTCAGTATTATCCAGAAGTGAGGTCCCGAAAGCTACGCAAGTAATTAAAACATTTGTGAACGGGTGTACAGCCGTCCTGATTCATCATGAAACCGAAACCCGTTAGAATTCCATTATTCAATTATCCAGGTTGTGGGAACTTAAATTGATTACTGTTTCTTTATAGCCAGAGGTATTACCAATGTTATTGTTAGTATAATTATTATTGATATTATTAATGTTATTATTAGTATTGGTTATTGGTATTACTGGCATGTTGGATGCTTGCCACGGTTAAACCCGTTGTAATCACGTTTGCTGTGCTTCTGTAATTACCAAGAAAGAACCTCATCAGTCGCGGGTGGGTTGATTTATTCGCGAAAAACGAGACACAGTAACGTACGATTGTTCGAAGCTTTCGGGACGCTCTAGTCCCGTCGTCAGCCCCTGTATATATATATATATATATATATATATATATATATATATATATATATATATATATAATATATATATATATATATATATATATATATATATATATATATATATATATATATATATATATATATAGGGGGTCCTCATTTAACGTCAGGATGCGCTTCTGGAGAAATGACGTTAAGCGAAAACGATGTTAAATGAAACTGTCTTTATTATTATTTTGATATGGGCTGTGGGGGATGCGTTCGCAGCGCGTGATGGCGATGCCAAAAAAACAGACTTCCGGAGCTATTCCACTGATGACTACGCCAGCTATAAATGTGTTACCTTAAGATACTAGCAAAATACAAATACGTTTTATTCGGCTCTGTCTTCAGTACTTCCGAGTAGCTGAAGTAATACTCATATTACAGGCTACCAATATAGCCCATCTGGATGCTTATCTGTCCTGCAAAAACCTATCCAGTGTCTGCTGCTGTGCATGCCTTTTCTTCCTTTTGTATATCGACGCGAATGATAAGCGGTTTGCATACGCGGACAGCGAATCGAACGCGCAGTGACCACGCAGGGGTATGGGCGCGTCCAAGTTATAGCGAGTACTTAACCGGAAGAGGAGACCGTCTGTGAGCCGTGGTGGTCCATCCGTGGTGGTCCGTGGTCCCCGTCAGACTTTGCCAGAGGTTTACTTGGTCCGTGGTCCCCGTCAGACTTTGCCGTGGTCCCCGTGGTCCGGCATCCGTGGTCCCCGTCAGACTTTGCCAGAGGGATTCACTGAGTAGGCGCTGACCAGACGCATCATCCATCATACCCTGGTGGGTGCTGTGCAGTCGCACCGTCCATCATAACGATCCTATATATATATATATATTTTTTTTTTCAATGTGATGGTATTCCGGCTTTCCCGTTTTTTGGATGGTACCTATAATAAAACTGCAAATGCTCTACCAACGGTACCCTTTCAACATCGCTGACGACGGAACCAGGGCGTTCTGAAAGCTACGATACGATAAGCGTTCTTACCTGTGCTATTTCTAAGAATCGCCCATCCATCCGCTGGTAGGGCATTTGCAGTTTTATTACAGGTATCATCCAAAAAACGGGAAAGACAGAATACCATCACATTTAAAAACATGAAACCCGTTACAAAACACCCGATTTTCGAAAAAATATACATAAAATTGTAAGAACATCTTTTACGGGGTGTTGTGCACATATGCGATCATCGATAACACGGATTTTTCCCCGTTTGAACCTTTTTATTCCAAAAAAAGGTAAAATCTCCAGAGCAGGCTGGGCAGTCGACGAAGTGATATTTTATTTTTTCACTGAAGACGGGCGCAAGGTACGCGCCCGAAAGCTCTGGAGATTTTACCTTTTTTGGAATAAAAAGGTTCAAACGGGAAAGAATCCGTGTTATCGATGATCGCAAAAATATACATATAGGAAGACAGGGTGTCTTTTAACGGGAGCATGGATCTTCATGTTGTACTTCTCCACGGATTTTCCCGTTGCTTTCTGTACGTGATGGATCGGTAAGTAAAGTGACACGGTCTCCCTACCAACGGATGGATGAGAGTGGTTATAAGGAGATACGGTCAGAGCACAACGTATGGTTTCTCGGATATTTCGGAACACTCGAGTTCCGTCTTCAGCGAGCAAGAGCTCTTGCTTATGCCTTATGCTTATCAGCATTATGCCGTCTTTATCGAATATTTGTCACGTGTAATATGATAGCACGGCAAGCACCGTTGAGTGGAATTTATTATACAAAAATAACCCTTAGCTTTCAGAACCAACCGTGTCCCGTCATCAGCGGTTGATAATGAGGAATGCAGAATTGTGGTGTAAGACAAGAGAAACGATTTGATTTTCATTATCAACCGATGATGACGGGACACGGTTGGTTCCGAAAGCTACGGGTTACTTTTGTATAATAAATTCCATTCAGCGGTGCTTGGCGTACTATCATATTATGCTTTGTTACACCGTTACAAAGAATCCAATTTTTAATTATATATGTCATGTGTGATGAAAATATTCCCGACAAAGGGTCAGGTGGTGATTAGGATGACGTGCAGATCAGGAGGTGGTTTTCCAGCAGCTTAATCCTGTCAATCACATTTGTCCACAACTCGCTGCTCTCGACACCTTTGTCTGTGTTAATTGAAGGATTACGTAGTGCTAGCGATGGACCTCTTTGATCTCATGATGACGGACAATAGCATTGGGTACAGGTCATTCGACCACGCAGAGTAATAATGCTCAACGACCGCTGCTCAGCATTCAATGACGCCTTTGATGATATTCTCAGTCTATTGTTTCTGGTCGACCTCAGCGGTTGGTATTTATGCCACGTATTCTTTCCTTTGTATTTACGTAGGAGGTCATACCTGCCGTGTATTGGCGATATATGTGAAGTAAAGTGCTCCCCGTTTCTCCTAGAAAATCCAACAGACAAATACTGTTCTGTCTTAATACGGAACTTTGATTTTGTCGCTTCTACGGATCGTCCTTATGCCAACTGAGGTTTTGGAAAAGTGCAAACATTTTGTAATTTGCCTGGATGTTTCATTCTCTAGCTAACACATGTGAACTGTGGCGGTTCATTTACTTTTGAAATGGAAATAGATGGTCAGAATACATTTATTCTCTGATTTGTGACTGAATGTATCAGTTTCTTTGGTTAGTCGTTCTCAGCTATGGCATATTTTGTGTGCATCAGTTTGTGATCTACAAGTATAGGATCACATGTGGGGACACTTCAGTCCGCAGTACGATATATAAATGATCCTGGATGTAACAAATGTTCTTCTATTTTTTCAATCAATCACACGGCTTTAATCCCGTTAATGAAACACAAAAGTGCACGTTTGTGTTTCATTAACGGGATTAAAGCCGTGTGATTGACTGAAAAGATGAGAACTTATCCCGTGATAAGAAACCCTATTTTTAAATGTTTTTCTATTTATATAGATCCTGGATATATATATATATATATATATATATTTGTTTGAACACTGGGTGTTTTGTAATATAACTTTTTGAATAATATAACACTGTGAATATAACTTTTTTGAATATATATATATATATATATATGTTTGGTCACTTCGTCCAAGTGTATATGGATAACGTTTATTTACCGTTTGCCAAGCGTAATGTGCTCTGCTGTGCGAATAGACAGTATGAATTCTGTGTGGCAGGCAAAGTTAGACGACATTTCGTGAGCACAGACGATTGCTAATCACAGTTCGCCAGTTCAAATGTTTTATCCTTGAACAAATCGACCCCGTTACGAAAATGGATTTGGATTTCAATATATATATATATATATATATATATATATATATATATATATATATATATATAATGTAAGTACAACATCATATATATGGTGCTATATTTCCCGGATTCTTCCCGTTGTCTTTCCTGTTAAAAGTCATCCTGTCTTCTGATATATATATATATATATATATATATATATATATATATATATATATATATATAGAAGCAAGAGATATTAGTAACAAGGCGTTTCATAACTAAGAATGATACGGTATCCTTGTTCAGTGAGCTTTAATTGGCGAAGCTTTCGGAACTAACGTGTTCCGTCGTCAGCGCAAATCGAGAATCGGATTTGCGCTGACGACGGAACACGTTAGTTCCGAAAGCTTCGCCAATTAAAGCTCACTGAACAAGGATACCGTATCATTCTTATATATATATATATATATATATATATATATATATATATATATATATATATATATATATATATATGTATATTTCAGAAGACGGGATGTCTTTTAACGGGAGCATGGATCTTCATGATATTGTGTTTCACGGATTTTTCCCGTTTGCTTTGTACGTGATGGATCTGTAAGTTTCCCGTTTGCTTTGTACGTGATGGATCTGTAAGTAAACTGACACGGTCTCCCTACCAACGGATGGATGAGAATGGTTATAGGAAGAGTACGGTCAGAACACAACGTACAGTTTCTCGGATATTTCGGAACGCTCGAGTTCCGTTCTCAGTGAGCAAGAGTTGAAGTTCCGTCCCGTATTGGTTCTCTTGCTCGCTGAGGACGGAACTCGAGCGTTCCAAAATATCTGAGAGATAACCGTACGTTGTTCTTTGACCGTGTCTTCTAATAACTACTCTCATCCATCCGTTGGTAGGGAGACCGTGTCAGTTTACTTACAGATCCATCCACGTACAAAGCAACGGGAAAAGTCCGTGGAGCACAACATAATATATATATATATATATATATATATATATATATATATATGGCGCAGAATGTTTCTACACAATAAAGTTGCTATTCAAAATTTATTACCACACATCTGCCATGACGTAATGTACGAGAAAGAGATTTCGTTTACAACGTGCATTTAGCATTGCAATACTTCCACGTGATCGTATACGCAGCTGAATGACGGCTCTTCAGCCGCGTCAAAGTATGAACGTCAATTCTGAAGTTCCAAACGTCATTGTGCAGCACATAAAAGCGCGCTTCCATTGAAAGTGCGCGTCATTGTTCCTTACAACGCTGCAGGTGAAAGGGTTAAATTCGAAGTTCACCTTTCGTATAATTTTAATTTCCCATACCTTCATATCTGAAGTACACGTTTCCGATATGTACCAAAGCTGATCCGTTCATGGACATCCTCCTGTTTCGATATCCAATCAAAAACTGGCCATACAACGAAGGGCGGCAAACGGAAGAGCATTCGTTGCAGCAAAGTGGGCAATTGAAAGGCTTTGCTCCACTCCAAAACGCTTTGGGATTTCCCAATTTCAGTCAACTGAACTTTGCAACTTCAATGAACGCCGTTTGTAGCGACTGTGATTGCTTGTTTATCTCAAATGATTGATACACATCTCGGAAGTTCCATCGTACAATTGAATAGACGAGACGTGCCGAAAGGCGCCCATTGTAACAGTCATTTGAGATAAGTAAACACAAATGATCACAGCGACAATGGGCGTTCACTAATAAAAGGCGAATAGCAATTTCGCCACTCGTTTCAATTCAACAATTGAACACGTGCCAATGAATGGAATGATACGCTAAGCGTTATTTGTCAATTGTTCGCTCGCCCACCTTACAACAGGTCAATTGATTCATTTGCCAATCCGTAAACGCATAGTGGGCGCTGCGAACTTTTCGCGCCAAATGTCTCTAATTTTCTCATTAGCATTCCGGTTCATATTTCGTTATTCGCTCGCCGACCGTCCCCGTTTGCCCCTTTTGGCGTTGCGCCGCTTAATGCTTACCTAAGCGGCCATTCAACGGAGCGCTCATTGATGCGCCCCATTGGAAAAGGTGCCATTACGTTGGCGCCTTTTGAAAGCCCAATTCAAATTCGCTATCGGTCGACGCGTGAATGAGACTCGCTTTAATATTGCGCCCATTTTTGCTCCTCTTCGACAATGGGCCAACTGAAAAATCGGCTGCCCAACTTTTTCCACCGTTGTTTGAATGGACGCAAAATTTGAATAATCGTACGCAAAGTTGCAACGTCAGCCTTTTTTGAAAAAAGGCTCCGTCCAAAGCGACGCGCCTTCGCGCGTCTTCTGCCGAAGCTGTTGTGCGGAAGCGTAATCTCTTAATTAAAGGTGAAACATTCGCGTATGCTCATTTTGGCGTTGACAAATTGGGCCCTTCGACAGTGCTTAAGCTCAACAAGAGGACGCGTTGCCAAAGTTATCCGTAAGCCTTCAACGGCGCACTGTTAGTACAATATTGCAATGCAAACGTTGGCGCGCAACGAGTCGTCGTCGACCGATTGCGTCGATCAGCCGCCATTGGAGCAATACATGCAAATTACGTATTCAAACTTTTGGCGTCGCAGTCTGTTTGCCCTTCCGGCGGTCGCTCTTCGAAAAAAAGAATTGGAACGCGCCCAAAGTGGGAAACGGCGTTTGGCGATTCGGTGGGACGACGCCGAAGAAAAGGCGGACGTTTTCCTTTCCAAATCTCAATTAATGCTTCATCGACTGCAACAATGGCTCTTAGCGGAAAAGAAGATGAACAAACAATCATTGGCGCCATTGTGCGATGGCCAACAAAAAGGAGGCTAAACGCGCCCTTCAAAGCAGCGCCTTTGAGCAAACGGCGTCCGGTCGCTGCCGCCTTTGACCAAAATGTTTCATCGTTGCACCCAAACTCCTTTTGACCGTCTTTCAACGGTCCATTGTATTCATAATGGTGGCAAAAGGCCTCTTCGGCCAACACATTCGCCCGTTGAAAACAGCGAACTGAAAGTAACGCATTAGAGCGAAGTTTAAGTTTCGCTTCTCTCCGTTTAGCCGTCGATTCGCAACGCGACAAAGACTTACCTTTTTTGCCGCGTTGCTCCAAATTGAATATGCGCAGCGCCCAAGCAAGCGAAGCACGCCGTAAGCCGCTTAGCGCTTAAGCCGCGGCGGCACAGGTGACTGACTAATCAGCGAGTTGGGGAGCGCAAACACAAAGGGCGGATATCCTTGGATCCGTTGGCCCCTACGGATTGAACAGCACCAACAAAATCGCTGTTGCCCCACAGTAGGCATTGTCATTGTTGAACCTAAGGGCGTACAATTGGCCATTACTGGTCGCTGTTGACCGACGACTTTAAGCCGCTGTTGGCTCAGGTGCGGTCCATTGTTATCGGAGCCCCGGAGGGACGCGCGGCCACGCCCGTTCCAATCCGGCACATTTCGCGTGACAACGGTAATTGACCATTCGATGGGACAACGGACCGTTCCAAATTCTCTCTCCTGCATGCGGCGCACGAAATGGCCGGCAGCAGAAGCGCGGCAATGAGTCACCTGCGCAACGTTTCGCCGTGAACAAACATCATCATCTTATACACGCAAAAGGATTAGCGGCCCAACGAGGGCCCTCTCACTGAATGGGCGCTTCTTCCTTCGCGTTTGACGGCCGTCCCGCGGCGGCATCGCTTTTCCGCCCTTTTTCTTCTTGCTCGCTTCTTCCAACGGGCTGCGCCTCGAATCGCCTTATCGCAGCGCGTCGATCGCAAGGCAACAATTTGAAAGCGCAAACAATGCGCTATATATGCAAATAGGCGAAATTCCAACGCGCTCGCCTGCGAGATATTCGCCGTTTGGCGCGCCGACGACGCGCAACGAGCAGCAAAGAGCGATGGGTCCGAACGATGGGACGGACGAGTCGACCTCCTCGCCGACCAAAGAGGGCCTTTGCCGAGTGGGCGTGGCGGAACGGCGACCAATCCGAGCGGCTGACGCAATCGATTGGCCCAAGGCAAGACGGCAGGGAACAATGGACCAATTGGAGGAAGATAAATACGAAGTTCGCGTCGAAAGCGACCGACCGTCGTGCGCGCGTGCCATTCATTTGCAGGCGCGTATCCGCAGCTTGACGTGCGACAAGTTGTCATTCATTGCGTTGCTTCCCGCCGGTCATGATCCACTGCGTCGACGGTACGGCTGTCGGCGGCAACGGCATGATGGAGATGAGCCCGGCGAAGTCGTCCGCGCTCAGCGACTGCGTAGCCAAGGAGAACGTTCATCAGCAGCAGGCGCCGCAAGCGCCCCCACCTCCGCAGGCGCACATTAAGCGGCCGATGAACGCTTTCATGGTGTGGTCGAGGGGTCAGCGACGAAAGATGGCTCAGGAGAACCCGAAGATGCACAACTCGGAGATCAGCAAGCGCTTGGGCACCGAATGGAAGAGCTTGACGGAAGCCGAAAAGCGGCCGTTCATCGACGAGGCGAAGCGCCTCCGGTCGGTGCACATGAAGGAGCATCCCGACTACAAGTACAGGCCGCGACGGAAGCCAAAGAATCTGCTGAAGCAAAAGGAGAAGGCCTACAGTCTGACGTTGCCCTGCTTGCCCCAGTCGATGGCCGAGCACTTGGCCTTTACGAGGAACTTCGGCGCTTTGGACGTCGCCGACAAGGCGGCAAGGGCCGTCGCCTGCGGCGCCCTGTTGTCCGGTGCGCCCCCGTCGTCCGGCGTCTCCTACCCGTCGGCCGCCGGCTTCTACACGTCGCCGTTGGATCCAAGCGGCGCCCAGTCGAAGTTCACCACCGACATGTCCGTGCTGCAAAAGGCGGCGGCGGCCACCGGCGGCTTCGCCCACTCGGTCAATCCGTTCTACCACCACGCGCACGCGGCTCCTTCGGGCCTGTATCCGTCCCCTGGCGGTCTCTTCACGGGCGCCCTTCAGGCGAGCGTTGGCGGTTCGCTGTCGTCGCTGCCCTACGGTGCCGGCTACGCCGCGGCCGTTGCCGACCATCCGCACCACGCCATGATGAACCGCCAAAATTTAGCCGCCTACTTGAAGCCCGAATATATGTTCATCAAGTCGGACCCGGCTTCCGGGGTCGCCAATCCTTACATTCAGGCAGCGGCCGCCGCCGGCGCCTCTTCTCCGGCTGTCATTTAGCCCGCCCGCACAATGACCACGGTCGGTCGTTCCCTTTTTGTCTTACTGTCGGTCAGTCGCCGCTTTGCAGCTGCCAACCTTTGCGTGGCAGTCGCGACGTTTCGTTGCTGTATAGAAAAGTGACAAGTAAACTGTTCCCTCGGCTGCCGCCTCGGAAGGGGCGCCTCTTTCGTAGTTCGCTGCGCTTTTGCAGCATCGACAACAAAGGCGCGAGGGCCAACAGGTTGGCCGTGAACGCCAGTTGCTTCCATCCACTGACCTGTCAGACCGCGTGGCGCCGGTCGCTCGTGGAGCGCAACAACCCTTCCAAAGGCGCGTGGGAACGGCGTGGCCCGCGCCGCCGCCGTTCGGTCTTCGCGGCCGATCAGCGAAGCTCCTTTCGGACGGAGCACAATGGACGGCAAATAAACGAGGCACTTGTATCAAATCATCGCCCCATTGACGGCCACCTTTGCATTGTCCTTGCACAATGAGCCATTAGGCGGCCGCTGGCCCGAGATGGGCGCAACTTCAATGCGGGCCGACGCGGACACGTTGCGTTGAATGGATCGTACCATCGAAACGGCGCCCTTTGGCGGCACGTCCTCCCGGCGCAGGCGAGCCTCGTTTGCCCAACCGTCGCTTCGTAATTCGTCGTCAAACACACGGAACAACAGACAATGCAAGTTGATAATTCAGGGCGCTTCGCGTGGAAGTCGTCAATAGAAGCGCATTGTCATCGTCGGCTTGCCTTCACCAACGAACAATGGGTTCACCGGAGGGCGGCTGTGTAATACCCGCATAGGCGGCTCGCAGCCTTTTCCGGAATTCGTCGTGCAGTGCCGCCGCCGTCGGCACCGCGTGGGCGCCACGCGATGGGTGCACAGCACGTTTCGTTGAAGAAAGAAATTGCACCAGCGCAATGGCGGATCAATGGAATGGGTCGGCTGTTGGATTGCTTGTTGGGCCGGCAGTGGCAGGTGAAATGAAGCGTTCGCCGCGGCCAGGTGTTTCTAAAAGTCGGCTATACAAGCTTGCTTAGCGCCTACCTAATTGGGTGTACATAATGTCCTTTCTATTCGAAATTGTTCGCGTCTGGCGCACCGACGACTGGTGGGCGCGCGCGCGCGCCCGACGGGGCCCGAAAGTTGGCCCAACAAGGAACGACCACTGTTGGGGAATGCGTCCTCCGGCGAAGGTCGTCCAGCAAGCTGCGCGCCACAATTTGCGCCGACAACGGGTGTCCGGTGGGCGCGCATTGTCCCGCTGCGGTCGACGCACTTTTTGCTTACCCTTTGATGGATGGAGCGTTGCCGCATCAACGAACGTCGACAAAGGACCGTTTACGCGGCGGTCTACCGTCGCGGTTGGCAAATGCCGCGGCGCCCATTGACGGTCGACCTTAAGTAGATTGAGCGGTTTTTTGCGGCGCCGCGGCGGCGGCGGAGGCGCAAAAGTCTGATTGCCATTCGGCAAACTCCTGAAAGGAACAGCGACAACGGTTTGGCAAAGGGTGCCGAGCGAAATGGGCCGCTCGCCGACGACTGTGCGTACCCGCAGGAAGGGCTGCCGAACGATTTTGCCCCATTCGTCCGCGGACAAGCGTTGCGTGCGCTTCGTAATTGAAACGGCGGCGCCTCGGGGCGCAAAAGGCGCGCGACTGAGCCAGCCGGCGCGGCCACCGTACCGACGAACGTTCGAACTTGAATTCCAACCGACCCACCGTCCGCGCGTTCGAACGTTCGTATTTTGAACGCGCGGCGGCCGACCGACGCGTATGCAAATATTTGCGACGCCGGCCGACGCGTATGCAAATATTTGCGGCGCCGGCCGCCGAGCGCTCGAAATTTTGATTTTCGAACGCGCCGACGACCGTACGACAATTATGCAAATTTCTTTTCAGTTGCCGCCGATAGTTTGCGCGCGCGGCGAATCCGTCGGGAGACGGACGGACAGTGGAGAACGACTGCGGTCGGATGAAATGACTTTTCAAACCGCTGCTGAACCTTCAGCGCCCCAATTGGCGCCCATTGAACGGCACTGCGAGCGTTGGGTGCTCCTCGGCGCCGGGAAGCGGCTTCGTCGGCCAACGTTCCTTCGGTCAAAGTTTGGCTCTCACTTGCCGGCCCATTAATTAGCAAGTACGGAAAGCACGTTCGGTATTGTTGCGCCAATCGGAGGCCATTTTGTTTCGCACGTTTTGATTGATTGCCGTTCAAAAGTTGGTCGGTTTGACCACCACTTGTGGCAGCCGTCTCTCGTTGAACTTTGCATTTCGCCCACCAAAAGATGTCTCCCTTAAAGGGCGCAAGCGCGAGGAGC